>JAYRCB010000384.1:77488-135639 GCA_036026315.1 Trachelus stipa
AGATTTTATTACTGTGGGTTTGGTTGACAGAGAGATGGAGGAAAGAGAGAGGATGATATATATATATATATATATATATATATATATAGAGAGAGAGAGAGAGAGAGAGAGAGAGAGAGAGTGAGAGAGAGGGAGAGAATAGCCGAAAGTCACTGAAAATTAAATTACTCACAATTAGTCAGAGATCTACGTTGTTCATGGACGGCAACGTATTCTTAATACTTGACTGTTTTATTTTATTATTCGCCCAATAAGGTACCCATACGCGCATTGCCTTTGGGAAATAATATAATTTTTTAATACTTTCTCCTTTTCTCTGTCTATCCTTTTCAAATCCCTGGACGATACTGAGTCATGATAAATCGTAACTGGTTTTAAGTGCACGTAAAACACGGCGGTACCCACTGTTCTAAAGAATTTTTAATCCAGAAAATTAGTAAAAATAATAATTTAATACCACCGGCCGACGTTGCATTCTACTCTAACGTACTTACTCGCCTCGTCCTGCTTCTCTGCAAAATCCTCGATAAATCATGATTACGCTTTTCATTTTTTTTTATTCCCGGTGTTTTTATACACCGATTTTTTTTCGGTCTGCGTATATCTTTGTATGTACTGAACGAGGAAGGGGAGAAACGGATATCTGAATGTTACTTCGTTAAAAAGCTTCCGAATGGAGAAGAGTATAATGTATCTGCACAAAATGAAATAAAAACAGTACATTTACTCTGCTGCATGATATCTTCTAATCGGCCAAAAACGTTCCGATCTCGCAGAAAAGTCTGACTGCGTGTTTCATAGATATACTGCATACATGGGAGTAACATAATATGTACATATTTTGTTACTAGACGATGCTCCTGCAGCCAATATATTTTCTGCATTACATATCCATATACTATATACAGACGTTATTGTTCGATCAGATTGCGAAAAATATTTAAGAAATTGACCTAAAGCATTTACACGGATTAATTAATTACAGTGAAAAAATAATTTTCGTTTGCATAAAAGTAAATACTTTACCGAGTGAAAGGAGCGATTTTTTATAAACTTTCATTCACACCTTTATTTTTATAATCAAATAAAGAAATTCGTCTTATAAAAATATGTTAATTGTAATACCTGATTTTTAAGGCATCGAACTCTCATAAATTGCATAAAATATATAAAAAGTATACCTAAGTCACTAAGGTTCGATTCCATTAACCTTGCTTATTGCTTACCTTCGGTTTATCTCCAAACTGCAAATGGTCAATTAGCTAACATCGTAATGAATCTAAATTCAAATATTTAACAGTATCAGGGAAACCGAGTGTGACTGATTTCAAGTTATGATAAAATAACGTTCAGTATGACAAAACGAACATTTACTATGTATTATGTCATGAAGTTCATATTGGTAACATATAACCGATAATTACTCTAAAATAAAATATAATTACATAAATTTTCTAATAGTCTCTATTAATGGCATGCGGTTATCTAGAACTAATATTACGTTTCCGAAATTATTTAAATTTCATAATGATACTTTTTAGATGGATAATTATACAGGGATAATTGTATCATAATTCTTGCATTTCCAGGGTTTTGCCGTGTTAGTTATTGGGTGAATCTGTGTAATTATTCTACAAAATTAATTTCTCTCTTGCAAGCAATCACTTCAAAGCACACTACACGAAAGAGTCTCAAAATTCATGTATTAAGTTATGAATATGATTTTCGTTCAGTCGTACAATTATTTCTACCTCTAATTATGAACATATTTTCTTTTTTTAACCATGTATATCAGGTACCTAGGCAACTATAATAGGTATACGTTCAGCGTTATTACGATGAATATAAATTTCATTACGAAACCTACAAACGATGTAAACGTCGACGTTTAATCGGGTCATATATTCTGGTAGCTACGACGAATGGTTTTATTGCGATCCTTTAGAATTTTATTAATCTTCTGTCTGTTTATTTGCTTTCAGGTGCAATTTTCGAGCAGGGTACGGATGAAGTTCAATCCGCATTCAAATTTGCAATGTTCAACCACAACCAGAACACTACGGGTCGCCGGTTCGAACTGCAAGCCTTTGTTGACGTGATAAATACTGCTGATGCCTTCAAGCTCTCTCGCCTCAGTAAGTTTGAACTTTCTAAAATGTAGATGAAAATGGGAATATACGCATACGTATATGAGTATATATATATATATATTTTATTTGATCTAAAACATTCTGTCTCTGAAGAACCATGGAACGCTGGACAATTATTCCTCTCTAGTAAATATGTGGAATAATTTTATTACATGTGAAAAAGTTTTAGAATTTTTTTTTTATCATTTTATACTGTTCCATATAACAATCCTATATTAATGGAGTTGAGAGATAAATTTTTTTTGCAAGTCAAGTAAAAAAGGAAATTCATCCGTATAAACATCCTTTTGGTAATATCTGTTATCTAAACGTATAAGGCAGATCAAGCATATCCTCAAATATATATTGAGTATCAGTTTTTCCTAGAGCCTCCCTTTCCGCAGTGCCCCTGCCAATACATACTTGATTTTCTCATACGTACAAGTCATTATGTCATAGTAGTTGTCAACTACAGCGTCCATGTATGGATAGGTTATTATATAATATATCAAACACAGATTTCGGATATCTATAAATACGCGTATAATATGTATTTTAACATGGAATTTCGGGTGAGTCAGGAAAATACGTTATAATAGGCAACTTTAGTCTACAGCATGGAGCCTGATAGATTAGAAAGCACTTCTAAAAAGGTTTGGACTGATTTCTTTTCAAGGATTCTCATTTATTTTCTTCGTGAGAATTTTTTGTATTTATTTAAAATTAATCCAAAAGTAGTTTTCAACATTCGAACGAATCTCAAAATCCCACTACGAGGCGATTGGGGTGCTGAAAGTAGTAGGACTGCGAACCGGACCGCAGCACAAAATTCAAGACTTTACTGCCATATCTGAAACATCTGTTGAGAAGGAACCATCACGTACAAGGAGAATGTGCGACAGTCGAAGAAAATTCAGCGGGCCAGATAGAGCACGGATTCGATTAGGCGATCGTGAAAAAACAATTGAAAGCGCCTAGTGGAACATCGTTTCGACTTTCGGAATCCCATAGCGTCACTCACGGTACACCGTAGCTAAGGATAGACGGTTACGTTACAATTTGGAAACGAAAAAAATAAAAGTCTGCATGATTGAATTTAGTTTTTCTTCCTTATGTACTTTCTTCTCTTTTGGAATAGTAGTAGGGTAGGTTTTCCACTCATTGTTTGACAGCACCTAATGCATGTGTGTTGACCAGTCGACCTTTTAAAGTCTTTCAAGTGAATTATGAGTGTCCTTTATCTGAATTCACGAGAAGAAAAAATAGTTTGAAATTTAAAAAAAGTAAAAGAGCCGAAAACTTCGTAGAGACGTACAAGGTTCCGTTCGGTTGGTCAAACTTCAAATCACCGTCCATCTCGGACTCTTTGGCTACATGTAAAAAAGGATGGTTATATAATATTCACATTCCTCACTTTTTCTTTTTAAAATTCCACTTCTATAAAAAAGGAACGATCGTATTCGTGTTAAACCTTTTTTCTGAATAGAAGCAGTCAGAATTTCATATTTCTGAATTGAACGAACCAAAAATCTTTAAATCAATCCACGTAGTCAAAATTGATCTCGGCGTTCCAAAAACCCCTTAAACTCCCCTCCCTAAGTTATTTACATTTCGAAACTTCAAACGTTATCATGTTGCTCTCGTGAAACTTGTCCAAGTGCTATGAAGATTATCTAACCATTAAACCATTTTATTATACCTATACCTATATCTCTATATCTTAGTTGAAAGAGACGTTAGGCTCCTATCGCTGAGCTAGTCTGATGAGAATTTGGGAGGTCTCCAAGAGCGTGGAACTCGTGTGCGTTATAGTATTTAGTAAAGCTGCACTAATTGTATTAATGCTAGCCGGTTTGCCGAGATCAAGGCCTCTGTTATAATCCTGTGCCAAGCCGTGGACCACGCCAAATCTATTATGACCGCTTGAGATACACTAAGCATTAATGTTTGCCCAGGACGACTTTGGCATTGGCAAACAAAACAGAGTAAAGCCAGACACTTGTTTAATATGCAGTTATCGCATTAGCGTATCGTCCTCATGCGTGATCGCTGGCACTCGAGCCTCACGCTGTTCAGAAAGGATTTCCATTGAGGAAATGAGCTGCTCAAACGGACTTGAGAATTATAGGAAAAAGATACTACTCCTACGAATAAAATTATTCAATTTTTATAATTAAAATTGGAAACGCAAAAACATATAGTGTGAGGTATATTTTTACAATGTAATTAAAATTGTTCAGTACAATAGTAGAAGGATTATTATCATGGTTTTTAGAAACTTCAATGTAACGTACAAGAGTTAATTTTGTCTTTTTGCAAAAGACTTAATACTCGTATGACGCGATCATCATTTACATTGTCTGGCTGGAAAGTTTTCATGGATAGTGGTAATTATTCATGTACACTCGAGTACTTCGCGATCTAACACAATGTAAATTAACGTGTATGCTTATCTGATATCGTGCCAAATGACTTATTAAGCAATCGATCACAATGACGATATACCAAAGTGCTAAAATCGTGATCCGAGCAATGCTAAGAGTGACATTCATTGATTGATCGGCAAATCCAACATACATTACTGGCATCGCAAACGAATTACCGAACTAATGTCTATTTATTTTGTACCAAATTGCCAATTTGAATATCGATCATAATTCTATTCGTTCGCATTACACTGAAGTTTACCGTCAAATTCGATCATAGCTGTTGGCCGATTACGAATTAATCAGCGATCCACGATGCAGCAGGTTGTCACTACATGCCAGTTCCGGTTCCTCGTCATACGACATTTCCTGCGTAATAAATATGCGTAGTAAAGACAGTTGAGCCGCATGAGCATTTAGAAATTTTTTCATAAATTTTAGGTAAAAGAAAGGATCGATATATCTAAAAACCATCAGGCACTAATAAAATCGTGTCATCGTGTTATCAGTGTCCAGTGTCTCGGTTATCGTCACTTGTTTCCAGAGAGAGATCACAGCTGTAAGCAACAAGACAGACAATTCTTATCGAAAAGGTGTATCAAATGGATATATCATCTAGTAGAAAGGGCATCGTAAACTCTTGGAATAGTTACCTGGCAAAATACATAAAATTTAATACCCAACCTTTTCGACTTGACGAGTTAGTACCTGAACGGTAGACCGTGCAGAAGAAGTCAAAAGATGCCACCTTCCCTGGTAGTGAGCTATAGGCTATCCGAGGGCTCAGGAGGCCGATCGATCGGATTTGCAGGCGCGGTTGACCATAGCCGCTGTTAGAATTGCGAAAGAAACGCGTCCAGAGAGTCTAGGAGTTACAGGTGGTGCTAGCTGTGGTCTCGTCCTGAGAATCGAACTGGGCCAAATCGTTCCCATCGCTGTATAGTATATAGATAGATAGGGAAAGCCCATTCCTAAGGTATCCGGAACAAGAAAGAATCTGACCAGTCTCCTTGGCCGGACCCCTTGAAGGTGTCAGCATCTTAGCGCAACATAATAGCTATCTATCATCTTTCACTGCATATCGTATAATATCCTGGTAGGATCCTTTGCCTCTGGTATCCCCTGGCTAGGGGTTGAATGTATATGGGGAGAGCGTTGCCAGCCAGGGGTGGCATAAATCTGCTGAGGGCTCCCCGAGGTATTCCCCTTTCTTCCATGCTTCCTCTCCCTGCCTTACCCTTCCCAAGTCGCCTTTCTCATCCCCTTCTTTCTCCTCATCCAACCCCCCTCCCCACACTCACACCTCTCGCCACGCTATGGCAAAGCAGACGCGAGATGAATCCCAAGGTTCAATTCCCGTCGGTTTATCCGACGCCTGAAGGTACGAGGCCGCATTAGGGCAGAAGAGGCGGGAGGCTACGCCAATGGGAAAAGATAGAGTTCTCTTATATTACGCAAGATAATTACATATTGACTATATCGACTTTATTGACTTCCGAATATCACGTTGAATTCAACGTATACTCAGAGCTCGGAAAGCCCGTCCCCCTCAACCTGAGAGGATTCGTTGCCGAATGTAAATGATACGTAGGATTCGAATCTGTAATTTTTTTTCTGTAAACCCAATGAAAAACGCTTTTCGCTGGCATCGCGATGAAAATGCGACCGACGTTAATGAGCACTTTGTGCGTTTGCCAGAGGGAAGTTTCTGTGTATACAACAAGAGGGGTTGATAGATACCCCCATTAAATTCTCTTTACCTTTTATTTCGATGGCGGTAGCTATTCGCCAAGACTGCCTAAGGTATTAGTACGAACAATAACGAAGCCCTATATATATTATAATCCTCCAGCTAAACTCATAAGGTTCGATCTGATCAGAGTTTCCGGCAGCCTCGCACGGCGCGTCCCTTAACGCGAGAACTGCAAGAGATACAGCCGCAGGCGGGGAATTTATTTACAGAAGTCTCGTAACAACATTATAGAAGATTCGAAGGAAACTCGAGAAGTACTATTTGTTCTTCTCAGGACGAGTAACGTGCTAGCAACACGTCATTTCCGATTGTCATTTCTCATCCCGCGTTCGAGCCCGTTCCTACCCTTCTGCCCAAATCGTGGCACTCCTTCAACATGAACACCGGGAAACTCTCTCTGTCTTTGCCATTCGCTAAGTTCCTTTCAAGTTATATACACTTCCCGCTCTATAGCTGTAAACGGGCTCGACTCGTATCATCCATTCGTCGAGGACATAAAGGCATTATGTTTTCGATTTAAAACTTTTGAATTAGATTGCAAGATCGGGAGGTCCTAGGACGGCGCGGTATTTAAAACTTTTGAATTGACTTTCGCCAGACGTTGGGTCAAGATTTCAATTCGTCGCTTGATTTTGTTTGTGACAGCGTCATCTTGATCGAGGAAATAACAAGGATTTGACAAGTATTGTATGATGTATACGATGCACGATTCAAGTATTAGATGTACAAATTAATTCTCGGCCTTTTTTTGCATAAGTTTGATGTTTTTTTACAAAAAGGAAAAATCGAACAATTATTTAACCTTACGAACAATCCCCATTACTTTCTATATATTTCCGCCATCTCTTGGGCAACTGTCGAATCTTGCTTCGGAAAAAGCTTTTTTTTCTGAAGGTTCAAATTTTCATCCCGAAACCTCTGGAACCAGTTTCTATACGTACTACGAGATACAGCATCTTCACCTAAGGTGAAACAAATCAGTTCCTCAGTTCCTGCAGCATTTTTCTTTAGTTGGAATACGGAAAGGAGGCGGAGTGCTTAAAATGTTGCTTCTCGAATGATGTCGCTTTCATTAGTTTTTCGATGTTATCTCAGGAACACTGTCAACTATTTATCTCATTTTAAAGCTTAAGGATGGCGCTTTAACGTTACCCTACGGCGGGAAAAAAAATTAAAATTTGAATAGGTGCCGTCATTTATTCATTTTTGGGACTGAGAATTAATTTGTACGTCTAATAGATAAAACGTAGTTTAATAACTCTACATATATACATTATACACCTATAATTAATCTATTTAATTGCTAGTAACGTACTATTTCATTTTAGCATGCTCTTGAGGATATGTGAAATTTGCACTAAAACACTCCTAGCCGTAGCTGAAATTTGCTCAGAAGCATTTCATATCGATTCGAGATCGAATGTCATGATCCGCTTTGAATAGGAAATGTCATAACGATGAAAGGAACCCAGCATCCCTGAATATTGGAGTCGCAGTGCATATAGTGGAATGACGACGCTGAGGGTAGTTTTATTTGAGGGGTCGCGCTAAGGTGCACATATCTTGAGACCATCTAGAGGTTATTCAAGGTGTGCCGCGTAGCTAACAATACCCTTGAGGACCACCCTTAAACATCATCCCCTTTCGTGAGAATCGCCTAGAAGAAGCGAAGAGCACTAGTAATAGTAACGCTCCGATAGGAAGAGATTCCGGGAGGGAAGGTGAAAAAAATAAAGAAAAATGATAATGACCGCTGATATACACACACGAGTGTTTTTAATGCATATATGCACAAAGTTATGTAGACTCTCTTGGGAATAGAGTTAAGGAATCGTACCGTGTGCAATAAACATTTATTTTTATGCAGATGCACATTGCACTTTCGAATAGTTATACGTAATACTATTCTTATCAGACATGAAAATAAATATCTATATATAGCATATTCAAAAGTAACCCTTGCTAACTTAACTTCTTGTAACTGACACAATATTGTCTATAATGGGGAAAGAATGCTTGTATGTACTTACATACAAAAATTTAATGAAGTTTTAGAGTACGCATGGAGCCATAAATTATAGACAGTAAAGTTGAAGTTGAGTTTGAGGGTGACTGGAAAATCAGGTAGTGAGTGAAATCTACAAACAACCAGACTCCAACTGCACTCGAGACGTCTATTTAACTCTCCCGACTCCTTCTGCGTCGTAACTTTCTTAATTTGTACGGGTTCCAACGCCATAATTAATATTGATGATTGAAAAGTGCTTGGCTTGGGTGATCAATTTTCATCGCTTTTAATAACCGCCTCGTTGCTCGTCGAGCAAGATTTCACTTCCATTTTCTCTTATTTTTCTTCTCTTCGTCCTCACCTTTCGCGAGAGAAGTCGATTATGCATGCAATTATTGTTTTGTTAAACTTCGTTCACTTAGTAATTTTAGAATCACCTTAATGATTTTGTTGTTTATGAAAATATAGCTTTCAGGGATCTATATATTTCCGTTCATAAGGCATCAAGGATTCATGTCGTAAATTTAAAAACTTTTTACTTTATAGTGCTCTTAAGGTAAAGACATCGTTAATCAGTGAGCATCTAGATTTAAGGTATAATAAGTGATCGATGATTGGTTAACTGATTGGATATCCAACCTAGCGTACCGATTATTATCGAATTTATTACTATTCATCGAATCGTTAGACCTAGTGGTACGTGAGGGTGGGTGGTTTCATAGGGTGGCGAAACTCGTTTGTTAAAATTAAAATTGATCCCACTTTCTATAGGGCGTTCAACTTATACGCAGCAAGACGTATAAGTCCGTAATTACACCCCGGTAACTACCAAGGGTGGCTAGGGTGGGTAGATGAGTAAAAGGGTGGCTCAGGGGTGACCCTAACGCTTTTCACGGAAAGCTTCCATAACGTTGGAACGCGCAGGATACGCATCGTCAGCCACGCCCGATATTTAACCACTCATGGACTCTAGAACGACCCTATATCAGCAGCCCACCTCAGCCTCACTATCTACCTCAGGATATTTTTCCACGCGGCATCCACTTTACCTACCTTGCATTCATCACTCTGCACCGCGTCTATCTGTAAAATGGAGGATCCTCGAGAAACACCTTGCTCCAGGCATAGACAGCATCCCTGGTACTAGCTGTAACCACCGCGCTCTAGGTCATTTATCATTATAACGAAGTCGATGACCGACGAGAGTCTGAGACCTTTTTTTCTTGATTTTTACTTCGTCATCGTCACGGATCCTCCCCTATCCTCCTTCCTTATCCTTGTATCCATGAAATAATTTCAAAACTGTCGCACCATCATTGACTTTGCGCACGCTTTGACTCTTGAATCTCCTAACTGCAGGCGTATCGCGATTTCATCTCGTTAACGTGCATTACTTCGCTTAACTACTCAACGTTAATGTATTCCAGTACGTAAGGGAAACTTTTCTAAAGGTAGAGTATAACTATAGATACGGGTAGGTCGATGTATATAGGTAACCATGTATTTATTTTACATAGACTGTAACTTCTATACGTATTCATGCTACTCCCTTCGAGGTTATCTTTCACTTTTTTTTTATACTTTTTTTTTCGTTATACTCTTTCTCGTAACCTTATTCCTCCGGTACTGGTCATTCCTCTTTTGAGCTCTTGGCATTTTCCTACAGCCACGTTTGCTGCTCATGCTCATACACTCTATTCGCCAGCTAGTCTTGTTCTCGTTCTTGTTCTTCCAGGGGTTGGTTGGCTTTTTACCCCCGGTCATTAGGACCTTGGACCGCAAATGTCTCCACATGAATTCTAATGCCCGACTCTGGAGAAACGGTAATCCCGGCCACTTGGCCAAACTTCGTGCTGTGAAACGTCCGGAAATTCAGCCTGGCAATGGGCTGAATTCCGTGCGAGCCGTGCTGGAACGTCAGCGCTTGCGCTGGGGACGCCAGGAAGTCTTTTGTCGTACATTTTCATAAGTTTGCCGTTAAAGTTAATTGGCCCGTGAATTTACAAGCGGTACAAACGACCACAAAGGTCGTACGTGAGTCGAATTGGAATGTCTTCCTGAAAACACAACGAGCCTATAGGCTCCGCCGCCGGAAAAACAGGGTTTCCCGTGGCCCGCTTAGGGATGTCCCTCGTTGAACTGACAATAAGTCACCCTAACGTTTAAAGGGGTTGTGAGGCGCTTATACTGCTGCTATATTTGAAACTGTTGTTAATCGTCATTCTCTTATCGATAAACTTCTAAATGCGAGAGACGATGCTGGAATATATATCAAGATAATTATAGTATATATACGTATCGCAATATACCGATGCGAACACATTAGCATCCACATAACATACATTACCAAAAATAGCATTAGTTCTTATAAGACAAGTAGTATACTGTGAGATAAAAAAATTGAGTTAAAAGAGGAATAAATTAACAAAAAGTACGTTAAACATGCAATATCCATCTGGTTAAAAAACAGCTATCGCCGTATTATAATATCCTGCAAATTCTCAGAATTTCATGGAATCTTCTTTTTCTTCAAAAAAAAAATAATAAAAATAAAAGAAAGGCAAACCACAGCACTTCGATTCCAACAGCATTCGAAAATTCCCAAACTCCTCCTCGAGTCCCTTTGAATTATCTTTTTGCGGATCGCAAGCAAAACCCTCGTCTCAACGACACTCGTCCAACTCGTCGTCCTCTTCTTCTCGCACTTTTTTTTTCTTTGCCTTACTTCTTCTTCGACCTTTTCGTATTATTATTCTCTACTCGACCGTCGTAGGTCACTCAAACGAAACGGAGCTTCTTCAGAAATTCTCTTGTCATCTGACTACCAGCAGACATACGCGTCTATACAGTGTATGTATACCTGCATCTTACCATAAGCCTACATATACCCACGATCTATACCTACCTGACCCATGTAAAATCAAATGCTTCGCGTAACAAGCACAACCTTAAAATATAACTCAAAGTAGGGTGGACCCAGTAGATATGTAAATAAGTGAAGTGAAGCAAGAGGGTGACTAACAATACGCGACTGAATAGGGCAGAACCTTCCCCTGTGATTTTTCTACCTATCTCTCTGAAGTTTCAGCGTCTCTGAAACTGTTGACGAAGGCGGGAATGTGTTTTCGGGATGAACTTCCGTGAGATAACCATCGACACGAAGAAGAAATGAAAGAAGGAAGGTTTCCTTTTCTTCCTACGAAAAGTTCAGACTGACGCACGAGCTACCCCACACTGAGTATTCCGGATATGAGGGATAGTTTCTGTTATCGTGAGAGAGGGATGGTAGAATTTTTCTGAATTTTTATTGTTCCGTGTTATCGGCACCTATTTTTCCCGCTTCCTTAGTACGAAAAATAGTCGGCAAATTGCTGGTAGTATATAGGAATCATACAAAATACCCGAACTGGTCATAGGAGAATTGAATGAGATTTAGCACTTAGTAAAATTTTTCTTTTTTGACAAGAAACTTTTCTTTTTCTCAGGAACGAACATATCGTTATGGGTGAATTTTTGTAAAAGGGCAATAATTTGAGAATTTTATTATAAGAATGTGGGAACTGATGAAAAACTGTAGTATCGTTAATTTATAGTGATTTTTTAATAAACTCATTTTCCTATCTGTTACCGTTCACTGTTCACGTTGGTACCTATTGGTCAACGTCGATCGAGTTAACGTATTTAGATAGGGTAATTAGTCGAACCGATAGAAAATCGTTTACATACGCGAGAAAACACTCCAGCAGGAAGCGTAAACGCATCAATTTCCAGTTTGCTGAAAATAGAAAGAGCGACAAGTGCCGAGCGTTGCCGAAGTGAACGAGGGAATGTAACAAAGCGCGGAAACTTTTCTCCATAAAATATCGCGACACTTCGCGCCTTGGTTCTTTAACCCCCAACTCCTTCTCTCTTGTCCGCATCTGCCTGGAGGAGAGTGAAATTAAAACTTGCAGAGAAACTTTTCGGGACAGGGTACTTAGAAAAATCGACACGTATTACTTCAACTTTTTCAAAGAGCCTGTCGATCTTATCCACTCAAAGAAACTCGATGGTTCTTCTTTGTAATTTCAATATTTCTGGCCGTTATTTTCGGATTGACACGTGGTTTTTTATACCGACAAGAAGGAATTTTATGAGTAACCTTACTTATTAAATTAATCACGACAATGATGTCGATCAATAATATCCCGTTGATGATGAAAAAGATTAATTTATTATTTTTTTAATTAACCTAATGATCTATCAGTCTATAAAAATTTTTTTAAACATTACTGTAATGCTCCAAAATATTGAAAGACTGCAGAATGGAAATCGAACAGCCTCACAAGACTGAATTAATAAAAATGATAATCGTAGGACGTTATGCGAAACATTGTAAACTACGTAAAGGCAGATCGTAAACTTAGTAGCTTCGAAGATCTTCCGTCTTAGCTATTATCTGATACTGCCGTAAAATACAGTGTATCTGTCATGGAATTTGTAAGCAAATCGGATAAGTTTCTCCCATTAAGTTAGTCGAGAGTAACAGAAATGAACGGTCGAAATTAGTTCTCAGACAAGCTGAAACAAAATACTTTTTCATTATCAGCAAGAGGGAGGTCAGTGGGAAACAGGGAGTGTGAGGCTAATCAGGCAGCATCGTCAACCCTTGTGGAAGAGAAGTCCTGTGGGGTTCCGAGAACTAGGAGGTAGTACGGGGGTGCCAGGTCGCTCCTTCCAATGGGATTAACCCTCGTCCTCTTAATCCTTTTATTGGTGTGGCAAATCCTGTGACAGGATACGAAAGGGTGTCCATGGACCCAGATCTGTAGCTGGATCTTTTGCGAAGGGACCTGGGCACGATTCAAAATACATCTCAAAGTTCGTCGATTGCAACCTAGACTATCAGAGTCGAAATTTTAAGCCTACAGTTGATCTGAAGGTTCTGGACGAAGTCTCTTTAGTTTTTGTTCAACTTCCTACTTTGAACCTGTACGTTTTATAATTTTAGTTATCAATCTATTTTGAACATTTACCCATCGACTGAAAATGGACGACCACACGTAATTATGAAAGCTAATCAACAAAAACGGAGTACAATGTTTGAATAAATACCGCTTTGAATTACTGTAAAGGAATTAATTCGGAATTGGAATAAATGTGTTTTTTTTTTCTTATTAGGACCTATTTTATAAGGTTTTTTAGAGATTCTGATTTTCTCCTACGTTGCGTCTTAATATAGCAGAAATATAAATTTTAGTCACTTATAAATTCAATGTGCGAGCGTAATTCTAATTAACGTTAGAGAAATGTCAGCTGATGGTTTATAATTAAGAATTGATCCACAGGTGTTGTAATTACTCGTGTACAATACATCTGAAAATTAGTCTTCACCTCCTATTTATAAATATGAGATCGAGGATCTCAACAAGATAAACATTTCAACTCATACAGTGAGTTCCTTTTCTGGACCTCAATCTGACAAATTGGTTAATAACTGTCTATTTGAGGCTCAAAGTAGGAGCACCATTCTGCTACATAAGAATCAATAGTGATTCTTTGAAACCTTAGAAACTCCTAAATTTGAGGTAGAGAATAGGCTCGAAATTTCAACTAGTGTATAACAGGATCCACCGATGTCCTTTGAAAGATCGATAAAATCTAACCGAAATTCCCTTTACGGTTTTCACGCTCAATTTGCATCCCTACACTCTCAACGTAAAGTATGTACGAAGTATTGTAGGCTCCATTAACCTGACCCGAAAGCATTCTGAATTTATGCCAGTAAACGAATTTAACGATCCACCTTACCTAAATCCACCGATGAATATCCTTGATGTGAATTAGTGGGTATATCTAAAATAAATTCAAAATAAGGCCGCTAAAGTTTTCTTTATCGTGCGTAAGCGTTCTGGTAAGAGCCGCAACTTTCCTTTTAAGAATTTTAAAAACGAGAGAGAGAGAGAGAGAGAGAGAGAGAGCAGTTTGTCGATAAATACGTATGAAGGCACAGCGATGAAAACTTTTCGTTCGAGCCTCGTAATCGTCCTTTGATAAAGAAAAGGGAGAAGTTGAAAAGTTGAGAATACAGAGTGCGAGCTACGGTAGTGCCAGTGTAGAAGCGTTAAAGTAGACGTATGTATGTGAGAAAGGATGACTGTGGGTGCAGGTGGCCCAAGGGAAAAGAAGAAGAAAATGGAAAAGAGAATGTCGACATATACATATTTCAGAAAGAAGAGTGAGTCGGATGCTGAATGATAGAGAGTTAGCTTCATATATACATATAACACATGTGAAAAGAATACCACATGTTCTTTTCGTACTGGCAACAACGACGGTCCTAGCAGTTGGAATACAGATGTACGTGAGCTTTTAAAGGTTTTCCTCACACTAAATCAAATCAATAGACAATAGCTTTAGTACAGATATGTACAGACACCTAAAGCAAATAATAAATCTGTTAAACTATCCATCTTCGTTTAAATACATGCACTCTCAGACTACCCTGTACTGTGGTATATATATATATATATGTGTAAATTCTAAATCTTTGGAGATATGCAAGTTCAGAATATCTCTCAGATCTCGAATGCTGTAACGAAGGAGTACGCAAAAATCAAACTGGTAGAAATAGTCTCCTTGTCCATGTGTGATCTCATACTAGCCGCAAAAGGATGTGAAGTCCTCGCACGGCCAAACTTACAAATCCAATCTTGTCCGTCGCTTCTTCCTATCCACCCTTTGGTAAGGTCGGTTAGAAAGGGGATGCTGGCCTAGGAAGAAGGAGCCGCGCAAGGTTATCCGAGTCTGATAGGATCTGAATTTAAAGGTGAGTCATTTATCTTGGAAAAGAGAAACGAAGGAACGAACGAACTGGGACCCAATAGGATATAAAGGGTAAAAGAAAGAAAGATTAAGAAAAAATAAGACTGTCATTGTCGATGAGTATATGTACCTATTTAACAATAGGGGTTAAAATATTTTGCCATTAGGTAATAATTAATCCTTCTCTTGATTTTCTTCCACGAGATGTACATTCTCCTCTGCGTCGTTCGTAATGGAAGATATCAAGTAGACCCATGCTTTCTTGAAAGAAACGAATGAACTTTTCTAGCGTGACTCTCAGCGACGAACTTTCATCCAAGATTCAAGCAAGTTACCCCACGTTGCTTGGATATTAAACGCTCCACTACCTACGCTACTAATATCCACCTATCCCACCCCTATAGCCATTCAGGGCGCGATGAAAAATCCCGCGAAATTCAAACTCCGATTTCCGCCTTCGACTTTTAGTACCCTGCACGAAGATCGTTTTCACGCTCCAAGAGAAAATCCTCAGGATGAAAGGAAGGAAAATGAGTAAAAAAGAAAATAAACCGCGTCCAAGTAAAAACCCGAAGTCGAACTCCAAGCTTAACTCCGCCACAATCAGGATGGAAATTAATACTATCGATTAAATAGTCTTTTCGTAGAACGAGTGAATTCACTTTTTTTTTCTTTCTGCACATTTTTGGACAATAAAACATATAGGTATCATTACCTAGCTCGTGTGACGCAGTACAGTGGGTATATGCTTCCATGATAAGATCATAGTCCCTTGCTTCCAGCATGCAGTGCTTCGGTGCAGTGCTGTGATCAATAAAGTGCGGCTGGCACCCTGTAGAGCTTCTACCTCGGCGTAACCACCCTTTGATTCTCCACCCCGATGCACACATACCAAGTATCTCCCACACGATAGCAAAGAGATCCTTGTTTGGTAAGACTCGTTTCTATCTTGCACCCTTCTATCTTTTTATCTACAAGGGTGAAGCCATGTATATATAGATATATACCGATCGCCGGAAACCACTGGTACCAGTGCAACCAAAGAACTAAATTCTTACGAGACTTCCTTTTCACTTGATAATTCGAAAATCGTAATCTTAACTTTGAGTTTCTCTAACTTTATCTCGCTTGTTAGTGTTTCCGCTGCGGATCAACTCGTTTAATTTAATTGTCAGGTGAGGCAAGATTTATTCACTGAAATATCATGCTGAATAAAAGCAGGAATGACAGCTAGGAGTTTATTTTCCTAGAATTTGTATACTTTTTATATTAATTTTTTTTAATTAACGTATTTTTACTTTTTTGTTTCATCTGTTTCTTTCCTGATAAAACGAAAAAAAAACGTATCCGGAAGTTGATGAAAAGGCTGGTGGTTATACGTAGGCGCCATCTTCACGTATCTTCTCCACTGCATATATACTTCTTCCTTGAAGAAAATTTACGCAGCCATCCACGAGGCTTCGCAGAGTTAATGGCGCCGTTGGTATTTCAATTATGCGATAACGCGACAAAAGCTTTTGTTTTTACTTTAATTAGTGCTTACTGGCCATTACTACGACAATGCGTCGCCACGGTCAATGGGTTTCGGCGACATGAACAAAAATTTAATTCCGAAACATACTGCAGCTTTGTTTCGACCATAGGAGGAAACGTACGTATATGGATAGGGACGACTACGTGGACGCTCGAGAGAAAATTGTAATTGTTCCCAGCCACGTTTCCGCAGTCGAGCGAAATTACTGGTACAGTCTATGAATAATTCGATAACGTTCAATTTAATCGTACGTAGTTAACGTAGTAGCTGGGTGTAGCCGAACGAGTCACGGATTTATCGATACGCATCAATAAATGTCCTTTTCTGACGTTAATAACGCATTTGATATAATCGAAAAATAAAAAATAACGAGCTCCAACGCAATTATTGAACACAATGCGTCATAACTAGTAAACTGAGTGTATATACATCAATTTCTATGGTAATTATTATACTTGTAATCATTCACTGTCAATCACAAATAATTACCTAATTATCATAATAACGAAAATTTCATATCTATCCAATTTGCACTTCGCGTATCGTCAAAGCGGTTTTACACCGATTTAAATTTGCCATATGAAATTGTTCTCAAGAGTCAGTTCGATAACGATGCCTTTTATCACTTTCTCATTGTTACACATTCTTCGTGATAAGGATGTCATGTAAATGATATATATTTTGCAATTATCACTCAGAATTCATCCACAATTCAACGTTTATTCGACGTTTGACAATCGTCACTACTTCACTTGACACCTGAAAGCCTGACGTTCAATTTCAAGTATTCTCATCGCGTTCATTTCCGGTTTCACTTTTTTTAAATGACTGTACCAGTACACAGGACTATCTCGGTGATGCATAAAATACGAAACAACGCTGCGGACCACGTGATATAATATATAGAACCAGCGGACCGATGCTCTTGGCGCAAATGTGACTGGCAAAATTTTAGTTCATTTCGCGTACAACTGCATACGCTCGTTACGCAGCATTGCTAATTAGCAAATTAATGCACGAGTACCGATTCTTCCCTTATAATTGGAAAGAAAATATTTATTTTCAACTTCTGACTCTTTACTCGTATTGACGAGTGTATGTACAATTTAATTGACTGGTCTGTCGTATATTTTTTTTAATGATCTCAAGAAAAGTATTGTCAGATTATTTTTTATAGCAAAGAAAAACCAAGTAGGCACGAGTTATAAATATATATACTATAGACAATACATTCTAGGATATTCGTATCACGATAGTAATCAGATCCCGCTAATCCAAATAACCTTGAACATCGAACAATAACAATTCTTAGGCATCGCGACGCCCAAATCTTCCGCACCTCTCAGGCCCCCTGGCCAACCGCTGGCGGGTATATAAACGGCGACGTTTCGCGATTCGGGCATTCTATCACCTGAACCAGCTAGCTTATCTTTACTAAAGCAACGAGCAAACCGTTTCGGGCACGCGGGCAAACCGTCCCAATTGAACACAATTTATAAAGCTACTTCTACTCTTGTAATCGAGTAAACCGTCTCTTCTGCCAGATAGAATGAATCTCAGCATTTCAGTTGGGCCGTCACTTTGACAAATTTGATCATCGTGCCGTTTCCGCTATACATGCCAATATAACTTCATTTAAAGACCTGTACATACAACTGGCTACTCTGCGAATGAGACTTTTCTTACCTCGCCGAGATAACGACATTGTTTTAGAAAGGACCACGTCTACCTGTGATCACGAGTTCCCTAATGGAAGACTGCTCAACAGCAACGACGTTTATATTTTAACGAGATAACTCTGTAATCAAATTCCGCCCGTCAGAGGCTGCTTTCAGACACGATTCCATATTTTATTTATACAATCACAACATTAGTCAAGATAGGATAACAAAAATAATAGAAGAACCTATTATTCCCGTTCCCGACAGATGTATCGTGTAGATAACCCGCGTCTAATCATCATATCGATACAATTGACTTTCCGATCACTAATCTTCTGTAAATACTATTTATAATAACTCCTACTTCCCGCTTACGTTTATATCTATTCTTCGTTTACTAACCACCAGCATTCTCTAGGCTGGACCTACACTAACCCTCTCTGTATTCCGTTGTAGGACAATATACTTTTCTTTTCTAATTTGTAAAACAAAGTTTCACTTTCATTTCTTTTGTTCCGCCTGATCTCTTTTCTAAAATCCTAACACTCGATTTTGGCTCGAACCCGCCTTTCTGGCACGATCCGAAGAACCGCATCGGTTAATACAATTAGGTTACAATACATATATCAAAATGTTCTACTTAAGGAGCATTTCTATTTTTACATCGGTGTACTACATTATATATGTATATGCAATATATATATATATTTCTCGTAATCTTCGCTGTCAAATGTCGTACTCGGATTCGTGATATTTTTTACAGGATTCTGGAAACTACGTCGGGGACGATAAGAAACTGGAAAAACGGGTGTAGAAGGTAGAGAGGAAAAAAAAGGAAATAAAAAACAGGGCAGGAAAGTAGCTAGGGAATAATATCACTTTTCCACGGGTTTTCTTCAGTGCTTCTTTACGTTTCTTTATCTGTATAATACCTAAACCCTGTTTTCACATATTTTCGTAGACGCCACTAGCACGTACGACTACATAAGTGTGCTTTATCCAAATATTGCTTCAAATTGCTTATTACGTGTGAAGAATTACGACTTCACTCATTCTCGAGCATTGAATATTTAGACCTACTCTGCTTTAAGAAAATTGATCCAGCATACAAAAAAAAAGTAGTATCTTAATATCTGTATCGATCTTGATATTCCTTTGAAACGTACGATTTCTCATTAGCTCAGTACAAAGAAATTTCTTTTCTTAAGGACATTTTATGAATGTAGAGAAAGCCGCACCAAGTAGGTACCAGTGGAATAGCGAGACGACGTCGCGACCGCTCTTAGAATTCCTGGATGTTATTACGCGCGACACCTATAGCACCCAGAAAGAATAATGGCTTCTTCCTGACTCGAGTCGTTGGGACGAAAAGTCCCGGAGGCTTGCGGCGACGACCGAGAGGGCTGTGCAGACAACGAGAATAGGGCAGCTTCCAAGTCATCGATCCCCTCATAAAAATGCGCCACGGCGAAAGTGAAATCTTCGCAGTGGCATCCAGATAAATGGAATTATAATCCTCCCTCCATAGCCACGTTCTTTGTATTCCTTTTGGGTGATATTAATGTCAGTCTTCCTTCTGTCCTTTCCGTCGATACCCACCTTATATATACATATATATATATATCGTCAAAACATATACGTATATAGAAAATACATATCCTTTATCTCAAACAGTAGATATGAGCAAGACGAAAGAAATGACCATTATTATCAAAATGTACTATCGTGCACGTGTATATTAAATATAATACAAAAGCTGTCATCGACTTGTGTAATAGCACGAAATGACTAAAACACTATTTCCTACTCAAGAAATGACGTGAGAACGGGGTGTGAAAAATTCATGATAAAGTTGGCGTATTAATGGATCTATGTCTAAAGGGAGCCATGCACAGCTCTTTGTTAAGGGAGTAGTAAGAACCCGTGTGATAGGATAAGTTACCGGGTTAAATGACTTATGAATGCTAGTTTGAATTAGTTATTTCACTGTTGCTAAATACCTACGATATCCCCAGGTTCCTGACCTCGTTGGCAAACTGTTACTTCGGGAAGGCCATAGTGGTAGTTGCAAACCTGAAGCGCTATCGTCTTTTGAACTAATTTATATTCGCCTGTATACCGTTGGATTATAACGTTAAGTCATTTGTTTATATATACTTAGTATTTGATTACTTTTGCTAAGCAACATTTTAATGACTGTTGTTTCAGACGTCACTAGGTTATACGAAACTAGTCTCGTCAGACTTCATGATACATGATCAGATATTCTGGATAGTATTCGCTATTTTTATATCTGTTTCTATACGTTTCTATCTATCTATCTCAATATAACTCTGAAAGTGCATTACATGTTCGACATGTATTATTCAATGTGTACGAGGATCCAATAGTGCTTAGAGGAAGCAGAAGATCTCTTGCGTGAAACGTATAGCCGACTTCTTGGAACTTGGGTCGAATACTTGGATGTTGTATTTCATAAAAGGTCATTTGTCTCTATTGCTTATAAAGAATATTAATAAGAGTCCTGTGAGAACGATCAATCCTTTCAAGGTAGTCCGAAAACTTTTAAGGTTTGTTATAACGATTAGCATGATTTAAAAACGATTATACGTACTGGGATATGTTGGATTAGACGCCGCAGTAGAATTACGACTATTAGCTCAGACTTTGTCAGATATTAACTTCCTGACAGTTTAGGATACCCAAGTTAAGTAGATTCCATACTTTGACGTTTCTTATAATCATCAAATCCGTCTCTGATAATAATCATAAAATTAATAATTTAATCTCCTTGTACAAATTTAATAATAAATTTTAAAAACTATATTTTGTTCATAGAATATTCAATTTGTAGCTCTAATGATATTTCATATCGCTATGTGATATAAATTGACAAAATCTAATGATCAGTCACGGGTGTACCGTAACAGTTGCAGATGTTGTAATACGATTCCAGAAAAATCTGTAAAGGAAATGGGTAATGGAACCGTGAGGGGATTTCTGACTGAGAATTCGTTATACGAGAACTGCATTGGAGAGTAAATCCGCTTACCGTGTAGTACCAGTACGGAGAAATCGAAATGAACCTATACCTAATCGATGTGGTCCATCTCGTGAGTTTCCGTCGTCGAAGAAAAGGGAAATTGGCTCGCGGATATATCGATCTCTATCGCGCTCACGGCTAATAGCTGTACTGCTCTTTGAAGACATAACATCAAGTGCACGGTAGCAACAGCAGCAACAACATTGCCACCAACGACACGAGCAACAGCAGTACCAGCGACAACAGCAGTCTGCAACAGTGCGCAAACTTTCCCGGCGTCATTAGCACAGCACTGCATTAACCCTGGCAGTATATTGCCCTATATAATAATGTACGATAACTTGGTTAGTTAGTGCCAATACAGAGTCGATAGTCCTGCGACCATCTGCTACCTCTTTTGCAACCCTCGTACCTACCTACCACCATCCTGCCCTTCGCTAAGACTGGTTTAACCGAATCATTATTGCTTAAGAGTCCATGGAATATCTTACTATCTATACTTGCATTATTAACCCTTATATATAAAGATATACATATCGGCATATAGTATACCATAGTTATAGCTCTCTGGCTATTCAGTATGAATGAGCATATAAACTTTGGATATATCGTCGAAAAATAATTGTTATTCTCAAGATTATAGGGGGTTGTTTCGGATTATTAAATATATTAATTGTGAGAATATACGAAGTGAAGACAGTATATAGGTTATGTGGTAATCGATACCAGGGTCTACTCGTAAATTTTACTGGGAGAAATTGCTGTCGTTTCGAATCCCACAAGGGGATGACAATTTTTGGCAAGAGTTTCTGGTCTTTCCTTCGAGTAACGGAGGGTTAGAAACGACTTGGGCTGAGACTGAGTGATTAATAATGAGAAAAACGGTAAAGGGCAGCCTTGACCAAGGTACGGCATATATCATGGTGGCCCATTATGCTTATGAATATAAATGCACCCTCGGGGTCCACAATAAATGCTTCCACTGGTACAACCCAGCGATCTCTGCATTCTGCTCTTCCTCTGTTACGTCTACGCTTATTTATGTACGTATGCGCGTGTGTGTCTCTATTTCCATGACTCCGCCTCGTGTTCACTTTCTGTCGGGTGGTGACTCACGTTGGCCACGCATTACGAAACAGAAATAAAATGACTTTTCGGCGTAGAGGCCGACATAAAAGAATAATTAAAATGAAGTACCTATCCTATGCATAATTTCTAGAATATTACGCAGGGAATGGTAATGACAACGAGAATATTTAATATGCTGTGATGTCTTTGAAACTGAACCTGCTGGTCAACTTCCTGATAATTTCAAAGAACCTCTTTGAACGAACTTTCGTAACTAAGCGTGGTTTTTCGTAATTATCTTGTCCGTTTAAAATTTCTAACTTCGTATTGGCCGTTTATGTTTGGTGCATCGTTTACCGGATGCCTGAAACAGGTGATATCAGTCTTTAAAGTTAAAAGGGTATTATGAAGAGTATAAGGAGAACCTGTGACTGGATATGAAATTGACGAAGCTTTTTAACCCACGTGGACTTTCACCCATGACCTTTTATATGTTAATGAAGAAATTTGACGACGGGGTAGAAGATTCTAAAAATTCTTATTTTTCTACATTCAGTCGTCTCAGATTATAGAGATTATATCGTAATCGACTTAAGGATAATAAGTGAGTTTGGATTTGAGTCATAAAACGCTTAGCCAGACCTAAAGTACGATCGTAAAAATAAATATCGTTGGAGACGTCATAAATTTCGTTTAAACGAAATCGTCGACTCGCGACGTGTATCAGGATCGTTCTCCCAAATCTCAGCCGAATGGTATTACGGTGAGCCTTATCTTATTTACTATCCCAAAATTATATATAATCCAATTCCAATAAAAATCCACTGTATAACTACCTATTACTAAAAAAGAGCGATCGGTCAGTCACTTCGTAGCAACGTTACGACTCTATTGCTAAAATTCAGTGCTTATCGCCGATACATCTATATCGCGTAATAGAATCAGGGAACATTGTATTTAAACAAAAAACATATCGTCATAGGCGGACTGAGAAATCGCACAAAAACTTTCATACAGCATCCGTAAGTTTCTTCCGTCAAAATGCAGTAAAATTTTGAAACTGAAACAGCTGCTCTTCATGCATATTTACCTCATTTGCATACGATGCCCTAACTTGCATAATGTGTCTGCCTAGTGTGTATCCTTTCTATGGGGATTGTAGTACATTGCATAATCCACAGGTTTGCACGTGTCAACATACTGTACCATAAACACGGGACGGTTCGTAGGTAAAACAAGCTTTTAGTAGGCAGGTAACACAGAGAAACACAATGAACTTTTATCCACAAATATGTCTGTACAAATAGCGACGCGACAAAATGGAAGTCGTAAGGGTTGATATTTAATAACGAAGGGTGAAAAAATCACCAACGACTTCCGCTGTCATGCTAATTCGTGTCATATCGAAAATTATTTTGTTTCTTTTCAAGTATCTTCTTTGCATATCTTTTATCAAGCTACTTCCCCTCTTGTCACTTTCTCAAATATCTCTTCATTTTTTGCTCAGTTTGCAGTCAGTTCAGCAGGGGTGTTTTCTCTATGCTGGGTGCAGTCAGTCCGGATTCCTTCGACACGCTTCACTCGTACAGCAACACGTTTCAAATGCCTTTTGTCACGCCATGGTTTCCTGAAAAGGTAAGAACTTTTTCATAATTTTGATGTCGTTCGAAGTAACAACCGAATCGGAAATCACATCTCCGAGAAGTTCAGCTATCTGAGAGCAATCATTGTTTTGCACGTGTAGGCCTGTGCCATCGCCAATTAAATATCAGTTTCAGTGGTTAATGCTGCAAATTCAATAGCCAAACAGCTAACAAGGTTCTGACTAGTATTGTATGTTTCGGAAAATGTACGGAATTTCTGATTTTGAGATTTACGATGTATGGGTTATCAAATGATAACTTTGTCAAAATTTACCCGTGAGAGAAGTGACGCTTGGTCGTGGATTGAGAAAAGTTGCTTGTTTTCTCAAAATATAATAGTACAGCTTAACATGAAATAAAATGTGAACATACCTCGTCATTTAAAAATTAAACCATTCGAAGTTAAGCTCGTGACGCAATTTACCACGCTAGATCCATTTACTCTAAGATCTAACGATTACTCGCGGTACACTTTTGTATCGATACACGAGACGTTCCGTAAAATTCGATTCGCATCGCGTTCAGCACATACGTGTCTCTCTAAAGTTCCCTTGTAGCATCTATACTAGCCTTGTAATAATATATCGTAAGTATAATCAATGCCTCTATTATATTTTAGCCCCGCCGCATGAAACACGTGAGAGTGTCTTTTTTATACGTGATAATTATCAGTCTTCAAATAATTAATTATTATACAATTCTCTCCGGAATGAAATATGTAATTCTCAGCCACAACAACTTTGCATTATTTACCTCATGTCTGGTAGCCATGGAGATTTAAGTTCCGACCAATCGGATGAACAAACGACACAGATAATATATGACTACAGGTATCAATTGGCTCCAATAAAAGAATTAGTTAACTTTTTACAATCAATGACATAAAAATTTTCTTATTGATACTACGTCTGTCTAACACGTTATCACTCTTTGTGTTACGCCATCTAAGCCGGCTGCTTATCGCGCACATTTTTGTTCCTCGTAAATCCAATTTCCGGAATGAATTGGCCGATCTGCTAGATCGAATAGGAGCCTCTTTGTAATGCGATAACGCCATTATTTTGTAAAGAACCCGATGCACATACTCCACTTGACTGTTCAATCAATCCGTGGGACGTAGCCAGATTTCGCATTTTCCAATTTACATTTCCAAACGAATTTGACTAACCGAATTTATTTGCGGCAGCGAATTACAACGATTCCATTGTTTCTAGTATATAGTATGGTATACAAGTATCCATTGCTATATGTAACACGTGTACAATGTTACTGTGAATATACTGATTTCCGCATAGGAGGATCGTTTAATCCGCCATCATTTAAAAGTCTCTCTCATTCGAACCAAGTACTGTACCAACTATAAACCATGTATATATATGTATACATGAAATCCAAAATCAGTTAATGTATTCTCGATTTGACACAGGTGCTTACTCCCTCCTCTGGTTTCCTGGACTTTGCGATAAGCATGCGACCGGATTACCATCGCGCTATCATCGACACCGTACGATATTACGGCTGGAAGAAAATCATCTACCTCTATGACTCCCATGACGGTAAGTCTCACCATATTGTATATAGTATAAGGGTCTCTTCATACGTAACGATACCAGAAGATAGCATCGCAACCACTACCATACTGAGGACGTGTCTGGTCTCGAGTCCCTCTTTTCTCTTCCTTCTTTTATGTCTCACGAGACCAACTTTCTTCCGCCAATATTATAGGTAGCGAACGACCGTCCGCCATGCTCGAACCAACTACAGCCTCGAATTTATGCAACTGGAGCACAACTTCAGGGAGCCAACTTCACGGTTATACATATGGCTCATGGTTATGATTATTACCGGTTGCACTTTTCTCACTGGTGCACTAGCAGTAACCTATTGGAAATATACGTTGCATTCGTCCTGGTGACTATTTTATTTGTTAAGTAAAAAAAAAAAACTGAAAATTTTTATACCGAATTTTCGAATTTTTTAACTATTACGCATACGTAATATAATACAACTCTACTTACGTTTTGCACATTTGGCTTCGGTTAAAGTTATCTGCCACAGTGAATATCATACGGACGTTTTATGACGCCATCCTTCGTAGACATAATCTTACAGGGCGGTGGGGGCTGTGCGAGGAAAGGAGGCGGATGTCTTATTTAATGAGCCCTAAAAAGTGAATAACTGAGGGAATAATGGAACTTATCGCTGGTATACCCTTAACGCTCTTGGTTCCCGGCGTAATGACGACCTATAGGGTTACTGGAGGAGTTTATCATGGGACAGGTTACACGTATTTACGGCAGACCAAATCATTCTCACTTTGCGAAATTGCTACTTTCGCGAGATAATAAATTTTTGCACCTACGGTTACGTTGATACGAAAGCTTCGTTCATTTGATGCGTATACGCTTTGTATTATACTCGTGTATATTTGTGGCGGAGGAAAATAAATACTAGTATAGTGACTATCAGCGGTTCTTTTTGGTAGGGCCAACTACGTAAATAGAAAATTTCTGATTGGTGTGGAACAACTTAAACTTTTTATTCGAAAGCATTTCATATGCACAATAGAACACGCAAGGTACCACGCGTGCTGCTCGTGAGAGGACTATTCGGTCACGAAGTTGTATGTAAAATTTAGGCTTAAAATTTAATGTACGTCATCTACGAGAAGTGTATAAGAATAATATGAAATAATAATCAGTTTTATAAAAATGATAATTTTTAGCCTAGGAGATCCACGACGTAGGTTTCGGAGATTAAGAGTTTCTCGTCATAGCTTTCTATGATTAATAATTTTTACTTGGGTAAATAGTACATTTAAAAATGGTCTCACGATATTATACGATTGTCTCATTTATCGAAAGTACCTCCTCCTACAGACCCCAAGCACTTTACTCATTTCTACAATCTCGATGTCATTCTCTTGGGAAATATATTGTACGAACCGTTGACGCTCTCCGTTGCCACGGACCCCAGGGGCACAATGAGAATTTACACGTCAAACATCATTTCCACTAATTATGTTTGAGCAAACTAACGTTTTCGTGAAACACGAGATCAGCTCTTGACTAAAGCCACTTGATTCGCCGATTCTTAATAATTAATCAAACTTCTTAAGAAATTGTTAAACATCGCAATATCAAGATTTTCAGTATCAATATTGTAGATAGTGACTTTCAATTGACATATATTTATCGCAGATCATAGATACAACAATTCGATAACTTGTTTTCAATTTATTCTTGAGCCTAACTGTTGATCAGTTAATTATAATTCAAACATAAAATTTACAAGTCACGTAGTAAAGAAACTCTAGCGAAAAACCAGATCCAAAATGTATATCGTTTCGGCTGCAACTAATAAAACCCATTTAAACGGACAAACAGTGAAATCGATTCGAGTTCTTTGATGAAGTTCAATAAGACATAGCAGAGAGCGGCGATGAAATTATGTTATGGAAATAGAACACAGATAATTACCAAATGCAAATGCAAGCACGTGTCTGGAATATCATTGAGTCTATATATTTTCGACTCCTCGTCGCTTCATTATCGTAACGCTAATAAAGACGAGAATGTGATAAGACGGCGGAGAGGGGGGGAGGTTATCCACACGAGATATTGGTTTTGGATATTGATTAGAGCTGATATGAAAAATTGTATATCGTAATGGACAACCAATGGACCTTCTTAAAAAAAACTCAAAAAGTCCATATACTCGTAAAATATTTTACTTTATAAGAAAATTGAATATTAATCCAAAATAATATTTGAAATTTAATTAATAATTCAACATGACTGTGTATCAGAATATGGTAAGGGTAGGTGAAAAAAAATTCAAATACTATCTCTCCGATTATCGTATTTATCTGTCCACTCGACGATTAGAACATACACATTCGATAATTCTGATTAGACAAAAATGAGACATCGTAATCCATAATAAGTTAATTCTTCGTTTATAAGGTTATCTATTGAATGATCTTAAAAGAGGGGCACGTATTTCTTTATCTAGCTAAATTTAATTGTGAAAGAAGTAAAGGAGCCATGAAGAAACGTGGTATGGGTGAACATGGTCCATGGAAAATACTTATACCGTTAGAAGAAAACCATTACTCGATGGTTCGGTTAACCTGATTGCTTACTACTATACGTTCCGCTAATGGAGATAAATAAAGCCGACGCTCGTATTTCTCTCGTGCAACCATACCGTCCAGCTTCTTTACTCTTGTCTTCGAGAGTAATGTTGAAATCCGCAGAATGCGTCACTCGCGGGACGACAAAACCTAACCCAACCTAGCCTGAACAATCGATGCATTATTTCCTTCAGGTTTCAACCAAAGCACTCGTGACGATTATATAAGGAGAATCAAAATAAATAATTAGAATATCCAAAACACGTAAGCACATTTTCCTTCTGGCATTTCCCAATAATTAACTAGGAAAATACAAGTAAATGAATAAAAAATTGTATTTACCTGAAAATTATAATTTACGTTTTACGCTTTCTACAGATCTTACGAATGCGAAATATGAAACACCTGTATTGCCTGAAGACTTCGATTATTACAGAATCAAGTTATCATGTGGAAATCTAATACATTCGCTCGAGAAACATTTCCAGGGATAATTATACGTGGGATTGCGTGGAACGAATGGATTCCTTAGAAAAGTGAAGAAAAAAAAATATTCAAGGATTTCGTGTAATCGGGTAACCGCGTTTATTCAGGATTTTCAATGATACTAGTACGTGCGTTCGTGACTATAGTATTTAAGATTTAGGACAGGTTTATAATTTTCACATATATTTATGGATGTACTGATATTAGTTTTCATAATATTATACGTGGAAATGGATGAGTAACTATGTTCGTAACAACTAGAATCAACGTATCCATATATGATCATATTATATAATGTAATCGGTGTTAACACAACAACGTTTCAGCATATTTTACCAACAAGATCTTATTAGTTGTGCGACAGACGTAAAGAAGTTTGGATCTCGCGTTATTTTCTTATGTATATTAAGTTTGTTTTTGTGTAACTTTGTGTGTACGTTTAATAGATAGTAGATATAGTGATACCATTAATGATACTATTATTTTGAAGAAAGTCAATGGAATGCGCACGATTTCATCCGCAGGCGTTTGTACTAATTAAAGTAAGAAAGAAAATATTTTTTTTTTAAATACCAAGGCAAACAGTTTTGTCTTGATGATGTATATTGCATTGTTTGTCTTGTATGTTTGTCTTGACTATGCGAGTGTATATTCTGCATTTAGCGTCATCAATATAAAATTCACACATGCGATTCTTAACAGTGAAACTGCTAAGGTATTGTGCATTTTTTACGTTTATAAGTTGCATGCTAAATTTTTAAACTTCGATATAGTTGAAGTTAAATGTTCGTTTGCAATTGTGAAAATACATATTCGCATTCACGTACTTTTATTTTATTTTTTGCGATGTTAATTGCGATAAAACACAGTCATATGTGTAATGCAGTTGTGGTTCAAAACGATATATGGTGTCAGTTGCTAAGCTTCGCAGTACCAGAGCGATACAGTTTGTTATAAGCTGAAGCCACACTGTGGAATAGTACAATTGGGAAAAAGTTTGACAGTCAATGGTGTAAATCGAAATATAATATTTCTTTTAGAATCGCCGCAGTAACTTATTTTCAATACACATTTAACTCAAATGCTTTTTAACGATAAAACTTTATAAAACGGACCTGGGACAAATCCAATTGACCGTGCTGCATAACAGTGCTAAATCCTTATGGCAGGTGTGGAATGTAGCGGAGAAAATTAATCCGATCATTTAAGTTAGTTGCTTCGTTAAAGTGCTATCCAGAAGTTAGCCCCAATGCATATAAATTGCCAAAATTGCACAACTGTTTCGTTCGGATAGTACAGTGTTATCATTTATTCATATACCTTGTGACTCGAGATTCGCACCAATCCTTGCATTACGTAGAAAAATTTAAAATCGGGATCAATCAATCATTTCTGCAAATTTTTCGCTGACTACAATTTTGACGTATAAGAGATAAGTTAATTTAAAAAATGTATTACATTTTTTCACCGATTACTATATCCGAAATGTAATAATATTATATATTGATCAGTTGATACTGTATTATTAAGGTATACCAATTGTTAATCCCCCGTCGATACTAGTCTATCACGTACTGAAAACGATACGCTTCGGATTACTGGTTATCGATAAAACTCATCAAGACAAGGCGACGTGATTTAGTCCAGGAAAAATCCTAGGAACTTTGAAAACAATAGAAGAGACAAAAGAAATTATCTAAGCTCCACTCGAAAAGTAATATCGTCGCGAATTATCACAGAAAAGCTTCAATGGGTCCGACAGTTCCAATCATTCTATTTAATACCACGTGTATTTAAAATTGTCGTATTGCGCCAACGTATCGTATTGCTACCGTCAGTAAATTATTTCTGCAGACATTTTGATCAAAAGTATGACTAGCCAGTTGAGTAGTTCCGTACATATACATAAATATGTCACTCTTGATGTTTGCGTCAATGTTAGATAATTCCATCAACTATCCAGTGGATCCATATATGACTTTTACACTCTATCTCTGATGCGCGTAAATTGCTTAATACTTGACATAACCGAAAGTCCAGCCTGTGAACGTAAATCCAAGTTAAGGTAGTCACAAGTCCACGGCTCAGGTGGAGACTGCTAATACCATGCAGATTGTATTGCCAGCCATAATTGTCGCTCTGGGAGCAGGACTCTGCAACATGTCACTGCAAGGACCAAGTAGAATCGCGCAGCATCCCTGCGTTCAGATAGATCTAGCCGTTATGTGACGTCACGCACAAACCACGAGATATGCGACTGGGGATGCAGTTAGTTCCAACCTAATTGGTACTAGTTATCACTCCTGACGACAGGGGTCATAAGGGTCAATAGAATGCTTCCTTGTGTGATAAGAAACATTTTATCATGTCATTAATATTTGTACTAGGTGTAACAGTTCTAAATATGGATTTACATATTTTTGTGATACTAGGTCATAAAATATTCTAATTATGAAATCTAGATCAGATGATAGATATGTGATTTGATGTTAATGTTGTACTATTGATTACAAACCTCTAGACTTTTCGTATCGTTGGTACTAGGAATACCATGATAAGTAACCTCAATTTTTCGAAAAGATGTAATACGTGCTACTTTAAATACATTTTAATATTTTATCATTTTTTTTATTAATCAGATATTACTTTATATTTTTCCTTTCCCAGCTAGCGAAAAAACTTTTCAATCGAGAAAGTCTTCATGAAGCTTCCAAAACTTAATCTAGGGCTTTGCCGTCAAATACAGATTGGGTTAGTATGTAAGTATCCAAGAATTATTCGAAGTAATAATTAAAGATAAAGAAATAAAAATCTCGCACGCCCGTTTACACATAGAATCTCTTCATAGGCAATCTTATGATGCTGGGCTGTGGCTTTCATGAAGGGTGGAGTACATCAATGATCCCAAAACTGGATGGCAATGATCCAACGATAACTATAACGCCAGATCAAGGCTCTTGGATTATAAATTTCATGTACGTGGGGGTCGGATTGACTTCACTAATCGCACCGATCTTCATGGAAAAAATTGGACGCAAGTGGTCCTTGCTCTCAGGGACGTTACCTCTAACAGCTGGATGGCTTTTGTTAGCTTTTGGTCAGCATCACGTGACTCTATATATCGGAAGATTCCTAGCAGGTCTCGGCTGTGGTATCGCCTATTCCATCACTCCCATTTACATAGGCGAAATCAGTAGCAAAAAGACCAGAGGTCCATTGGGTACCATGACAGCCGTTCTTATAAACACTGGAATGCTAATTGTCTCCGTCATTGGTTTACACGTAAGCCGATTTACTCTGGGCATTATTTCAGTCTGGTTACCAATAATCTTTGCACTGATCTTTGTCTGGATGCCAGAGAGTCCACTTTTCCTCGCTAGAACAAACAGATTAACGGAGGCTGAACAGGCACTCAAATGGTCCTTAGGTAAGGACAATGTTCTCGAGGAACTTCAACAGATCGAACGTACTGTCTCAAAAGACAAAACGCACACTGTCGGCATCTTGATTTCCTTCAAAAGAATTAGCGAGCGGGTCAACCGTAAAGCCTTTGGAATTATTATTATTCTGCTATGTGCTTTAAGCTTTACCGGAGCGACCCCGATCCTTGCTTATCAGTCGTATATATATGAGGAAGCTGGATTTGATGTCTCTACTAATGCCAGCATCCTCGTTACCGGCTGCGCTGTAGTAATTGCCGGTATTTGTTGTGTCTGCGTGGTCAAGATTACCGGCAAGAAGACTCTGCTTCTCATAGCTATGCCTCTCTGTGCCGTTTCTTTGGGAACCATCGCTATTTTCTTCACTTTCTTGTCCTACGGAATCGACATGCCTAACTTCAGATGGATTCCCACGGTTTTTGTAGTTATCTTTGTTGTGGCCTATGGTCTTGCCATAAATCCTATACCTCTTGCTTATGCAGGGGAAATATTCGCGCCTGATGTCAAATTGCCAGCTGCCATGTTCTGCTCGATATTTTACTCAGTGGCTGCCGCCGTAGTGACTAAATTGTATCAGGTGAGAAATTTTGTCTACGTCTTGGAATGATCATTTGCTGTGAGGAAATAATTATTTTTAACGATTTTTCATGACAGGTTTTACATGAAGCGTATGGGACCCATGTACCCATGTGGACGTTGGTTAGTTTGACGATTGTTATTTGGATATTTATTTACTTGTATGTACCGGAAACGGAAGGGAAGACCTTGGAAGATATTCAAAAGGAAATGGCGGGAGAGGATAAGAAGCGAACTGATGTTAGTGTAATTAATAGCTGAGCGTGAGTAATATCTCGTTTGACGTCACGCTGACAGTCTTGGTCGCTTGTCTCATTAGTAATGTATGGAGATTAATATATCATATAACACATGAAGTTGAGTTGATTAAAAAGTATTACATTCATTTTGATAATCCATTCAGCGTGGACATTAAGTTAAATATGAATCATACCAAAGTAAATTGGTTCTTATATATTTTGCGTTATACTATTCGAATCGATCATTGCTTTTAAGCGAATACGAACAATCGATCTACGGTTATAATATTCATTTACTTTCGTACTGTTCTCGTGTAAATATTTCGTCTTTGCGTGCATAGAATTTTGTTGCTGGAATATTAAATTGCAAGATATAATCAATAATTTTGTATTCTATAAATCTTCAACCGTATATATATTTATTTCCTGTGTATAGTTTTTAGTTGTATATTAGACATCTACATGACCTGTGTATACGATAAGGATACACAATATATAATAGATAACAAAGTCAATCAGACAGTTGATAATCTATGAATCTGTGAAAGAATTATTTAGAAACGTTAAGATAACCTGTCTTTAATAACTGTATTATGAAATTGTTTTATCAACATTCCAAAGTTGATTTTGCCGCACTTCCTGTTATCGATAAAATATTTATACATGAAAAAAATAATTGTACTAAATTTTTCATGTTACATATAACGAGCAGTGCATTGGTGCAATCCTAATGTAATTATGCAAGTTATGCAACGCATTTGCTTAAAATCTCGAAGAACATGGCTCTTTTATTGCGCTTGAAAGAACTAATTTTACTACAAGGTAAATATATTGGTTTATTTAATATTAATATTTCTCGTAAGCAAAATACGCGCCTCTCTATTTCTTGAAATCATAATCAATCTTTTATCAATTTGATGACATGATCATGTTTCCGTGTTAATCAATCACTCTGTCCTCCAGATAAATTTCTTGGCTACCATTTACACCGCAGAGACTCATTGAGTATTCATTAGTCTGATGGTCAAGGTGGGATTTGTGATACACGTAGCCAAAATCTATATACTATCTTACCCCGTTTTCCATAGAAGCCAAAACTGAAAATTTTAATTTTCAGAGCTACATGTTAATATAAAGATAGTTTTTCATAAGTTATGAGAATTACACAATTGCCGTTCTGTTCTCGCGTGGACGTCGGTGTAGTTCGTCAAATTATAGCAGGCGTATTATGTAAGTACTATAATAGCGTAAATGCTAAATATATAAAAATAAAAAATGTATCCTATATTACAAAATATAATAATTGTTAATTAAAGAATTTTTAAATGAAAAAAAGACATACAAAGATTAAATATCAGGTACGTTTCTGATGCTGGACAATGGACTTCACGAAGGCTGGAGCACTGCAATGATACCAAAACTGATGGGCGGTGACGATCCGATTCAAGTGACATCAAACCAAAGTGCGTGGGTCATTAACTACCTCGCTCTTGGTGGTACAGGAGGACCACTTTTAGCTTTATACTTGATGGACAAAATCGGGCGTAAATGGAGCATAATTTTCGCGGCTATACCAAAAACTGGCAGCTGGCTTTGTTTCGCATTGGCAAACGAGTACCCGATACTTTATTTGGGAAGATTTTTCGCCGGGCTTGGTTCCGGTATCAGCCTGTGTGTTATTCCTATTTATATCGGCGAAGTAACCGACAAAAGAACAAGAGGACCATTGAGCACCTTCATCGCGTTGATGAACAATGTTGGCATATTAATCGCCTACGTATTAGGTCTCTACCTGTCAAGGATATCGCTCTCGATTATTTGCATCTGGGTACCATCAATTTTTCTCGTCTTATTTATATGGATGCCCGAATCGCCGATGTACCTGAGAAAAGTTCATAAAGTCGCAAGGGCAGAATCGGTACTGAAATGGACCCTCGGCAAAGAAGATGTCAGCCAAGAGATGGATGAAATTGAAAAGATAGTATCAAACGAACCTGCCAATTGCTTCGTTAATACATACGTTTCCTTGAAGGAGATTGTGCAGAGACGTGGCACGAGAAAGGCCTTCAGAATAATTATTGTACTCTTCACGGCCCTAACCTTTTCCGGTGTTCCAGCTGTTCTCGCTTATCAAAAAAACATGTACAGCCAAGCAGGAATGAACATATCGACAAATATAAGCGTAATAATCACGGGCGTCGCCATTGTGTTTGCAGGAGTAATTTGTGTCTCATTAGTCAAACTCACTGGAAAAAGGAAGCTATTATTAATTTCGGCTCCAGCGACAGCCATCTGTCTCTTAGTATTGGCCGTATTCTTCTTACTACAGTCACTTGGAGTTAACATAACAGTTGTTAATTGGATACCGATGGTATTTGTGATACTTTACGTAATCTCATATGGTGTCGGACTCGATTCCATTGCCTACTCGTATCAGGGTGAAATCTTTCCCGACAGTATAAAATCATTTGCAGCCATGTTCTGCGCTTTGTATTACTCCTTCCTCTCCATCTTGATAGTAAAGATATATCAGGTTAGTAACATTGAAAATGAGAGAGAAACAAGTTTCTTAGGTAAAGTTCATTATTTACCTTATTTACTTCGTTACAGGAACTTGCCGATGCGTTCGGTATCCATGCCCCCTTATGGATCTTCATTGTTGCCACTCTAATCAACTGGCTTCTTATATACGTGATCATACCGGAAACCGAAGGTAAAAGTTTGTCGCAAATTCAGAAACAATTGCACGAGGAGAAGACGACTACGAAAGTTCTTAAGAAGACAGCCAGCTATATATTTTCTTGACAACGTGCAAATTCGCGAAAGTTGCTGTAAATTTTTTAAAACGTGTGTGACTAACGTGCCTTAAGAAAAGTGCGCGAAAGAGACAGAAAAGAGTAATCATCTTTATTCGACAAGAACGAGGATCGTTCTAGCCTGCCTGTAACCTGGCTTTGCAAGCCAATTCGTACAGACACGTTTAACCTTATTTTCTGTCTTACGAGCGGAAAATAATCAGTGCTGAAAGCATTCTATTTGAAAAAGAAAAATACGTAACCGTAATTCACGTTCCGAAGCTTAGTATCAAATAAGTACTACGGACATAGCTGAGCTCGTGTTGTAATTCCAGGATGGCTGCTTTTCCCACTTACCGTCAGACATCAAACGAATTTAAATTATGGATTATTATTTAAACAACACTCATCAATCACTATCATACCAAACGTCTGAACCAAGGTTCTTATTATGGAACCAAGATAAAAACTGATTTCATAATTAAAATCGGGTTATTATCAGTGACTTGCTGTACTTGAACAAGAGACAAGAAGTTTGAAGTTGTAGTTACTACCGACGTTATTAATTTACTTCTTATATTGGCTATGCGCGTACGCGCACATATCCAATATCTGAGCATGTATTGTTACGCGCGTGAATTCTATCAAAGTTACCAGCTTTGCTGAACAATATTTTTTCTTCACACGTACACCGCAATACATGCTTAGATATCTGATGTAAATATGTACGCACGTAGGAAATTTACGTATCTGATATAGAATATCGATAAGAGTATCAATATCCTATGATAAGCTCTAGTACCAATGGCGTAGATAATACATACGTCTTAACAAGCAGTAATTCACTTGTCGACTGGCTCTAAGACTTTTCATCTGTGATACTTGAACGTTAGACGACCTCGTGGTAGGCAGAAGTACCACTAGCAGCTCGTTTGTTCTACGGGTCAGTGGTGTGCAAACTGTGTCCCGTTGTATTTGTATACCAGGAATGGTTGTTAACGGGATACAAAAGCACTTGAGATGAAAAACATGTATACGAGTGTACCAAGTGCCATATGCTGCAACGTAGCCGTCTTTGAGACTACGACCTAGAATGGTTTAAGCAACCCTGATCTGGACGACATTGCACAACATGGTGCCTGATTTAAAATAATTACTTTTTTTTATTTTAAAGCACTCATATGTAAATACATCATAAGCTAGGATAATCGTAATGGCTTGATTAGAAAAGGCATCAATTTTCAACAATTTTTTTAAACAATTTAAAAATTGTCTTTACCTCACTTCTCTCATACAGTTTGTATGAATTGTTTAATGCGCAGGAATCATCTTAAAATTTATAATTGCATCGATATCGCGTTCTGGTCCAGTACAAAAATAAAATTAATTAATTCAAGGAATTAAACATTGAGTTTATCTTAAAATTCTCAACTGGGAATATCCTAAAAATTTATTATCTCTCCAACGCTCTTACAACTGAGATGTCCTACGCGTGTGAGGATGTATAGAATCTCTACACAGTATTATCATCTGCATTAATATATAAATATATTATTAATAATTAATATCGCATCCATTTAACTCAATCCAAAAAATATCATAAGTCCTAGCACGCAGTCAAATTTCCTAATTAATCAACAAATAGATATCGGACATATGTATAATTAATATACTTAATACACGCAAATTTCAGCTAATCAGTCACCCGATTGGTAAAGTCTAAAATACTACTCAATGAGTAAAAAACTTTTATAAAGTTTAATCAAGATCTCGTAAAATTTTTTAAACTACAGGAACAGTCAGAACTAATTGTGAGATGATTGGCGCCGAAACGCAGAGCTCTCTTGGTGTTTGCAACTCCATCGTATACACTAAACATAGTATAGTGTATATATACTATACATATCCGTCTGATACAAGATCGCGAAGCGTGCTTATGTACCGTGGGATCAAGATTGATAGACTACGAGATGCAACATGTACAGAATGGATATCCACTTAGCCGTGCATTATCTCAATGAGACCATATACATCTCTGGGTCTTCGTATCGGGTACCTTCCTTGATATACAATATAGTATAATCAGAAGCAATGACTATGAGTTTATTTATCATACGATAAAAACAATCATTTGCCTTATCATTATTTCAATTGGCGATTATCGTAAATATTTATAATTGTTATCAATAACGATAAAACATTGGAATCGCATATATGTTGTGTTGATAGATGTAAATAGAAAACGTCAACAGAAACACGACGGGCCATTTTTTTGTCCGTGCTCTGAAAAATTATAATCACGTGAAAAGTCGTAGGCTTTGATGTCGAATCTTGATGGAGTTTTACGTATTTTATTTTTTAGCCCAAGGTACGTTCACATCAGACATCTTGTCATTCGGTGAAATATTCCCTGTGGATGGAAATGCACCGTCATCCGCTGATTTTATATACATATATAGCAAATTAGTAGGGAGTAATGCGAAGTACCATAGGGAGTGAGTAGAAGGACTGGCTGGATGGTAACGTAGAGGGTTGAAGCTCGTGAGCATATTAATGAAAATGAAACAATCTGTCGTTGGCAAACGAGCTAGTTTGAGTCTGGTGAATTTTTCTTCAGTGAGCAAACGTTGTCCGTTATACTAGTCGAGTCTGGGTGAAATAACGAAAGGCCACGCAGAGATGACGTCGTTGCTGAAGGGGTGGCTTCGCGTTCCTCCGCTTCTTTCATTAAAAGCTACGAGCAACCCTTACCTCTTGTTAATTTGCATAATCATTCTTGAAGCCATTAGATTCTGCCTGCAGGTGAATCCCTGATCGAACGTTTGCCAAAGTGCATTTCTGCATTTGACAAGCGCGGGCTGCTCTATTTAATAATTACAAATTTCATTTGACAAATGATTATTGATTAGGGTAATACTGCGTACTGATGATTTTAGCGTGGTTTGGATTAGTAATCGTTCAATTTCACTTGACTATATATCAAAATCGTATTAGGCTACAGCATAAAATTTTCGAGACGTTTTTCCTAGGGTAATACGAAATGCTAAAATTAATCGTCACAGGGATAATGTATCGATACTAATTACCTCCCTCCTGCCCGTTTGTTTCTACGCATAACACAATCTGCATATGGTGATACGGAAAGTTTTTAGAAAAATTAATCTTAAAGTAATTAACATCTCTGTATAAATCGATATCAATTGGCAAAAAGATTCATTGACCCTTAACTATACCAATAGATATTGTTAGTTATTCATTGGAAATTACCCAGATTAGTTACTGTGTACCTATAGCGGCAACTAAAGTAAACACGAAATAGGGATGTTACGAAGCAATGACATTTGCGTATCGATGCCGTAATCCATACTTCAAAGGAACGCTAGATCCGCTATATAAATCTAGTAAGGATTTTAGTAAACAAGTACTAACCAATGATGCAAGCCAAGGACTGCTATTGCACCGCTATACAAGCATGGCTCGCTTTACGACAGTTGATTTATTCATAGGAACCTCCTTAGTGCTACCTCTACTGCCCATATTCCTTAACCATTAACGTCACAAGTATCTGACTTTACGTCCTCGTATACCAAAACCGAAAGCCAAACCCGTAATGGGTGTATCAGGCCGATTGACTGTAAGGACAATCAATAATAAGAGCGATATGATTCAGCACTACACATTTGCACTAAGCTTCCCTATTGCTAGGATTACTTCCAACCAATAATGATCAAGAGTATCAACGACGCACATCCTCTATACCCTCCTAATCACTATTTCCTGGTATGTAATAAATGAATAGGTTAATTTCTGTCGAGAGAGATTATTTATAACGTCAAATTTCTAACTTAAGATCCTTTATCGAATTAACTAGATGATGTGCCAATATGCCAAAATGAATATACTATATACTATTCATATATGTTACATTACACACATTCATAAATGTATATAAAATTTTTTCTCTGAAACGCCAAAGGGCGTCATGCTTCCTTAATCAAATAGTGACCATCTAAGAATATACTTCTCCCTTCTCAAGATTGAACGCCCAGGGCTTGGCATAAAGTCACGAAATGATGTTAAATCGATTAAGCTTGGCTTATTCGGTCGGATGAGCGAGGGTAATCGTCTGTCAGAAGACAGCTATACGAAGCCAGTCTGTAGGTGTATGGGCTGTCGAGGGAGCATTAAGATAATCCTCAAGTGTTGACGCGTCTCTACCACGTTTCTCATCTCAGCCTCCTTGCTCTTGCACAATCCCTGACGCAACACCCTACTCTCAAAAGCACTATGTACGAATACACATATACGTATATAGCGAGTACTATATATATATAATATATATATAGCCAACCAGCGAATCTCGCGTGTATCTCTCGCCACATTAGACACCCTTAGACTCAAACCGCTTAGCATCTTATTAGCCAAGTTATCCAATAGGGTAACTAAACTCTGATTTGGATGCTAAAGCTATGGGTTTAAGTAGCTTCGTAAACAAAGCTATGCTATATACTTCTAAGCTATTCCATTGACAACCAAACATACAACTTTGTCTATGGTGCGGCTTAGAATTAACTTATACCGACTTTACATGACGTAGAGAGGTTGGTATATGGGAATACCAAATTTATCAATCGATACTGACGTAATCGTGTTTCGGTATGACATGTATATATGTATATATATATATAGTCATTACTGATTGACAAATCGACATTCGAGTGCTACTCTTTGATTTCTGTTACGGCAGATACACTGTATCACAGTGGCATTCGAATGGAGTATCTCTGCAATTATTTAAATGGAGGACTCGTTCATATTTTTTTTTCTTTTTCGACGTTCTCGTAGCTTTTTTTAACTCGCTGATGAACTGTGAATATGTGTAATATACAGGCCAGTGTGTAGGGATACGGGACTGTGGAAATATAGAGACTATTGTAACGACTTTCAAAAGTTGTCATGTTATCCAAATTTACGCAATGATGGCCAACTTATATTAGCAATCGAAATTTCGACAGAAAAATATTTTTTTTATTTAACGCTCTGCCAGCAGGCATTCTCGCGAGAACTAACGACGGTTTATCTTTATTTTGTATGACGTCTTTTTTTCAGGGAGAACAGCTGAGATATTTTTACGGTACACTTAAATCTCATCATAAAATTTATCTTTTCGGTCGCTTTTACGAGAAAAAGTACCGACGATAAATTACAACGTGTCGCTCGAACGCCGAGTAAAGGAAACTTTGTAAAATAGGAAATCGCGATAATATTTGGATAGATATTGTTGTACCATTGAAAATTCTATGTAGAAAAAAAGGGTTAATGTTAAATCAATTCATTCTAATACCATTAAATTATCAAAATCTGTACCTAAATAAATATACAATGACGTTCCGTCAGTACAATTGTACGGTATCTACGAGAACAAAAGTTGTTAGGAATAAGTATGGTGAGACGAAATTTTAATATTTCATTAACGAGTAGTATTATTGCTTGATTTTCAAGAAAGCAATTATCAAATTGCTCCGCACCGATCCAGATAGCAAAATTGAGACAGACAGACCAAAATAGTTAATGAAGGAAGGAAGAAAGAAAAGCGAGGAACTCCAAGTGAAAACTTAGATTATTTCAAACGCGCGGAATGTGGTCCGACCTTTAAGGGTGGATTACGCGCCCTTGGTAATTAACGCTCTCTTCCCTTAACCCTGTCTCTCTAACGGGTACCAAGGTCTGAAGACTAAGCCAAACAATTCCGAAGATCAGCCACAGAACCGCATGATAAATGCTAGGCGAAACAAGAATTTCAATTTAGGTCAGGCGCGTGACCAGGGTGCCGAGTTTTGAACTTCCGGTTCTCTCTCTTTCCTCGGAGTGTCTCTGTCTTTCTTAGAATCCTCTGTGGCTCTCTCTCTCTCTCTCTCTCTCTCTCTCTCTCTCTCTCTTCCCTTTACTCTCTGAATACTCACTCCTACCTTCTCTCTGGAATCTATAGATACGCACAGCAAGCCAATCTATAGGTACATGAAGAGATGCGTATTGTGTTTGACTCGTGCTATTTCGTTTTCGTCATCTGAGCTTATTTGAAGTTATTCAAACGGAAAATCCTATTTGAGGGAAGAAAACAGGTTTCCTGTGCGTTTATGCAAATACCTTAGGATACATAAGAAAAATTCGATTCGACAACGCATCAACTTTATGATATAGACGAACGAGCTATTGAAAACATCAATCTTGGTGCGTGTGCAATGTAGTGTGTCGATGCAAGGAAAAATGATGAAGGAACAATTGGTTAGCCTATAGTCCAAATGTAATCAATCGATTTTATTCATTTCCCTGATAACGTTTAGTTAACAAGTGTTAGATCTCAATTTATGATATGGCGATAATAGCTTTGTTCCCGTTTTAATTTGTTTTTGAGATCGATTAAATATAAAATTAGATTTACTATTAAATAAATTAGACCCATCGAATATTAAAGAAATAAAAAATCAGATCGTCTTACTCTGATAGTGAGAAATTCTTACGTTATTATGATATTGATCGAAATTAATACTCTTCCTGTATTATATAATATTTATAACAGTATCACTTTTTCTATTTGCATTACAAGCAGGAGTTAGTAATTTAATTAATTCTATGGAAAAAAATTGTAGTGCATCGTCAACATAAAATTGCACTTGATATGCAATTAACCCTCGTCATCTGACGCATATGCACCTAGCAAAGGAATAATATTTTTAGATATACGATTTTTAGAATGTTGGTATCAATAGATGTTTGAGGTCGCAAAATTCGATTTTTCGAAAGTAAATTTGAAATTAGTGATGTGAAAAATCATAGCAACACCATTTTCACTCATGTCCGAATATTTTTTTTTTATTCGTCGAGATATTATATCAGGAATTTTAAACAGACAAATTTTTGGCTCAACTTTGAAAGTGGCAATTCGAAATTCCATTTTTATCAAAGAGATTGCCAGCACAAAAAGTTTCACTTTACCTTAGAAGAAAAAGTTTATTGAATTTAAGGGATCCTAGAATCCACCGGGATCCGGTGGTAAGGTACCATGGTAAAAAATAATCGAGCACTCTCTCGCGGATATTTAAATATTTGAAGTTTTCTCACAGGTAGTTCGCTACAACAGTAGCTTCTATAGAGAATATGACGCATAGGCGTCGAAAGAAATTAAAAAATTTTCGACACGACTACTAAAAGCTGGTATTTCTCAGTATCTACGCCATTGTAAAAGGACTCGACTACTTAGACATCTTGTTAAATATTCATGATTTAAAAGTTTTACCAAAACACTTCATCCGTGTTGGAAAACGCTGTGAGACGAAGGTTAATACAAATTTACGAAACGTGTTATTTTTAAATTTTATAACAAATCATTATAAGAATGTAACGCGAAAAATTCTTAGCCCTAAATTTCAGTGCATCCGATACGATAAAACACAAATTCTGAATGGTTCGAGTATTTTTGCTGACATATACTAAAACATTATTACTTGTAAGACTTAGCTTTTTTCGCGCACTTCACAAGCACAAAGTATAGCGTTTATAAATCTTTTAAATTGAGCATTGAAGTTTTCGAAAATAAAAACAAAAATGAGTAAAAAACATACGTACACATCGCAGCGATAAATACGAAACAAGCGTGTATTTATTTTCAAGACATACGTGATAATTATTATTTTGATAACTCTTCAAAAACATATTCGATAAGCAATCAAATCGGTTCATAGACCAACCGATAGCAATCTTAGCTTAATTAAATTGTGAATTTAATTAATTATTAAACTTTTTACATTATTATAAATATCTAATGCTTTTTCAAAGTATCACAAAAATTCTTCCGCCACCAATTTCTAAAACTTATGTAACATCACGACTTATAAGAGACATCGACCAAAGCTTGAAATTCAAGTCACAATATCCCCAATAAGGCGATCTATTATACGATGTGACGGAAAACGTCATTGTTTAGGGTGTTGCCAACGTACAGACAATAACCAACACAACCCTTCCGAGAACCCCCCTCGGAATTTGCGGTAATCGAGCGGAAATACAAAGGGTTCGCTAGAAAAATTGCTTGCGGTAGCGAACATTTTACGTGGGCAACTCTCTGTCGTGCCGAGGATACGTGACTTTCTACGCGGTTAGATAGAAACTGTATTTCCCAGCGTACCGGATGTCGCACGTATAAGTCACTGTTTAACGTGCAGTAGATACACTTTGGAAAATTGCTATTATAAAATTGCAAAATTTTCTTCCTTCGTGAAATTTCCCACACGTCGTATAGAAAAAACGTAAGGGACATGTACTGCCATCATAAATTGAAATCACTCTCTATCATTCTCATATTATCATGTGGCGGCAAAGAAAATGGATTTATTGCAACTATAAAACACAGAGACGAGCTGTATGAGACGATATACTTTTCATCGTGTTACTAGATATATCATCTCAGATACGATTCTCCTAGCAGATATTAATAATAAATTTCAAAAGATAAAAAAAACACAAAATTACAATCATTGCATTATATAGAATTCCGATAGAAAACTGATGAATGAAGCTTGATTAAGTTGCGCTATAAATTATTACGTAACTAGCAAATATTTCAAATATGCAAGTACGTAATACATATATTAGGTAGAATAATAGGTGGACGTCCAGTATGAATGAAAGGGATACAATGAAGCACATGAAATCCATAAAGGTATAGTTAACCGCCAAGAGATAGATGTGTCATAAAGCTCTATTTTCAGCCAGTTAATCTCAAGGATTTCAGCGCGTGCCATTCGCACAGAAAGTTTGATACCATCGAGCAACGTTATTGTATTGACCTTTACGAGGGGCATTAAGGGTTGAACAATGCACTTGATACCCGTTTAACTTCGGTTCAAGCGTATCCTCATTGTCCAAGATATGGACAAGCATACCAAATCCTAACCCTAGTTCACAGTCAACGGTCAATTTATAGATAGGATAAGACACTTCATTGAGAGTGTTAAATACAGCCCCCTGGTAACTTTATAGGGTCTCTCAAGTTACAACCACCTTAGACTCACATAGTAACTGAGTGGTCTATTTCTCTGTAACGAAAGCTTAGAATCTTAAAAAAACCGTATATAAAGAATATGGATTTGATATCTCGTAAAAATACTAAGGGATTGGCATGGACAAGCTTCCTAGCAAAGGGTAGAAATTAGCAGATATTAGAACGATTTTATGAAACTGGACCTTCATGGAAACAGTCTGCATGATGACGAAGTAGAAACAAAGAAAAATAGGGAACGACGTGTATTTTTGGATTGGTGAGACGACGAGTATTCTGTTTGAATACACATGTGCCAAACGAGCGACAGACTGCGGCCCACTTGACCAACCCCTTGTCGCGCTCGAGACATGTTGGGGTTGCTGATAGAGAGGAAGGTCCCCTTGATAAGGGTGTGTTGAGTAGGGACGTGTGCATTGGCACTATGAAGTTGCCATAGTGTAAAGGGGTATGTAATAGTGTAACTATAGAAGTTGACCAAGAGTAAAAGCCGTGGCAATATAGTTCCGCAGGCCTAAGTGCATTATGTATGAAAGGACAATATCGTTATAGGTTTATGTTTGATCTTATAATTAACGTCGTTCATATACATGTGTATAATGAAAATGAGAAAGTTAGTGGTGAGAAGATCGTCGAGGAGTTATTTCCCTTCGGTTTATAATCTCAAAATATTTGTACGATCCTCAACATTAGGTTGAAATAAAATATATTGCCAAGTCTGAGGATAAAACATGAAATAATTTCATATTTTAAGTTAAAACAGAATTACGAATATTACATTAAAATAATTATTATAAATTGTCACAATAAGTTTAAAACGAAGAAAACAAACGTTTAATTCTGTTAAATTAACTAAAGTTTGCGACTTTCAGTTTTGAAGTTATCAATGTGAATTATGAGTTTAGAAGTTATTATGTTGATTTGATAAGTCACAAATTTACGTGATATGACTTATCTTGTTCCACAAGCAAGATACAAAATACCAGCACGGTTATTCTGTTAAATTATTGAAGAAACAGCATGCTGACGGCGAACCGAATGAAGATAAGGAAAAGGAAAAGCTTTGAAATAGAAAAGATGGTATTTCGCGGACGAGCACTAGAATTATAGAATTTATCTATAATAATCTTAAGTCTGGCATTTCCATGTGAACGATCCATATATAAATTTTGGGCGTGAAAATTGATTCTTATATAATTCTCTTGTTAAGATTGCCCAATAAGCATGACAAATTTTTTGATAGCTAGTATCGAGAAATCATATGATTCATTATCGAAAATCGGCAGTCGGTTAGCTTTGAATAACCCGGGAGCAGGCACGTGAGCTATCTGAGGAATATCAAATTTCGAGTCTCAGTTGTCTATTTTTTTTTACGAAACTCTGATCAAAATTGATTGAGCTCCTCAGGTAACCCACGTGACTTTATACGTCAAAACAAACCATACATCCACTCGCTGGTAAAATGAGCATCAATATGTCACTGATCCGGTATGTACAAAATGAATGAAAAAAATAGAAATTTCTATAGTAATTACATGATCGGTATTATCTGTATATTAATACGTTATTAAAAAGTTCAATCGTTGATCGATATTTTTTTCATATAGAATTATCAGATTATCCCGAACGACAGATAATTCGAAATATTGCCCGTGTAGAAATACGGATAATGATTCACGGTGGATTTGTTGGTACACCGAATCAAAAAGGTTTTCACGCATCAATACCGGGCCATTAGATATACAAGTGCCAATTGAGCGCAAGGTGTAATTTATCGATAGGAAATAATTCCAAAATTGTTATTCGTTAATGTACATTAAAAAATAGAAGTGTTTGCAAATTACGGTTTTACCATAAATCGTAAAGCGATTTATGCTGTGTACAAAATTTTATTCTTTTTTCCATAACAATAGGTATAATCACAAATCATCTCGTTTTAATGTACTTTTCTTTATTTTTTCACAGCTTCTAACTCAATTAATCTTTCTCTCCGTTATTTACCTGAAGCAAAGCTCGTGATAAATAATTCGTCCTAATATCGGAAAGACGTCCGTGATAAACAAAAGTTATCCGTTGTCCTTTTACCACGAACAGGTGGATGCCAAGCAACACCTGCTATCTTGCTTCACTTATGAACACCTTTATCACGCGCAAACTCCCCGAGAGACAGAGATTGATCGCGTGGCCTAACTTTTCAAATTTCCCCGCCAGAAATTTGCCCACGTCACGAATGCGCATACTGACACTCATTGTTAATTTACAACGTTTGGCATGCACAATGGCGAATAAAATAAGAGTCGCCAATGGAACGTACAGTCACTATAAGACTAACTGAAAGCGCGTACTAGGTAAAGGAACGAAAGTATAAGAGAGAAAGACAGTATAAAAGTAAAAGAGAGTCCAAAGAAAAGTAAAGAGAAAAGAAATCCCTGTAGAGAATTCCAGAGTTATCCAGTGACACATTTCCGCGAGTTTTCCTGACAAAATATAACTCTCACCTTCTTCTTTCATATTTCCTCTTCCCCCCCCCCCTCTCTCTCTCTCTCACTCTTTCTCACACATTGTGAACACGGGGTCAAACGTGGCGGTTTTCCGCGACTTCACATCCTCGAACACTTTTCTCTCTATATGGCCAACGGCAACAACTTTGGCACGGCACTTCAGAAAGTCATTAATATCTTCTATTTCTCCAGGGGCATTGTTCGGAGTGTAGACAGTGAAGCTTTGCGAAACTTAAAAAGAAAAAAAGGAAGATAGCCACATAGTAACCAGAAACGCTTCAGTCGCGAAACGTTCACGCAAACTACAAGACTGCGCAAGGATAACAGCTGAGGACTAAGCTCTATCTGATTTAGCCAGTATACTCTGGTATCACAAGATAGTGCCTGGTTATGAATACATGTGACTACACTTAGCGGAATACAGTCGATAATAATAAACTCCTGTCGGTTCAACGAGCGACTATATTATCTAATGGCAAGACCAGCCCTTAAAATAGGCTTCTCGAAATTGGGGCGAAACGTTAATTTTCCTCTCTTGAAGAAAGTCAGTTATAGTCCGTCCGTATTAAAGCTCCAAATTTCGTCTGTTTTTTTATCCTTCGTAATAATACTCTTATCATTTTTTTTTATTACACTTGCCTTATGTTTCTAACGATGATTTTGTCTCGTGACGTTGTAACGGCACTTTCACGATAACTTTGTCGAAACCAGGAAAGGCACTGTTTTTCAGCATTCAGAGTCAAGTTGGCTGATTCGTCGGCCTGAGTCCCCGGTGCCAATTCATGAAGCGCCAGAACAAAAGTCAGAAGTTTCTGAGGAGCTTTGTCTCGTTGGCTAATATCTCCTCTTGAACAAGCTGATACGACTTCCTTGGGATAGCTTGAGAGGGGCCAGGGGAGGTCCAGGAAAGAGGCAGAATCGCAGATTGCCCTGGGGGTTACACGGACGGTCTCGCTAATCAGTCCAAGCTCCTTCTGTTGTTCTCGCCCATTCACCCTCGAGTCTTTGGTTAGTCAAGCAAATAAGCTCACGAGTTGATCTGGATTCTGGCCACTCGAAGGTCGTGTTACGCTGGATAGGTTATGCAGGGTACATTACCTTTCCTACTGGCGAAACGTGCACTGATTAACTATGTAAGAACCTGTCATATTGCGTAGATTCGTAGACCCCAAGATCGTGAGAAAGAAAAGTCTTGTTTGTTTGCCAGTAAAAAAACTTGTAACGTTAAACGAGGAAATTCAGATTGGAATTAAGCTATCTTTACCGAATTTGAACGAAGTAAGCCGAAGGGTATAAGAAGTGAGAAAAATAATTGTCTTTTCAATATTTTATCGGTGGTTTCAGATAAATTCAGTGTAACCAATATTATATTCTCTTAGCCTCGGAAATTTCTTCCCACGGGAAGTAAGCTTTCAGTAAATACCAGAGCCAGTCGCGTTTGTTGAATTCACAGTAAAGCCACATCGCGCGCGTCATATTTCCAAACGCGGTTGTGTCTCTGCTGTCTGTCTCTGTGGTACTTCCGTCGGGAACTATCTCCTTGCTGAAACCACAAGACTACTTCGGAGAACTTGAGGAAGAGAGAATAGGATAGTAGAAGAATGAGCAAATGAGAGAGAGAGAGAGAATATGTAAAGGTAAGATTGTTATGAAAGTACGCAGTACGTACCTTTAGAATTTGTCCCAGTAGAATATATTTTATTTTCAGCTTTATTTCTCAATCCAGCAATGATGGCGGTACGAAACGTCTTGACAGAACCTGTTTTATTATTGACTGTCCCTAACTGAAAACGGACCTCTGCGTTATGGAACATGATTCTCGACTTACGAGGAAACTATCTCCAGGGAGAGGATGACGCACGACCTGAAATTTAATATCAATTCGCAACAAAGTTGCGACAACGCTGGCTCGGCTATGCTCTGCAATCTCTTGAGATAGCAAGAAAACGTTGGAGCACCGAATATTGCTATACTGTAAATGCACGTCAGCCACCATTAACTAGTCGCAATTCTCTAGGAACTTTATAAGAGTCTACGAAATAATCTTATTTTCCCATAGACTTTGTAATATTCATACAGATTTTTAAAAAGCTGTTATTAATCGATTTTTATGAAGTACGTATAAAAAAAAAAGAACCAAAGCCGGAGACAAAAGAATTAAAAAGTTTCAGCAGACTCGGTAATCAATATTGTCAGTCTTATAAAAGAACAAATTCTTTTTCAACAGAATTCATTTTTTGTCTGTCCCATAATGATTTTACACGTCCAGGACATTTCATGTATCCCCATAGAATTGCCGGACTAATTTCTCACCAGCGACATTAGGCGATACTGTCTGAAAGGTAACGAGTCCCACTAGAGGAAACCTGTCGATGGACCGTAACCCTCACCGAACTGGCTAATTAGCCTGAACGCGTCACCGTAAATGCTCGTAGACAGTAAGCACAGTCATTGGCCGATATATCGGCTTCTATCAGACGTCATCGATTTCCACAACATTGTCAATGAGATATATTATCATGAGAAAACTTACCTTCGATCATGATAACTCCATGAATTACATATGAAGTAATGTTTTTGATGCATGAGCCCAGGATCTCATAGATCATCGATATAGTTATACCCGTTGCTAGCCCTATATAGAAATATGCTTATCTAAGAATTATGATATTTCGTCACACGACGAAAGTCTGATCAATGTTCAATAATTTTTTTAATTCGCAATCTGTAATGAAAGTTTGGATAATATTCATGAAAATTGCAAGAACTACGTTCCATGCGAATGCCTGAGTACACGTGGTATAACTTCAGGCTCGTTAAACCAGTCATTAGTTTTACACATCCCTCTAGGGTAAGGAGACTAAAGGCAAGGGTAAATTCCCGGACGGAAAAGCGCAACTACAAGGAACGATACTACATTCCCCGCCATGCGTCACGCACTCTGTCATATTTTACGTTTAGTACTTACAATTAGTACCGTGAAAACGAGCACCCAATCTAAGTAGAACTTCTTCTCTCTTAACTCGCTCTACACCACCCTTCGCGGACTTTGGTTTGTACTATTCTTTTATCAAAGTACCTCACTGGGATTTCATATCAGTCATGTATGCCACTAATAAACATTATATAATGCTTCCGCAACTCGAATCTCGTATACGTCCCCCTGAATCCAATGTACTCTGTTCAAGCCCCTAACAATGTAAATTACATGGATCAATTTTACGGAAAAAATAAATTAACCGATTTTTAAAGAAAATAACACTCAGGTCTAAAAATATTGTGAAAAACATATAACCTGGATATTTTACATATTGAATTTTTTTTTTCATATAAGTCAATCGTATAGCATAATCAGAAAATTAACCGATAAATGACCATCTTCTTAACTGATGTATTCAATTATTCGAAGAAATTCACCTACGTTCAATATACTGTTCGTGGTTGATATGCCAATTTTTGAATCGACCTATATGGAAACGAGCTAGTCGAGTCTGCATGGCGAACAGTGCCTGCCAATGAATTACGAGCCAGTCTACATCACACGCAATCGCGCCCGTAACTTTACAAAGACGTATGTAGTATGTACCGACATACGTGGAGAGTGAGGGAGGGGGGGATTGGTTGTTCGATATAGAAAGAGGGGGGGGGAGAGAGAGAGAGAGAGAGAGAGAGAGAGAGAGAGAGAGAGAGAGAGAGGGGCTCGATAGGAAGAGACAAAAGATTATTGGGGGTAGAAGTAGGTTATATTGAATTTGAATATTGTCAGCTATATGCATTTACTTGCTTATATATTATGCCATGAATTGCTGGCCAGAAATAGATATTCTGTCGAGCCTTGTGTAGTGATGTAATTTGCAAAGAAGATTTTCCATGTTTATGTAAATAACATATTGATCGCATAAAAATATATATTATTTTATAAGTGATACTGTTATCGGTTGAAATTAATAGAAAAAATTTACTTCACATGTTTATTTCATAATATCGTGATATTGTCCTGCAAATTTTTGTACCGTTGGTTGATACGCATCTTGCTGCGAATATAAAGAAGGATCATGGTCATGTCTTTGTCTGTATGGAATACGTATGCAATTAACTTTCATCAGCTAACGTACAAAGAAGGGGTCATATAAACCGCTATTAATTAAAACTTGAGCAGCAGCCCCCTGCTCACGCCCACGTGGCTTCCGTTTGTCTTTTTGCGACGCTTCGTGAGTTTCGAAATCGTCTGTACTAATTACATCCATTGTCCTTTATGTACGTAAGAACCATCCGGCAAGACCGATCCAAATTACCCCTTATTATCATTTTTTTTATCAATGCAACTTGTAATCAAAATTTTACTGGGGATCAACTTATTCATTTACACTCGCGTTCATTTCAAGCTCTTTGAACGTAAAACTTTCGCGACGTTTATAATAATTTATTATGGTGGTCAAGTTTTTATATTTTTTCGTATAGGAGCCTTTTTCGGTGACTTATGTGTGTACACTTTAGTACAGATTTAACGGGTGACAAGGAATTGAGTACCATGTAAAATATATTATGTGGAGTTGCCATGTCATTTCATTGGAATTAATAGTTCGCCACCGGATTGCTATATGGGGATGCGACTGGTCCATTACGTTGGTAGGTGCGGTAGCAGGTTGAATGGTAGATTGGATGGTTGGACGGTTGGATGACTGCATGGTTGGATGGTTGGTACTCTCAATTTCTCAATACTAAACCCAACTGCTTTACTGCGACGTATTTTTATAGTTCGGCAACTATTCGGGGTTGCGATTTCAGCGCTGACCGAATTCAAGAGGGTGGAAACACCCTGTTACTTGAATTCCCACCAGTCAGCTTTAACGAGGAGTCACCCGACTGATGAAAGCAATGGATTTTCAGTAGGAACTTATCAGGTCCTATACCTTACGAGTATTCGATTATATCTCAACTAAATTCATAAAGATTTTAAAAGTTGAGTAAATCTGTACTATTTAGACAATTTGATTCTTTTCAGAATCTAGTTTCTGGAAAGCACTCGCGATACCCGAAGTTTCACACAATAAAAATCTGAAAAGGACTAGACACGATCTAATTTTATCACGTTCATATCATGATAACTTAAAGAAAACTGTTGTTACATTTCTCGTAATATTTATTAATGGAAACGTAAAATCTATTTGTTCCATATGGTCATGTAAAATGATTACGTAACAAAGTCATTATGGGTACTATTGCAGTCACTGTTATTATTTGTATCGTGGTTACTTATTCTGATCTATAGAAATATGGAGAATTCATTGATAACACACTAGATGGAAGATTGTGAGTTTTTATATTAAAATATTGAAATTGTTTATGACACCGAATGCGAAATGTTTATTCATGATGCTGGTAATGGAAAATTAGTTAATTGCTTAATTGAATTATGGTTATATTTAATTAATGAAATTTCACTAACTGCAATCACATTCTCATTTGCATTCTCGTGTACAGTATGGATAATTTTAATATATAATTTCATAACTGGGAAAGTTTCCTAGAACTCAGGTTGTACGAATTGGAAAGCAGGTGCACGTGTACTCACAGAAACGGCTGCAGAGACCTAGATGCCCGTCCGCTACCAACCTGCGGTTTCAATAAATCAGGACGGTTCGGCGCCATTTAATTAAAGCAGTGAGCCTATGTTTCGCGGTGTAATAGTACGTGGATTCCAAGTTTGCCTATTTCTAAGGCTAAACAATTTACATGAATGAGTAAAATAGAAAAAATTTTCATATAATAGTCACTATTCTAAAAGTACTGCTGTAGATGGCTAATTAAAATTGTACTTAGAATTTTACAATTTAACAATTTTGCAATGTGAAGTAGCAAGAATATGAAGGATAGTTATGCCTGGTCCAGCGGGAACTTTAATTATCACAATTTCTCATGACCTCTTATATGAGTGAAATCAATTACTCTAGGACTCCCTCGTTTCCCTTCACATCCACATAAATTGCCTACGCATAAAATGGCAGCAACTTCCCTTCGTTTTGCATTCAGGAACGTTACGACCATCCTGTATCGATTTTTTTCTTTTGCGAAACCACATTGAACGGATTCCTCTTATACAGGGTATTTCAAAAATTGAAAGTATCCTTTTCAACATTCCAAAAATGTTGATATTCGTGATACTCCTACTTCCCAAAATACCCCATTGAGTTTACAGTAATAATATATTAATACTAATACGGTGACAATTTTTCTTTATTTTTTACCCGCTATTTCAAAATCAAACATTTCAATGCACAGCGGGTTAATTGAAAGCGAATTATTTCATTTGACTTTTGCTGCTGTATATTATGCGATTAACGGAAAAATTACATCGCGCTGTAACTAATTACCAATTTTGATACACGCAATACGGAGATGTGATTGGCTATATGCAAGAATCAGCGCTTGATCGAATACCCACTCGCAGTGGGATTTGTACTTTGTACCATAGCATTTAAAGTTCCTATGGACATGAAAATTGGAATATTTCTACCATAATCCGTCTTTTTGTTTTTTATGATAACCTCCATCCATATGTACGATTCGAAAAATTACTCGATATATCATACGAGTGATAACTGCAGATTACATAAAAATTATCTTTATCGCCCATTTTTTTACACATATCAAAAGAGGCTTAAAACATCCATCAATCCAGTATATACATATAAATATTTCAATTAATATTCACGTGTCAAATGTCTATCACGGATCACCAACGTGATCTACGTATTTACCGAGAGCGATTGTTCCAGTTTCCTATGAAGTAATGGATCAGTGAAAAATTAAACAAGATAAAAAATGTGCCGCTGGCATTGGAGCTTTTTGCAATCGGAACCACGGAGCACCTGCGTGACGATTTAAAATGTCATGACCTAAAAGGTTTTGCCAGGTTCTCATCGACGCGGCTCTTTTTAGCTTAGCACATTTGCGTCGCGTAGTCTGCTTTAACGCAAGGGGTTCTATTTTATTTTTTTATATATTTTCCTCTGCTTTCCGAAAATGCAGAAATATTTATCAGTATCAACCGTGACAAATTCCTACCGAAAGATCTCTCGTTCTTGCAAATTTAATTTATCAATAAATTAAATTCCAATCGTTTTAGCAATCCAATTTAATATTCTCGCTCATCGCCTATACGAAACCGAATTTCTATATCGTTCTCGAAATATCTGTACAATCTCCATTCTAATTTACTTTTGCAGTGACGTAAAATCTACCATTTCTATGTTCCAGGTCTTTTACGATTACAACAGATTTATCAAGGTCTCAGGCCCGGAAATGAATCCTTTCAAGTGGAAACTGTCAAGAGGATACAAAACATGTCAGAAGCTATCGACTTCTTACGTAGCCTTGAAGAACTCAGTAGGTGAGTCTAAATGAATTGAAATAAAATTTCAAAATAATAATAAAAAAAATAGTTGAAACGCAATAGTAGTTTGCACCAGAACGCGATATTGCACACGTACCAGTCAAGCGGCTAATGGGCAAAGTTATGATTATTATTGCTATAAGCTTATCATATTCCAGAATCCAAACCGATTCATCCTTAGATTTAAATATATATTCCACGAAGTGAATATTTATATACATAAGGGCAGATAGGGTAAGACGGGCCTTTAGGAGCTATTGTCGTCAGAACGGTTTCAAAAACATACCATAATCAGTTCAACTAAAAAAAGCATAGAATCAGCATGAGTCTAAAAGTTTGAATTGATCATATTTTTTTACCTGAGCATTTTCAATTGATTCTACGAGTAGCCCATTTTGTCCCACCATGTTTAACTTAGACCACCTACCCCTACGTATAGCAATATAATATTCATTGTGTGTACGCAGTATATGTAACGGTCTGACGTGTACAATTAATTGAATTATTTAATACACAGTCGGGTATGTTCCTAATGGACAATGCGATGGCATGATTTAATTGGAAGGCTTAGGTCGTCGTGGCTTAATATCGTTAGAACTGAATAATCATCCCAAAGAGACGATTCAGTATAATAATTAACGAATACCGATTCTATTTTGAATGTACTCACAAATTGCAGAATACAAAAGGATTTGACTGATAGTCCAAGTTAATTATTATCAAAGGAACATTATTCCGTTCAGGTAAATCCCTGGTACAGTATAATAAAAATTAACAAATTTTTCCAAAAATTCATTAACATTAAAATTTCGCAGTACTATTTTCATCATACAGTAGATTTTATTTCTACTATACGCATATACTCATAGAACCTTGGGACGTCTTAATTTAGCCATCGCAGCACTGTCTTTAATACAGAACGGATTTATTATCGTCTTGGAACCCAGGTTTAATTTTCAATAGAACCGGTATGCTGTTACGACCGTACGGAAATCTATGCGATTTACTTAAAATTCTCAAAGCGTACCGATATCTAAATAGAAGAGAAACGTTGACGGGTTTTGGGACGGTATGGCACTATTGGTCAAGGGGTTGAAGAGACGCAGTCATTTTATCAGGGTGTTGCGATCGATTTTGCAAAAGGTCGTAGCTCCTTTTAGCCAACGCCCAATAGCTTGGGGCAATGGGCACTCTATGAGCATCGAATGTCTGCGTACTGGGCACGGCAACCGGGTACGAATAATAATTCACCAAAATTCCCATAGAACGATGGTACCCAGATTCTCTCGTGTTTTGGGCAAACACTTTACCAGGATCGTATGTTTGTGCTACGGGTACTCCGACGGCATCAGTCATGACCGCCGCGCAATTTCTGGAATGGCCGGAGAGTTGCTCGGCTAATCACATACATCTACCCCACAGTGCACGGTAGTTTACTACAGTTTAGAACAGTCCAGGGGTTCAAGCTAGGACCACTAGATTGCCACGGTTTCTGCGAGCTGGACCTATCCACCGCAAGAATCCCCCTGGTGTACGAGTTTCTTGTGGTTTTCCGGATACTGCAATTTCCTAATGATCCCTGATACATATATGACAACACGAATAAGGTTTTGAAATACCATTAACACGTAATTTCATGTGGTTTTTACCATTCGTTTTTTTTATTTATTTATTTTTTGTTCCATTCTGAATCAAGCAGTGCAATAGAGAACAAAATGGATAGTAGATATAGGTATATATGTGAAGCAATAACTTCAGCTTGATTCGCATTAAAACGCACTTCACATGAAAACCATTCTAAATCCATGTTATCGGAATCGAGATGGATTCTTCTTTAGATTTACGATGTCATAAATGTATTCAGGTATAGTCCGATAATACGGTAATGGCATGCAAGGTATTTTCAAAAAGCACTGACCTACCGAATTCTAGTACGTGTCATAGAGATCGTGCAAACCTGTAAAGCAATGGGAGAGGTTATGCTGTACACAAAATGTATGTGTGAAGATGTATTGAATCGCATACTGACTCTCACTCGACGCCATGTTGATAATCACCAATGAATTTGAGCATTTCGTTGTGAGAGGTCAGAGATACCCGGACGTGATAATACCATCAGCGATTATCGTGGCTACTGAGATTATTGTATATCCGTAACGCGGGCTAACTGATTCTCTGATTGAATGTTACGGCAATAGTATTGTTTGGATCATTGATACAATCTATTCATAGATAAATCGAATACTCCGTCGGTATTGTTGCCAAAACCAAAAATCATTATGTTATTTTAAACAATTTCATATTTTTGGAATAATCGACTGATATTTCATTTATTAGGTGGAGCAACAAATATGTTGTCCTGGACTGTCCCACGGATATGGCTAAAGACATTGTCGTTAGCCACGTAAGGGACATCGCATTGGGAAAGAGAACGTATCACTATCTCCTAAGCGGATTGGTAAATAATTTCGTATAGAAATATTATATAGATATTATAAAAAATATAAATATATACGTAATGCATGTACAGAGCTATACAGAATACCTCGATATACTAGTAAAAAGATGCAACGGAGAATTTAAAAATACCGCGCAGCATATCTATGACAAACTTGTAGTTAGTATTAGCATACGTCACGTTTAAATCAGCATGAAATTGAAACGGCTCCAAAGAAAATCTTGTCACTGGTAAAGCATAACTAAATTTACCTTCGTTTCGCTCTAGTTTACGCTCGAAACTTGACCGTAACTCTCGTATCAAAATATCATCCTTTTTCCACCGTCGCTATCGCTACCATTTGCTTGCATTTTTCAGTATCTCCATTAAACTTTACGGGCGTTACACACTACCATATCCTGCGTTTTAGAGGGTAAACCAATCCGTTAAAATTCTTCCTATATTCTTTTTTGTCATCATTAGTTTGCAAATAATAACATACTTAATACAAGTACGCACCTACTCGAAAAAAAGTCTAATTTATCACTTATGGCAATCATATAAAATACAATATTTTTATTCTACGACGTTAACAGCATGATTGCTTATACATATATTTGCACTCGTATACAAAATACTATTTTTCTTATAAATGTTATATACAGGTGCATCAGTATTTTCTATAGAGTAAAATGCAGGAACCAATGCGTAAATTAGCTTAGACAAAGAAAGCACAAAGAGGAACGTATCCCCTATGCTGAAATTGTTGTCCTGAAACCAATCGAGGCCCACGTAATGATTCATGACTGTCTTTCGCAGCTGGAACCGGGTCCATGGGTACTTATTTATATCTGTATAGGCAACCCGCATGCACGTGGGTTTATTTATGCCTTCGAGTATGTAGGTACTGCCTACAGTTATATAACGGTACGCGTTACGTTAATCTACGAGGGTGGATTGATAAGTTTCCGGCCTGACCAAGAAATGGCGCCACTAGGCCTACCTGAAGGTGACATTTT
>JAYRCB010000384.1:135739-183030 GCA_036026315.1 Trachelus stipa
GAAATAAAAAAAAAAAATTTTAAATAACCTTGTTTTTCTTAGTCAGGCCGGAAACTTATCAATCCACCCTCGTATGTGTACTAGGTAATGGTAGGAACACGACACGCGTTTCTGTCAGACGTAGAAATAAATTGGTAAACTCAGTAAAATCATTAAATGAATTAAGAAAATTAAATTAGCTATCGGTAACAGACGTAAATACTTTTTTATTTCACATTTTATTTCCCTTTTACACCATTTGCCACTTTTTTTTTCGTGCATTATACATATGTGTTTCCTCAGGTCGTTTTACATGTCTAATTTGTCGCGCACGTAAATTCAACACAAAGCACAACCCCGTTTATTCTTTGAGCAAGAGGGTAGCAAGTCGTGCGCACCCCTCGTAGTCGTACAGAGGAAAGAAAATATTTGTTCATTCAATATAGTTGGATGGTAGGTCTCAACGGTACCATCATCATCTTTCGATAAACACCCTTAACTTTATATCTCGTAAGGGTGCAGTGGAGGTCGCAAGTTTCAGTCAAAAGATACGGTGAGTTGATATATCATTGAACAAGGAAACAAAACATCACACGACTTTTGAGTCTTCATTATTGCCAGAGTTCAAAGCTATTAGGTAAAAGCTCTGTTTTTATCGTTCGAAAGCGTCTCTTTAGAAGATGTTGAATACGGCTCGATTTCGATCTGATCGAAAAAAGCTCAAGTGTAATGAAAGCTACGCTTTCGTAATATAACTACGACATCCCTGTCTTCGACTTTTGATTCAATTCACACTTCTGATTGAACTCGTGGCACTTCCTTCAGAATGCATACCGCTCGACATTGATCGGGTTATTTCGATTGAATCGTAGAGCGGAGTAGTTCAGCAATCGAAGTAATTGTATTTCCGGGGGCAGAGCACGATAACGTTGAAATTCTGTTAGTCCGATAAACAAGAAAGTGAGATTAAACGGGATATTGCTTGAAAACAAATAAAATAGTACAGATTTAGTAACTACTGTTGATAAGTATAAAAAATTGTTTAACATTAAAAAAAATTATCTAGATACCGATCGATCGTAATTATGACTACCGAATGGAAATTCGTTAAGCTTTTGCTTGATCCCACAGACAGCCTATGTAAGCGCGTCACTCTATCCCATATGCATGGCTCAACGAACGCGGGAATTTATTTTCAAATAACGGAAAAGTCCTGGGATAAAACCTATTCGAAAGAGAGTTGATTCCGTTACGCTAGGGAAGCCGAAGTAGATGAATGGCACTTGGAAAATTGCTTCTGAAAATATGATTATGACGTATGAGAAACGCGTAACGGTGGGACTAGGTGAGACACCGGGAAAAAGGGATTGTCACCAAGTGGAACGAGACTGATAGAGAATGATAATCTGTGGAGATTCGCCAACGTAAAATTTCAACCCTCCATACCACCAGTTAGGTATTACAATAATTTTACCAGAACAGAAAGCTGTAATAATCGCCTGGGGAAAAATATAAACATAAAGAATACAAAAAGTAAACTCAAATCTGAATATATATATTTTTTTTTAAATACAGTCGAAACACCCTAAAGGTTGACCTTTCCAGTTATACCACGCGAGCACTCTTCCCCACCAAATTTACTGAATCTTTAAATAAAGTCTCTCGTTATAAGGCTAAGAAATCGTGCTAAGAATCAGTAACGTTTATTCAAATTTTATATTTCGACTACTGTTTCCTGAAATTGGAATCTCTTACCCCTTTGTCAGCGATTTCACAGCAATATATATAGGGACGCCGTTAATATCATAACTTTTAATTCTCTAATTACCAAGATTCCTTTTAATCGCATTTCTCCCCTAAATCCCATTAAGTAGAACCCTTCCAATAATTCAAAATCTATTACACTTTCATTTCCTCCCAAAAAAATTCGCAGGTACCGCCTTTAACCTAGGAACCATAGAATATGAAATTTGCTAAGAGCAAGGGATACGGTTGTTCGTGAACGAGGGTGTTTCTCGTCCTTCGTTATCGTCGATGAAGATCTTCAGACTGTAAAGTGCAGAGCGAGGCTGTATTTGGTATATCTTTCCTATGTAATCAGATAATGGACGACCGCTGGGAGAGTGAAGTGATCGAGTACGGTGCCATCAACATCACGGGCTTTCGCATTGTGGACGGCACTCGACGCCATGTCAAGGAGTTCCTCGACGGCTGGCGCCGCCTCGACCCTGTTAGCTCACCAGGCGCCGGTCGCGAATCTATTTCCGTATGTATCTTTTTTTCCTTACTATACACCAAGTAAACCACCCCCATCTATCACCCAAATCGTTATACGTACCGAACCAGAAATTGGAACAGAATTCAGATCCATAGCCTATTATAAGAGTTCAAATCGTTCGGCCTCTGGCTAACGGAAGGATTTAACTCCCACGAACTTCCTGCTCGTTACGTCACGCTACGTTGCTTCGAAAAATTATATTCCAAGACCCAAAATCTCGTGTAGCTCGTATCTGCGATATCTGATAAGATTTTCGTAAAGATAATTGCTCTTGAGTGACCGAAAGTTTCTTTTTCCTTTTTTTTTTGTTTCGCTACTAAAAAAGCACCAGGCAAGTTTTTCTTCGGCAAAATGCCTGCCTTGATTATATAGACGCAAGGGCCTTATGGAAAAGTGACCTTTTTCGATCGTTAAACCACAGGCTCAGGCGGCTCTGATGTACGACGCGGTCTTCGTCCTGGTGGAGGCGTTCAATAAGTTCCAGAAGAAGAAAGCCGACCGGAATAACGTGAGGAGAACGGGAATTCCAGGCAGTAGCCAGCCAGCTAACGGTACTCGATCTTTGGATTGCAACACCAGCAGGGGGTGGGTAACCCCGTGGGAACACGGCGACAAGATTTCAAAGTTTTTAAGAAAGGTGAGAGCTTATACCATTGTACCCTTAGTACACTGAATACCAAATTCAGAAATTCAAATTGGAATATATATTCACCAATATTTTGCATATCGTTTTGTGACAGATAATTTATCATTTTACAAAACTCATACAGCACTTTAAATAAGATCCTTGTGATATTGTTAGACGATGATTTTACATATATCCTTGGTAAATTTGAAGCCGTGGATACGCCATAAGAAATAACCTGGTAAACACTCGTTTCGTGGTGCAAATCGAAAAAATCGTCCCGGACATCCTCTCGGTGTCTGTGGCTGACAGTAATTGGCATTTCTTCTGACTCTCGTGGAATTCCTCTATCCGCACTCGAGTAGCAGCGGTTTCTGCTATTCCAACTACCCGCCATTTTCTAAGTATGAACGTACGAGTAAAGGAGTCAGCGAGCTAACACTTGCTCTATTTGTATTTCCCGCCGAAATGTCTGCTCAAGTAAAAGCTGTCAATAACAGCAGTATATTTGAGTAACAGAACTCTGATTTCTGACTCGATACGATTGGAAATCCGTAATGCTATCCTATGAGATATATCCTTGAAAATTATATATTCTCATTCTCGTAAATGCTTTTCCGTGTTTTTTTTTCGCGAATTTGGAATTTTTTTCTTCACATTATTGACAGCTGTTTACGAGCATCGATAAATGGCCGACGTTAAGAGTCTTTCTGCTTGTCTGACATGTCAGTAATTAAAGATGGTCCTTCGCTTACAGTAGGGTTCGTTCATGAATTGCTCGTATCCATGAAACGTACTAATGCTGACAGGCCTACCGAAATGACTACTCTGTTTTTGTGGATATATTTGGAGAATTCCTATGGGATATGGAGCTTGTTTACTTGTCTTGCGTTACTGATACTGAGGTGAAGTTGTCAATAAAATATTTATCTAACGTTGGATATGCACAGGGGTATAATCCTAAATCCAATTTCATTGACTGCCCGAGTCAATTCAATGCAAATGTCAATTAGTTTAAGCTGATGAAATTATACGGTTATATCTGTATGGTGGAATATTCGGAATGGCGTTAGCTAATTGGGAATTATGCAACGATACTCACTCCAATTAATTAAAATTATAACCAACGACCATGGGTATCACTCTTTATCAATGTATATGCGTTTTACTTTAGTTATGTATTTTTATTTTTATTTTTGTATCCTCGAACAAAACTGCACTTGAATGCTACATAATCTGGGTTTGAATATTAATAAAGATTCATTTTAAAAAGAATATAATAATTATATTTTACGATTTTTTAAATGAATTTTCTGTTTATTCCCAAAATTAAGGGGTCTAAGAAAAATTTCACACGCTGCTTCTTTTCTGTTTTTAAAAATAACTAGTCACGTACATAACGTTTGCGAATCATTTCAATAGATATTTAGTTATGCAATTAAATATTTTTATTTTTATTTTCGAATTTTCAGGTCGAGCTCGAAGGCCTCACTGGAGAGATACGTTTTAATGACGATGGCAGACGGCAAAATTATACATTACACGTGGTCGAGATGACTGTTAATAGTGCTATGGTTAAGGTATATATATATAGCTATATATTATGAAATTAAAGATGAAGCATACATTTCATTTTGCAAAGTTAAGAAGACTTATTTCATTTTTGAATTTATACTGCATCAGCACAGACACGTGCAAAATCTAATATAGTACAGTGTATTTATTTTCGCAATATGGCAGTTCTAAAAACATCGCATCTCCGTACTGGACCGTTTTGTGTGAGGATTATTGATTATCGTAGACACTTCGTAAACGGAAGCAAATATTAAAGTAAAAATTGATTCAGATTCCAAGTGTCATCCCTCTTAAAACGCTAAAAATTTTTATGAGCATAGACTTTTCCCTTATATCCATTTTCCGTCGTTTTCATCTTCCATTTGTATACCAACCTGTCAGCAATGTGTCCCAATTCTGATCTGATACAGTATTACTAGGTAATTTAAAATATACTTCAACGACCTACCATTATCGGAATTTAACCCTTTGTTATCATATCTCAAAGACACCAACAGAGCATTTTGTTAATATCCCAACTTCCGTTGGCAAAGGGTTAAATTTATCCACTGTAGAAGTTACATGAAAAACCCTGTATTATACGTCCCTCCTATAGCATATCGGTTTTAAAATGTTCTTAAGGATCTTTCGTGCACTCCGTTTACGCTATACGCTATCTATTTTACGCAATTTCGCTTGGGCAATTTTCAATCGTATCACGATCCTTCTGACACTTTGGAAAAAAATGTCACGACCCTAAATCAAGCTCTGGAAAAATCACCGTGTCGTAAGTCACGCATTATCTCGAATTTTAAGATCCATCTTTCGAAATTCACAGTTCGGATAGAAAATCGGTGGCCATGCGCATTTACGTGTGACTTTGCTTAAAATTAATGTGGTTTAATAAAACGAGAATGAGATTAGTGAGAAAGGGGAGGAAAGATTACAAATTTCTCGACGCATGCGAGGTGTCGAAACTGCGCTAGCCTGTCGACGGCGACGCGTTTAAATTCATGACAACGTACGACACCTTTGATACTGTCGCCTGTAGCTGACAGCCATTTCGTCATTGTGACAACTAAGTAATTGCAACGTTTATTTCGAAAATTAGAGCCTGACGTGCCTAACCTAATATACTCGAACGGTACGACCTTGTCCGTTAAAATTTAAACTCGGCTTTGTTCGCTCACCGTGGCGCGAGAATCTTTTCTTTTTTTCAGGCATAGTCTGATTTAAACTCTGCACCGCTTCATTTGTCATATAAAAGAAATGAAATTTTTTTTCCCTCTTCTTTTTGTGTAGGTGGCTGAGTGGACTGATGAGACAGGTTTTCAGGCCATCGCCGCAAAATATGTGCGCCTGCGACCGCAGTCCGATATCGAGAAAAATAGAACTTATATCGTCACCACTATAGTGGTGAGTAAACCTGGAGACATGAGAAAGATTTTTTAATTGTTCATTAAAATTGTATTATATGGGATGACTGAGCGTTTTATATCTGCTACTCATTTTTATAGGAAGAACCGTACATCATGATGCGAAAATCAGAACCTGGGGAGATTCTCACAGGAAACGATCGATTCGAGGGTTATTGCAAGGATTTGGCAGACCTGATTGCCAAAAAATTGGGTATCACTTGTAAGTATACTAGTCTACTTGCGTCGTCGTTTATGCATAATATTGCTTTCTTGAGAAAATAATTGTTACGGATAATGATAAAAGCGTCTTGCCTTTGTGAACAATTTTAACAGAAGTATTTACCTTTTTATGATTAGTTTATTGCTCTAGAAACTATGAAAAGCAGTTCCGGTAGGTTACGTCGTGAGAATATATAGCGCGAATAAGTATAAATACGAGCAGGGATGGTAGTCATAAATGTTGAAAGTGGATTCTGCCGTAATACGATGTAAATCTTTAAGACTTCAACGTAACGTTTAGCTACTCTCATATTTCGAGAATAATTCAGAAACTTTGACTAGCCGTCGTTTTCTCGGAAAACTTCAAACATCTTTATCACCACAACATAGGTAAAATGACACTTCGTAACTCGAGCTGATTGTTACTATTTCGCTTTACGAGATAACTACGTTTACTGTCCGCTAGTGTCGCTTTACATCGTTATAGTTCAGTGTTGAGATCATTAAAATAAATCTTTTTTCCACCTCGAAACATATTCTTATATAAGCTAGCAAAGAAATTGACCAATGCATAACTTACCTTTGCATTTTATGAAATTCCAGATGAATTACGAATCGTGAAGGACAAGAAATATGGAACGGAAAATCCAGATATACCAGGTGGTTGGGATGGCATGGTCGGTGAACTCATTAGGAAGGTAAGTCATCAAAAGTAATTTAAAAATCGTTACTGTACAGTATCAGCATTTCTGTAAGGTCATCCGAACCTCAGGAAGCAGAAGGAACGCAGGTCCTTTCCCTTGGCTTCGCGGAAGAGTCGATTATTGATCGTTGACTCCGTCCAGCGAGGAGCAGACGGCTCTGTTTTATCCCTGTGATTAAAAGTTCGCGCATTCTACGACAGAGGGACAAACTGCCCAGAGCTCGGCTTTGTTAAGCTACATCTACCGGAGAAACTTTGTACTTACAAGCACCAATTTTCAGTCACGTCGTATCGCATTGGGTACTGCAAGCTGACTTTGTTCGCAAGGACATCTCAATTGAGAGTAACTGGTCCACGCTGATCATTTCGATTGATATTATTTCATTACCGACAAGCTTTCTTTGTGGACTACTGGAGTGACAATCCTGCTCCGAGCCTATGCTGAAATCAAATTGTCGATAACGAGGAGTGGAATAGACAATTGCGAAAAGATTACTTTCATAATTATGCTCTTATACGGGTAGATTAGAAACGTCGGTTCGATCAAGTACGTGGAAAAAAGGAATGTGCTTTTTTGTGTCATGATAATAGAAATTCAATTAAAATCCACGTGTTTCTAATACTGAACCGAACGAGAACTCCGTTATTTGCTCCAAGAATCATCGCCCTTTTTATCTTAACAGGCCAGTATTAATTCAAATTATAAATGACGTTAAATGCCTTTAAAAAAACTTCGAAGAACTATCGTAATTTTTCATAACTAACTAACCTCAGTTGCGTTATACACATCGCGCAAATCGTACCGTAGCTCACGTCTTGTAAAATTCATACATCTGTATCTTCTATCCTACATATATAAACGTCCTCTAATCGATACAAATATTTTCTGCAACGTAACTATTAACAGCTCACGTATTACCTCTTTTGCGAAATTTGTATCTTGAATATGACAAGCTATAAATTTACATGAGTAGAGATTACATTCCTAGAATCATTGTACCTTCATATTGCATTTTTAAAATATTACTTGGCATATGATAAACGTAAATTATTCATACATGTTCATAATACAAAAGGATTGTATTAACAATGTTAGGATGATAATTGTCTCGTATTTCCAAAGGTACTTATAGCCTCTAACAATATGGTACACAATATCCCCAGGCTTACAGGGAACGGTCAAATTCTAGCTCAGTTAGGATTATTTAATATATCGAATTTGATAACTAATCGAAATTCCTCGAATTTCAGGAAATCTAAATCGCCGCTCGCATCGCGGCAGGTACTCGCATAGTAATTTCATTAGTTTGCGTACCATGAATAATAGCATTATCCGTGCACATGCTTTCGACAGAATCAACAGTAAGGTAATAAGGTTATTTCACGTTGGAGAGCCAGAACCAGGTTATTTCGGAATTGGTCTTACTATATGCGCCAGAAGGTGGTTTGGCTTCGTCAGGGATGCCAGGTTTGATGACTCTGCATGATATGAGCTCATTATATTCGCCCTTCTCATACGGTCTCCTAATTATTTAAGAGCATAGAAATTGGGTCCACGTTTCGCCAAGGTGAAGTCAACTTTATGAGCGTGAATACCATAAAAAGGCAATGATACTTATCACCTTAAGGATGACAGAGTAGTTAATGGCTTCCATACCTTCTATTAGATAAAGCTTGTAAGACCCTTGGAGAGATCCACATGGGGAAACGAAATAGGTCAGGAAGACTTAACGAATGAACTTTAACACATACATCAAACTGTAGAATCATACCAGTTAGGTAATCATTAAAGGTTGCATCATTATTAAAATAATTTAAAGGTTAATTTTAATCATAAAATCTATCCGTGTAATGACTTTTGAAAATTATTTACTCAACTTTTGGAATTGATCCTTCTGTTTCAGGAAGCTGATATAGCCATCGCTCCTATGACAATCACTTCTGAACGTGAACGCGTCATCGACTTCAGTAAACCCTTCATGTCCCTGGGAATCAGTATAATGATCAAGAAGCCAGTAAAACAGAAACCGGGAGTGTTTAGCTTTCTTAACCCTTTGAGTAAAGAAATTTGGGTCTGTGTGATATTTTCATACATAGGTGTCTCCATTGTTCTCTTCATCGTATCTAGGTACGACACTGTATAATTGCATCATGTAATTGAACAATTAATTATTTATTGACTGAATATTAATATTTTATAAATTTTTTAAGATTTTCTCCATACGAGTGGAGAGTCTTACAGATCAGCGGTGGGACCGATCCTGCCATGGTTGCCAGAGGTGATCCGAGTATGCAGCATCCGCATGGACCTCATGGTTCACCCCGTACGTCCCATTCGAGTATGGCGAACGACTTCAGTATACTGAACAGTCTCTGGTTCTCTCTGGGAGCATTTATGCAACAGGGATGCGACATCTCACCAAGGTACGTTACTTCCTATTTATTCCTGCTGTACGTTTTTACAGATGAAAACATGAAAACAATCATGTCGAGAGTGTAGCTCTTAAGAAGCTTTCAAGCTGATTTAAATATTTAGTTTTCTTTTTTTTTTTCTTCAGCTTCCTACACTTCAGCAAAGAATTACATTCCATTGTTAAATATTCTCCGTTTCTTTCTCGACAGATATACACGTAGTAATAAGTGCACTTTATATATGTATAAGTGCATATAATTATTTCATGACCAGTACTGAAATGATATATAATATAAAGGTAAAAAAGGTAAACTACTCCTCTTATTATAATTATGGAGTTCAACTAAACTTCATCTTCTCCCAGCGCACTACGTACACTGCTGTAACTGTAGTACTTTTACATACATATACATATATATATATCAAAGTAGATATATAAAAATATATAAAGAGTCAGCTAGGTAGCTTTTATGCAGGACAAGGGAACCGTATTACACGGACGAATGATACAATAGAATGACTTGGCTGGTAACCAGAGTAATGGGAACAATTCAAAGACGACCATTAACGATTTCCTATTTATATGCTTTATTTATAATTATAAAACACAATGAATTATATGGCGTGGTGAGTGGAATTTTCACTCTTCAAACGAACCTCCACATCGACTTACCATTTCACGTTCACTATTTTCCTCGATTTACTCTTGAATCCTTTGACTATTTATCATCACAATTTTCACAGTCTCGACAGAATATTATTACCATATTCATACATACCAGTTTATATATTATCTATATCGTCAATATCTATAGATCGGTTTTTTAGAATATTGTCAGACCTTTAATTCATATTATTAAAAACTTAATATACGAAATATAACGTGACGTAACGTAATTGTAATGAATCATTAAGGAACATTTAGGAATATGTATTTTAGGATCGCTGATAACGAGGGGTCTTACAACTAGCTGTATACCTATATATTTTTTAAATTTAGAATAAATTAAATTAGATAGATACTCGCTTCATATGTCGTGGATAGGACGAGTAGCATCAATCTATGTCTAAATTCAACGTTATAATTTTAATTAGATAGTTGATTCCATTAGTAGTTCATAATAAACAGAGTAACTTATATAAATGAGTGTCTGGCATGGTCATTTGACCCAAACTGAAAATTCCACAGTAAGTGCCACGCCCCATTTGCAATTAGTTATACAGCTACTATAGCTTTTTCACATACTATACCCACTTTATTCTATGCTGAAAATATTTATTAGTGACCTTTTTTTACGTTTTTACAATTATTCAGTAATATTCTCTCTTACATTTTCTACATGCAATTTCTTGAATATATTAAACCTTATACCGGTACTTGACCAAAAAACTCAGACATCAGCGTTTCCATAGATAATATCGAAAATCTTGTTACACGTTCTCAGTGCAATATAGTGCGTTAGGTTGGAATATTACGTTACACTATTTTTAAAGCTACAACCAGTCTTTATGGCATATAAAGCTTTTCATGACTCGCATGACTGTGACTGGCATGCTGGCTGGGTTAGATACATATAAGTCCTACTGGAAAAATACTCATTCCATTCTTATTAGTCGTTTTACACGAAGCTCAAGGTACGAAAAGGGGTTTTGGCTGGTGTAAGGTAATAAATTACAAGGGTACCGCATAACTCATTGTAGATTGTATAAAGCGGCGTTGGATAATCACACAATTTCACTGCTGAATACGACAAAAGCCAAATACTCTATATGCATACATAGAATTAGATTCAAAGGTCTGAAATTTGAAAAGGCAGTTGGATTGACATGGAATAAAGTGAAACTTGAACGAAAAAGACGAAAATGTATAAAGCAAAGAATATAAAAAATATAGAACTTCGGCTCGTGACGTTTCTATTAAAAGCGCGCGTTACATTGACCATAATAATATTAACGTTCCCAAAATCGGAAACTTGCATGACGTTCGCAAACACGTTTCTGCGTTGTGCCTTTTCACGACGTATACATACATATATACATTGCTTGAATCAGAATAACATAAATATAACTGTAATGGCATTATTCTCAATGCGACAGTCGTTTTCCTTCTTAAAAAAATTCGTTCGCTCTCGCCTCTGCGTTTTTGAAAGACGTGGAAAATACGTGGCATTCTTCTTGCCATCTTCGTTCAAAGTCTACGAACTTACAGCAGACTTGTTGACGTAATATTAAGGTAAAAAAGTTTTAGCTCGACGCAAAATAGAAATGACACTCGCAGGACGACTCTCGTCCACCTTTGATTAGACAACTTGGAGAAATAGTTTCGCAACTTTTCAGATTTGCACTTTAAGCCAGAGCCATTTAAAGTTCGAGTTTCACAAATTTCGTTGTTTTATGCAAGAGCCCCACGGTCGTGCTGGCTGAAAGTATATACACTGCTTTACCTATTTATATTCCCTTTTCCTCTCGTTCCACCGTACCTCTACTTTTTTATTCCCTCAACTTCATCCCTTCTTGGTGCACCGAACCAATCGCTAGTGACATACAATTTATTAATATTATTGATATACTAATCAACATTATACCGTATATCGAGAAAATTATAATAATCGATAATTCTTGTTTTGCCCAACAGTACTATATATTTTTCCGTATTTTCAACGAAAACTCAGCCAATTTAACTTGGGTAACTTCTTTCAAGAAAGAAATTTCGAATAAACGTTTCAGTCGTATGAAACTGCACGGTCCACTTTCCTGTGATCTTATCTTCCGCTACCTTCTTCTTATACTGGCGTCGTCTTGTACTGCTACACAGTGTGACTTTTGAAAAGCATTTTTCTACTATGAAGAAAATCAATAGTTACCATGTTCTTTGTTCCCCAGATCAATTTCCGGCCGCATAGTAGGCAGCGTTTGGTGGTTCTTCACGCTCATTCTAATATCATCCTACACTGCCAATCTCGCGGCGTTTCTCACTGTTGAAAGAATGGTGGCGCCCATCAATTCACCAGAGGATTTGGCTTCGCAAACTGAAGTACAATACGGTACTCTTTATCATGGATCAACATGGGATTTCTTTAGAGTGAGTTTAATAGTTTAAATATTACCGTAGTCAGTGATATGCGTATATCGCGTGTTCCTATTTCAATAATTAACTTACATATTTATTATCCAACGTATATTTATTTTACAGAAATCACAGATCTCCCTATACAGCAAGATGTGGGAATTCATGAATTCCAGACAGAATATGTTTGTACGCTCGTACGACGAAGGTATAAGACGCGTGAGGATGAGCAAAGGAAAGTACGCCTTGCTCATTGAGAGTCCAAAAAATGAATATATAAATGAGAGAGAGCCGTGCGACACGATGAAAGTCGGGAGACACTTGGATGCGAAGGGCTTTGGGGTGGCGACCCCACTTGGCTCGCCTCTCAAGTGAGTTTTTCAACTACCCTACTATCCTATCCAAGGGCTCGTATTATAAAAACACTTCAAGCCACTCACTGAATTCGATATGGATAAAAAAAGGGATGATGTGGATAGGGATGATATGAAGTGAAAGAAAAAAAAAATTTTCTCCTTGACAACGATCATCCTGAATACTCTCTATGGGGTAACTTACCTCGGCGAAAAAGTGAAAAGTCAAAGTTTCCTTGTTCCGTGAGGAAACCGGAAGTTAGCAAAACATTGAACGCTTCCTCCACTATCTTCGTGGCTACTTTAGTTTTTTATTTTGGCGCTCTTCTACCCCCGTCAAACCACCTTACTCCGTAAGATTCGCGTTTTTGCCGCAGTGCCTTCTGGTTGTACGCATAATTACCATATACAAATATTATACGGGAAGCTCACGGATCATTACCCAACAAATAAGCTTCTTCTAGAGTCATCCTTCTTCCTTTTTTTTTCGCTTTTCTATTTTATCATCCCTCATCCTCTTAAGCCATACGGATTAAATGAGCCTTAAACTATTAAGGTTGGTTAATTATTTCGATACGTTTAATCTTCGAATTACGCAACTCGAAAAGCGTCTTCATCATTTTCCTGCTCATCTGCTTTTCTCAGAGGGTATTTCAGAAAGTATTCCTGTGTATTTAATACTTCTGAACATTTTTCATTAGCTGCTACTTGTTTACGCAGAACAAAAAGTTAGTCAGTGGTAAAGATACATCCTGGCGTATAACTGAAGGGTAGTTTGAAATTGAATTTTTTTTAATGACGTTAATTTTCTTTCAAGTACTCTCGTTAGGAAGCAAATGTAGAATTCACGTACTTTTTTACTACACTTTTCACATTTTCCAATGAGCTCTTGAATTTCTACTGTTATTATTATGTTTATTCTGTTTACAAATTTGTGCACAAAAATACTCCACGAGTATTTTGACTAGATTTGATTTTAACTTTTTTATTTCAGTACCTTGAAATTTTATTCCGTTGTTACTCACAGGGACAGCATCAATCTGGCAGTATTGTCGTTAAAGGAAACTGGCGAATTGACAAAACTCACAAATCGCTGGTGGTACGACAGAACAGAATGCAGACAGGGAGACAAGCAAGATGCATCCAGAAACGAATTATCCTTAAGCAACGTAGCAGGAATTTTTTACATCCTAATCGGTGGACTCCTCGTTGCTCTGGCAGTGGCTCTTCTTGAATTTTGTTACAAATCGCACACAGAGGCGACCAGAGCAAAGGTAAAATTGTAGTTTATTAAACTAAGTAAATTAAATAAAAAATTAAATGCAATTTTTCGTATAATCATATAAAATTTATTAAAAAATTTTCAAATTATCAAAGTCTCAGAAACGACAAAAATATCATCCGAACGTTTTATTACAGATACCACTGTCAGACGCGATGAAGGCAAAAGCACGACTAACAATCGGGGGCGGCCGCGATTTCGACAACGGCCGGGTGAGTGCTGGAGCAAGATTCATGGATTGAACGGGTATTCGACATTGCGAATCAGCTCTTTCGAATTCCACAGAACTACTTTTCTACTATCTCTTCCTCAAAGTACACAAACAATTTCAAACAGTTTCACATAAGCACCGCCTGCAGCAAAATGTTCTGTGACGCCTAGAATGCATCTATAAAATTAGATAGAACTTTAAAGATTCGTCGATATTATATAAATTTACTTAACAAACGTCAAAAACAACTTGTCCTTTTTACTTACAACTGCATACGCATTGCTACGTAAGTGTGTTCACGGAACTTTTTATGCACTCGGTGAAATGACAAAAAAAAACCATATTCTTCTCGAACTCGACGATAATTGCTTCCGACGAGTGCCGATGGCTAATTACCAATTACTGCAGTTAATTACTGTCGGTAGAACGACGAGCTCGAGCTAGGATGGAATCGATTTCTGCCATCAATTGGCTTGCAGTCGTCCACGACGTCGTCTAGAGTACGCTTGGCATGCAATTAGCAGCGTTAACGTATCACTTTCGTTTCTTCGAAGTTTCTTTCGACCAAAGTATCCCTTGAGACTTTTTAATTTGAATGACTCGTGTGAACGGCTGGCTGGATGTTGCGTTTTTTTGTCAACGGGTGACGCGTAGCTGTCCGTTTTGTTCTACTTTTGTTTTTGTCTCTAGTGGTACGGACTGCAGAGTTAGACGGAGGATGCATGCGCCTTTCCCGGGACCATATGTGAGTACTCTCACCCTTAATTTTAAACCCCTGTTTCTCTCGGTTCTCGTATTCGCTGCTCCATTTTACTGCTGGAACGGTATAACGTTTGAGATCAAAAAGAAATACAATATTATTTGTCTTATACTTTCAGAATTCTACTTTACCGACTTCACTGTAACCCATAATAATGTAATCGTCTTACTGCGATAAAAGCATGGCTTTTTCTGCGAGTGACTTACACTGACATGAACGATGCGAGGCCGCTGTCTTGTTGCATGTTGCTCATTTTGGATCTTTAAGCGTAGCTCATTTGTTTTTGCTTATTGCCAATTTACTTTGTTCTTTCTCCACGATCGAACTGGATTTACGTGCGATCATTCAAGACGAAAGTACAGTTCCACCTTTGATTGCTATGGTATCGTCGAACGGTTTTTAACCACAGGGAGATATCTATCTTGTGTATATATATATATATATCCTTTTCAATTAGTGTATTCGATCCTTTATGATTTTCACAAACTCATTATTCTCCAAGAACAAACTTTCCACAATAATAAAGCTGTTTGTAATAACCAGCCAATATTTTGTGTTAAATGGAAATTCGCAAAAATAACTCTGCCTTGAGGGTTAGTCAAAATATATTTATTATGATAAAAATATGTGTTAACCTATTTCCATCAGGTAGATAAAAGCCTTCAAAATCTTCAGCGTCATCGTCGTTGTATCTCATCATAGAGACGGGTCCATATGTACATGGTATCTCCTTACCCTTCTCTCATGTCAGTCTCGCCAACAATATTTTCTATAGTATGCGTACACAGAGTATCTAACCTGACGCTTATTACATTTTCAGTACTACGCACCGGCCAACGCTATCGGCAATGCCGAGGGCGACCAGGTGCACAGCAATACGCATACCCAAGTATAAGTTCTACGGGTACTTCACCAGGTACTTCGGGTACTTCGCCTGCGATGTCCCTACCAACGCCACCTCCGCCACCGTTACTAGCACCACCACCGCCACCGCCACTACCACCACCGCCACCTCCACCACCTCCCAGGCCACGCAGAAGCGTCACGTTTGCCGAGTCACCGCCCAAGAGTCCCAAGGTGAAGCGTATGCTGAGCATCTCGACGCTAGACGTCGATCTTCCCTGGACGCCCGCGACACCAGGCTTCTGGTCTAAGCGCAGCGAAGCCGCTGGCAAGCCAGAATACATCACGTGAAGAGGATGGTCCAATCTAATTGATTTCTCACTCTAATCAGATGCTGCTAAATAAATTGACCGTGAACCCGTCCGTCCCGACGCAGTTTACTCCAGATAGAATAGAGGAACCGGGCATGGACCGCAAAATAATATCTTGGAAGTTGCGTGATTGCGTTTAACTTGCTTTTAGAAAGACCACACGAATGTTTCAATCGACCCGACAACATCCGGGTTAGCCGAGGTCTACGTTTTTGGTACCTTAAGTCGTCAAGATTCACAGGTACAACTGCGATCGAATTCCGTATATTATTCAGACGTTGTATTGTATAGGTAAATTGAAAATTCCTTTGGTGGATTAGATAATACACGGAACGTCGAGTGGCTGCGCGGTGATTGACGGTCTCAGGATAATAAAAAAAAAATCTTTGTACATTCTAAATAATTGTAAGGGAAAAATAAGAAAAAAAGGAACGGGAGAAGCGAAGAGGGAGAAATCAAAAATAATTTTGAAAAGAAAAAAATTTATTCGATAGTACGATGGTCCTGGGGTGGGTGCATGTGCAACCAGCAACTCAAATTATTTTAACTGCCATTCCGCAAACGGTGAAGATGCATAGCGGAAATGCTTTGAGGCAAGGACTCGATTAATTGACGCCAAACGAAGCAATTGCGTGCCAAAAGTATAATCAAGAAGATGAATAAACAAGAGAAGCGACAACGTCATAGACGATTGAAGAAGACGAACTATGGAACATAACAATAACTTTTGTGCATCAGTGCAATTTTTGTGCAGTGAGAACACGAGAAGTCTGTGTAACTGTAATAACGTTACATGGAAAAATTTTTAACTAATATAATAATCGTAATGAGAGCGCGAGTGGATATAGTATAGTCGTTTATTAATAATGGGTGCGTTTATGGTATATATGTATGATGAGAGATGTTGAGAGCGTTGGATTAGGTTTATTGTAAATGTTAAGTATAAATGTAAATGCCGCATTCGTGCCAATCCGTTGATAATATATTGTATAACTAATAGACGTGATGAGGCAAAAGTTTAGTATTAGTATTTTTATTGTATACATAAACAGTTTTTTATGGACAATGTTTTAGCGCAATACGCGTCTTGTTGAAGCCACCGATCGTCACGATATCCTCCAGCGATTACGAACGTTGAGCGCGCTCGTTTTTGCATTAGACTAATTAACGCATTGGCCCATTACGTACGTTCAATGAGTACCCACGTTTAATTAAGTACAGCAATTCTTAATATTGCATATGCAAAGTGCATTCGTTGGTACGGGTAATGGCAGACACCGCGATACGGATTGGCACGGACTCGTCTAAGGATAAATATTATGGCCAAGATTAACGTGCCAAAAGGACGATACTAGAAGCTGTGTCTAATATTACGAGGAAACTTAATTAGGAAAACATAAAATTCATTTCGGAAAATTATTTAAGTTTCGAACAATTTTTTTTTATATGCATACGTACCTAAGTCCACGTAACATCAGACCAAGCTGCGCAAAAGAAATCCAACTGAAAAAATATGCTGCAATGTACAAAACTGAAACCACGAGCATATATTTAAGGTGGATTCACTATGTCTGGGGTATCGATATATTTCAATTGATATTGCGTAACGTGACTTTAAGTTATTAAAATTTTCATTATAACGACATCCGCTTTGCGAATCCTAAAACAAGATCGTCCGGCTGCGTTACGTATAAAGTTGCATGCATACGCGTCGCAATTTTTTTCTTTGAAGATACGACGAAAGAAAAATTGGTCACAGATCGTAACGTAAAGCAACGTTGTACCTAGCACGGCAGTTTTGTACGCAGCAGTGTAAAACCGATCTATCATATCGTCAGTTTTTACTTATTACAATTAATGATACTACCGATAAATACAATAAATAAGTATAAAGTAAATCATTAATATAATAATTGACTATGGTGCGTATAACGTTGAAAGGGTGAAAATTCTTGGAGACAAGACTACGTTGCTACGATGTTGACCCAATGTGATTGACCTACTATGTTACAAATAATTAAATCATACCAATGATACCAATACGACAAACACTCCATTTGCGCAATATAACGATCGACAAGTTGCTGTACGTATATCCTTTCGTGTTAGCATTCGACATTCGATTTCGTTATCGAATTTCTATCCCAGAATAATTTTGGTCATACAATCCAGTCCCAACGCCGTCCTGGCATCATAACAAAATGAGACTATCAATTCTGACCTAATGATCGTTAATTTCAATAATCGAATTCGCATTGGAATCCAATGATAAGCGCGTTATAAAATGATGAGTTGTGATTCGTAAATCGTCCATCGTCATATATGTGATCATGAGGAGCGCACAAAGCGTCACAATAATTATCGATTCCTATAAGGAACCTCGTGTGGTTTACCTTAATTCGATGGATTCTGATATTGAATTAATAAAAAAAAATCCATGCTAATTGATTACTGTGTTCTCGTTGATTGTAAAAATTTTTTAATTTACTGTACGCATCCTCGTTATTCGTAAAATCGTATTCGCCTTGCTAATACAATTTTGTGGCAATGCACATAGATAGTGATACAGAGACGTAAAAAGAATGATAAAAAAAGGGGGAAAAAGTCATGTGCAAAATTAACAAAATAGAGCAGTATTAAAAAACAGCGTCTTCCAGCCGGCGACTTCAAAATCCCGTTTTACATTGTTTTCCTGCGTATATTTTAATTTTAAATGAATACGCGTAAGTTCCCTTTGTCCTCGAACGCGATGAAAATGAAAAGAGTCATGTAAAACGTTGTAAACCAATCAAATTTGCATAAATACACGATCGTTTATTTAAATGTAATGCTTGACATTTTCCTTTTCCCTTATCCGCCCTTTATCTAGCTATCATTATCATTCACGTTGTTTATGGAAAGAACGAAAAAAATATAAAGTCAGGAACTTTCAGTAATAATCTACGGACGTTTCTTCTCATAATTATAATTTTAAAAAATCCAACAATCCAATCTTTTTACTATGCAAAATATCGATTTTAGGCTGTCTAAGATATAACCAAAACCATAATGCTTTGTGTATAAAATGACAGGATACATACCGTACTGTTAAATACCTACTGTTCAACCAGCTACTATTATATATAGTCCAAGAAACACAAGTGAGAAAGACAAAAGTTTCAAAAGTCGTGTAAACGAAACCAAAGATCTTCCAAGGACCAGTCGTACCAACGAACCAAACAATTGTCTTCACAGACCAATAACTGTCATAGATATTTTCCTCGTGTAAAAGACTCTCGAGCACTCCTCGTTAATTGATTTCATATCGCATGGCAAACGGTAATATAATTGCAAATATAAGAGCAGCAACTTTTAGCAAGCTTGAAAGCAGTAACTCCTCACTTATGGATTGTCGAAATTCCTGAAGAAGCCGTGGAAAGAAAGTTTTGTCGAAAGTACCTTACTACCAGTGAGTATACTAATGGCCTCGTTTCCGCTTCGCGGTCTCATTCTCACTGAGCTCATCCTGGAGTCCCGTTGGCCTCGATGGATTCTCAAAAGAGAAACGTCGTTACGCTGACGCATTAGCACACTAGCACCCTTGACGTACGTAACCAGGACGTTACCATAGTCCTGGCTAGGCGTCTAAAAAGCACGTAATTGATGAGGGACGAGTTAAAGGATAAAGGTCAGCCATAGCAGAATGAGGATAAAAAAGTATAGAAAAGTCAAAGAGAAAGAGAAGAACAAAAATGGTAACATCACGCTCGGCATGACCTTGCATGGGAAAGTATATACTGCTATTGTACTAATATGCTTATACAGGCATCGTAGATACGTAATTCATCGTCGTTGCCCAATAGAAGTTCGATAAAAAGGGAATGACAACGACTAATCGAAAAATGGTAATTTACGTGGAAAGCCCGGGGCTTACTTATACGAAATTCTCTCATAATCGGGCAGGGAGCCCGGAATATAAAGCAGCCAACATTTATTCCGAGCTCTATGAAACGCCGAAAAAGGATCGTTATAGATTGAACGCAATAATTTACAAGAACGTGAACCATCCAATCGGTCTCGATCATAGATCTGTATTATCTGTATTATAATTTCAAAAGAACTTAACTCCACGAGGCACGTAAACTTTATTAAGGATCGATCATAAAATCCTAATGCATTATCAGGTCCATGTATATTTATTTCATACATTTAAAGTGCTGAACAATTGAACGAATTAAAATTCATATACCGGGGCATCCTAGTCCTAATGATGCAGACTGGCAGGTCTGCGAAACGTCGGAAAAACGCTGAAACTAAAGGTGGCATCCGTCCGGAAGCCATGAGTTTTAATAAAAATTCCGGCCGCGAAAGCCTCAAACTATAATTGAATGAATTTTACCTATAAAATGATGCTCCATGTCACTGAAGCGCATTTGGCGTGTATCGTTTTAAAAAAAAATGCAAGCTTAACGAGTGGGCACGCATCTGTATACTCAGACTACCCCAATTCGAAAAAACGAACCGCAAGTTGATTAATGGGCGTGGTGAACGTCACGTCGTCCACCCAATATTTCCGTTCGCTTGCTGATAAACTCAAACCCGTTATCAGCATTTTATCAATTAGCCGACGAACCCCTTCCCTTCAATGCTCTGGTATACAGAATCGCTGATTGACACGCTCCTGGTTGAAGCCTGAAAATTGTTTCATTCTGCCGTTCCGGTCAAAACGACCCCAGCGATGTTAGTCCAAATTAGTAAACGGCAAAACATCCCACGGGACGGTTTCTCGTTTTTCGCCACGTGTTCGCTCGTTACGAAGTTTCGCGGTACACCGTGATTTATATGGACACTGTAGAGAATTTCAATAATACCCAGAAACAATTGCGAATTGCCAAAACCATATTTTTGTTTGTTGAATATATTTATCGATTTTGGTATCCCGTAAAAAATTACAAAAGCGTATAAAAACAACGAGCGTTAAAATTTCGCACGTGTATTCGTACGTGCATGAATGTCAGCTTGGAATTTCCTATAGCGAGCAGTGCGGAAATTTAAGTTAGGTTAGGTTCATGGCGTTCCAACTACCTTACCCGCTGCATACAAAACCGATTTATGCTTCGGAGATATCAGAGACGCGGGAATAAAAATGATGAAATTAGTAAGAGGAAAAGGGAGACGATTTTCTTCGATAGGGAGGGTTCGCGATATTCGATTCAAATTTTCAAGGGACGCCGTTCTCTTTTTGCCAATCGAACAGGGCTCCTTCCTTCTTCTCTTTTGGTAACTGGCGCGGGCACGGGAAACCCGCGGGCTGATATCATTTAAGAAAGGAAGGGCTGCGGAAGGATGGTGGAAGCTCGTTATCAAATTCCATATAACAGGAATCTAGCTAATTCTCGAAAACCCAATAAAGACTAAAAATAACGTAAAACGAGAAGTTTTTGCAATATAAATTTCCCTATACCTCGTTCAGCACGTTACGAGCATAGAATAAGGTATGGTTGTCTACCTTTTCACAAATAAATGACAAAAGCAATTTTTAAAATTAAAACAATGCAAAAGTCCAGTATCAATAATTAGCAATGACTGAACCTAACAAAATACCCAATCACAATAAAAAGATTTATTTTTAATAATTAATCGTATTTACCCTAATACAATTTTTCACTGTATTTTATTAAACTTTAATAATTCACTACCTTCAAGCAGATAAATACAGTTTCGCTTATTTCAAAATTCTTTCGATTATCGTGCCTCAAGTTTCTCCAAGTACCGCAGCACTATCAGACTGTGGCGTCTAATGAGTTAACAGCCTGTCGACGATAAGCAAAATTCACCAAGCGTCATTCAGCTTTAACTTTGCGTGCTGTAATATTTTACAGAAAACGTCCTGATACATAATACACAGTCGGTCAATCCCACAACTGAACTACGCTATGAAAACATACCCTCAACAGATACCTATGTACTCCATGTCTTAAGCTTGACGTTATCCCTTCACGTGACACTTATAGTTCGTATAACGGAGGACCGCATTGCAGGGTTCGAGTTTAATGGTTTATGCAAGAGCCAGAAATCCCAGTGCATTTTCGTCGCAGACATCGGCCATGCCGTCGAGCATGAAGCGCACAGAAGATCCGCATAAGGATCGTGACTTTCTTGAAAGGCGCAAAGTCTAGCCAGACATGGGCACCGATGGATCGTAAAAGCATTATGGGTAGATTACGTGACGATAAGAATCACGCAACGATCAAAACTCTTAACTTATAGGTTAGGTATACTAAATGCACATAGGGGTAGTTGGAGGTAATAGGAGTCCGGTAACAGAATGGGGTACCCGTAAGATCAGTTTCAGGTGTGATGATCATGGTACATTTTTGAAATAAGCCTTATTTCCTTAAAGGATTCGTCTTGCCCCATCTACCCTCCTATAACGTAAAACGAACGACTCTAAAATTTTGAATGAAATGTTACTCGACATCCTCTTTACCTTTTTTTTCTATCTCACTCCATTGTCAAAGCTTTGATCTATTTATAGTCCCAATAATATTGAACCGACTCCGCCATTTAGTATAACCAAGTTTGTCTAACCCATTTTCCCTCATATTGGAGAACGAGCAACCATAATATAATGGGACGCATAATGAAGTTTATTGAATGACAATGCTACCCGCAAGCCTACGATAAAATCAATTTTCTCTTAGTTCGATCGCAGAATGCTCCCACGCAAATTTATGTTGATCTTACGAGCCAGTGATCATTATATATTTTTTAAATTTATATTCGTGGAGGCATACGATTCATATGCTGTATATGCTTGTACGAATCCACGGGAAATATTACTCTGTCTAGATTTGATCTTCATGTTTAAATTTCCTTCTTTGGACTTACCCACGCATACCAGAATCAATATTCTATATTCAATACTGAATATGTCGAATGGCACTCAGTCCTCTATGTCGCAAAAACGCGTGCTCGTTACTATGGCGTAGGTAGGTAGTAGGTAGGTATTCGGATTATCGTGACCACGACCAAACATGAATATTCATTCCAGTCCTCGAATGGCATTGTTCAGCAAATGTTAAATTAATCTCACCGTTATTTATCCTCTGGACCATATATTGCCTGTCAATACGTATATAAATATATATAATATCAATACGTATATACCAATGCGAAGCGGACTGCTCGTCATTATCTGCCTCACTTGTAGTAGGTATCAACACATCACTGTTAATATAACTGAACGATGTGAAATTAAAAAAATATGATTCTCGTAAAAGCTCACACATCGAATCAGATACCTAAATGCATCCATTCACCCAAATATAATTTCATTTCGCTGCTAGCGACATACCAATGTAAGGAATAGGAGATAGAAGAATGTTCAGAAAAACAATGTCACCCCAGATTCTGATTATGCATTCAGAACGCGAGCCTGTCATAAAGAAACCATTTGCTCCGCACTGTTGGCATACATGACTTCAGGGAGGCTGGGACTGTAACCGCGAGGCAGGACCATCATAGGGACTCAGTACTTTGAGTTAAAAATTTAAAGATCGTTTTAAAGGGATGCGTATCACCAAACACGGACTTCATGATTGATAAATCTGTTCATTAAATTATTATATACTATGCATTATAGTACTACTACCAATCTGCTCTACTATGATTGGAAGGGCTAGCAACTTTGATTTGAAAACAAAAAAATTACTCGAAAAAGGCGTACTCCTATTTTTTATTCCAGAGCCAGGAAATTGAAATGATAATTGGTAATGAATGAGATTGACATTCTTGGAAGATAATGTGAATTTATTTTAGGCGTATCTGAGTCTGGGCCGAATTGAAGTATTTAATGGTACTTAAATGATTGTCCGATGATTAATGCACTTTAATATTGGTTATTCTTATTAGCCATAAAATTCAATTATTTAATAGAGACTCTATGTTAACTGTCTTTACATTTCTGTGCATAATTTCGCATAAATTGTAAAATGAATAATTTTGTCTCTAATGAAATTTATATCGATCGGTGTGAATATAAATTTTGCGAACGTTTCTATGAAGAATTAAGAGCTATAGATCGATACAATAATTATACATTATTTGAAGATTCACGCAATGCAACGGAAACTAGCTTTACAAGGGAAAGCAATTTCAGTGAAATGTTTGTCTGCTGTCAGGAAAGAAGAAGCCTTTATCGTTTCAAAACTCGGAGGAATTTAATCGAGACTCGGTGCAAGAGTAGCGAACTAAAGTAACAAAGAGAAGACGCCTGATTGTGCAGTAAAATAAAACGTTCTTTTTATTTTCTTTATTATAAATAAACTCCTGACAAGGCGTCGTAAAAAAGCATCGACTTGTTTCACATTCCTTTGACCGGTACCATCTAGTATCTAATGTCGTTCCATCCACACAGTGCCCTATAAAGAATAAAAAAAAAAGAGAAAAATATGTCGTCAGAATTACGATATATTTCTTAAAGATATTGTTTCAAGTATTTTTGATTGTATTCCTTAGTCAAAGCATATCAGTTCGATATACATCTAGTGGGAATAAAAGAACCTATTCGTATGTGTATTAATAACCGAAGGCAATCAATGCTAATTTATTATAGGGTTCGAAGTTTTTCAAAAAAATGTCAAAACATTAAATGTGATATTAAAAATATAATTAATAAGAATTATTATTTGCCTTGAGTGCAATCAGTTGTCATCGGAATGATTTGTTCTCAAAATACCAATGCTAATAAATGGGGTTGGCAAGCGGGGTAAATATGGAATGTGGGATTTTCAGAATTTATCGATGGTGCACTAACTAAAAAAAATAACAAAATTACGTTGAACTGCGTTGAACGCAGGGTGCGTCCTTCCATCCGTCGGTCTGTCAGTAAGTCCGTTTTCAACGGGTTCACCCTTTCGGGCGGGGACGCAGGCGCACAACCCTTGTTTATATCGTCTCGCGAGAGCAGAGGAGCACGGGAGGGATGATTCTAAATATAGACAGGGTTGCCAGGTTGCAGAAACAGCCGCCGCCCCTCTGAGCTCTGGGAGCTCTGTTCGACTCGGAAGGGGTAGACGACGGGGATGGTGAACAGTGAGGTGTACGGGCTGTGCTCAAAAGGGGTGGTGGTTTTCACGAGGTAGAAGGGTAGCTGGATGGTCACGGCAAGGTCGCGTCATTGATCGGGCGGGGTGGAAGTGTGACGCGCCCAGTGACGTCATTGCCTGACCCGCATGCCGACTACCGCCCTCTGCAACAAACCAAGCGCCATGCACCAGCCCCTCCTCGAGAGACGGACCAACGAACTAAAACCACCCCCCAGGCTTGAACGAGAGTTGATCATGCTGCTGGCCGGTCAGTACGAGAACCTCCTTGTCCAACCTATTCACGGCCCATTTTCCCTCAAGCCTGGTTTATATTTAGATGCGCGTCAAACCGGCACTGTCACTCCTCTCATTCTGCTCCATGGCGCAGATCGATCGAGACCGTGCGATTTTTCACACGATCGGTACCAACGTAAAGTAAATACATGGATACACCTTTCAAAAGCATTGCGCTTCGTAGAGACAAATTGGATTTATTCGCTACTGAAAGTAGAAGTCAGCAGGAGTCCTCTCCCGAAATATACTCCAAGATAGCTTTGATCGTTTCTCTGATGTTTATGAAACTCAGTTAAAAGGTGTATCCGTACTTGGCTTACTTTTCTTCTTTTTTCCGTGTTTTATTCATTTTTTCTTTCCCTTTATTTTTCCTTTTCCTTTTTACCAGCCGCATGTTACACAGCGCACGAATGTCAGCCAACATGCGTGTGTGTATGGTACAACACAAACGTATGCATTTTTTCGAGAGTTTCTTGAACGTGCGAATGCTTTGGAAACAAGCCCCAGCATTCATTTACCGTGACGGTGCTACTAATATGCCGCAAAATGTCTGAATGGGAACGTGTACGGGAGTCTGGATGAAAATTCGCCTCTTACCGCCCTAACCCTTGAAAATAATTAAAAGCACCAACCGAGCGAGTACCACTTGCACGACGTTTAGACTACCCCGCAGAAAATATGGAACGATTCCCAAAATATACCGCAGCGTAAATTCGACTAATACATATATATGTATATACACATATACATACCTACTATAATCTGGCAGTTACTATTTCAAAGAAAAAAAGCACAAAGAATTTCAAAAAAATTTGTTAATTACCAGAAAGCGTCTACAATAATCGTATGGCTCGATCGTGCGATTAATAAAAGCTTAAAGGTGGTAAAATGAAGAGGATAAAAAGGGCTCGGAAGGTTTACATAAAGAGAAGTTAGAAGCTATTCTGTCTGTATTCTAACAATATCCATACCCACGGCACCATCCATTGATAATTCCAAAATTCTCCCAAAAACTCATTATCGAGAGCAAAGAAAAGTTTGAAAATTTCTCCAACCATTTTTAGAGCCTGTATCCAGCATCCACCCAGGCATCCAGAATCTCGTTGGTTCCGTGACTGGTATAAATTATACCAGTGGCCTATTTGCGTGGCAACCTCCCATCCCCAAGCCAGGGCGTTGCTACGTATGACCCACGTATTCAGTGCTTCCGGTTCTGAAATGAAAGACACCTCTAACCAGCCGTTCACAACCCGGTGCTGGGAAGAATGATCATAAAATAATCGGAACAAGGCTTGATAACTATTACGTGTTCATGTAAAATCTGCAGCCAATGAGACAGTAGAAATATCATGAAGCACCCCTAATTCTAAAGCTTTTATACAACTTACCCCAGTATCGGGTTGCCTCCATAGAAAGTAAACTGAAAACGATCGGGATCCACCTTAGCCTCCTCGATAATTGCCGAGGAAGTAGGTAGGTATATATCTATCTATCTACCTACCCCATCCTACCCTACCTACAGCAAAAGCCTAGATGTTTTGTCAGCGCAACGGTAATTGGGGCTGAGGTTAAACAGAGAGTTATCCAGCACCAAGAGAGAAGAGTAGGTAAGCTCCATGTGTATACAGAGCCTGATAATGCTTTTAAGTATTGTAATGCTCTATCTCGTTACGAAGGCAGGATATACTCTATTCGCTCTTGGGTAAAATAAAAATAACTTTTGTATTTATATTTCATCGAATCGAGTGGTCGATGAACGTAGAACAAAAAAAAATGTATATACAATGAATATGAGAATTTTTAAAATCGAGTTAATTAATTACACAAACCATAAATAAGATTTGATCATCAAATCGTATTGGCATGCAATTAAAAATATTTCTATCAAACAGTACAGAAGTGAATAAACAAATTTATTCTAATACGAATTATAAACTTTGGATCCTTCCTCATCTCTATAACTATTACCATAAAAGATCTCATTATGGATTTTTCATTAATATATTTTTGTCTCTTGTTTTCTATGTAAAATGTACGTAGAATACAATCTGTATAATCTGGTTGGTATGGATCAGTAGAGTAAGTCACGTTTAATCCACTCAAGTCTATCTTTATTTTATCTTTTTCCTTACTGCACTCATTCAACCAGCACATTGAAACGAAATTAAACTTCTGCAGATACGTAGCTAGGCTATATCAAGGTAGAGAAACGTTACTGTTGAAAAGCGGAGTGTAAGAGTCTCACCTCTAGACTCTAAAGACACGTGAATGAGCAAGAGGAAGAGATTATATACGTAACTAGGTACGTATGCAGAACGATACGTATACGACAGGAAAGCATGAATAAACTGTATTACGCTTACAGAGATAATACCGGCTTTTAACATAGTCAGACAGAAAGGCATCATCCAACACAAAAGAATGCAATTCTAAATGAACACGGCGTATTTTTCATTATTCTTCAACGTCGACATTCGCTACCAAGTTGAAAAGTTAATTCGAACCGTTGACGTTCATTTAACAGAATTGTGCCGGATAAATAAAAATATGCGAACCCATGCATTATGTATCATTGTCGTAATTAATTTTGCGATATTTTATCTCTGGGCAATATTGATTTCTAGTACACTTATCAATATTATTATTCGTTTGATTTTACAGTGATTAAAAATGACGGGTTTAGATTAAAAGGAAAAACTATGGAATTTATTCAAAAGATGTCATTAAGGTTATGGTAATGCAGAATAATTGCGTTGATTATTATTAGAAATAGAAATATAGATTTTTTTTAAATTTTCATTACCCTTTCGGATCTATCTTCTGGTTCAATAAACAGCCGTAGTTATCGTCCGCGGAAAATTTGTTAAAGGGTGTTCTTCGAAGCGAGGCATAGCATCCCTATAATTAAGTAATAACCCCGTTAACCCATATTGAATTACATGTCGTCACGCGAAACGACTTTACCAAGTCACTTGCTCGACGTCATTTCAGAACTTTCCTGTAGCGTCAACATAGTTTTACCACTGGATGAGAGTCACCGTGCAAAGGACAGTTTGCGACACGTGGTGTAGCAATCATAAAAAAAAAAGATTACATACCCCGAGGAACGTCGAATAGGAAAAAATAATCATTTTGTTAAAAAAATCCAATCCTGGCAGCGTAATGCATTACCCTCTATAAAGAAAGAAAGAAAGAATACAAAAAATGTTAACTTCAAAAAATTTTGCTTTTTACATCGAATTTTAGAAATCTGAAATAAATTTCTCAAAAGTATCCAGTTAAAAAGGAATTACGTTCAAAAGAAACGTAACGATATTTCTTTTGATTCTTAGTCCTTATGTAAAATATCGCGTGGCTCTATAGATAAAGCAGGTGAATACCGCAAATGAGCAAAAAAGATTGTTTCGAAAATAAGAATCGTCAGAGAGTAATCGGTCCTATTTAAGTTAAGGGTAGATAGAGCCCCTGGCAGTTGGCTAAATGCGGAATGGGCTTTGCAGGGTGGTACTACTGCTCAAGTGACAGTATCGCGAGCTGCTTTCAGGTAAAGGAGAGTTTTGCGGTCGCTTTAATCTGATTTTAAGACGACGCCACGCGACGTCGTCCCGCCGGCAAGTCCCAGTTGTTCTCCAATTATCGCGTTGACAGTATCCGCTGAGAAAGTTCTTAGCGTTACAGTCGCCGGAGGCAGTCATGTGCTTCTGTGCTCAAGAACATAGCGGGAAGCGGAAAACGGACTGATATTGGTATAAGTTCGTGCGTTTTAGCCATTAGGTAGGTACGTGTTCTTGAAAGTTTCTCTTTACCGCCTAACGTCTCGACTCTGATTCTCAAATTGCATTTAAAGTTCCGATTCCGGGCGTGAGAATGAACACTGGTAGTTTACATCAGGTGTAACGATATGAAAGTACCCATTTGCGTATATCTATTCTTGTCTCTTTCCATATTCCTTCAAGTGTTTTATCTAAACCTTCATCCTTTTCTTGTATATCTTTCTTATAACAAATTGCAACCCTGGCGCATGCTTTTGATATACGTGAAAAAGTTGGGTGGATTTATGTGTGTATTCAGTATTGTATAGAGTGCTTATTTAACTATAGTATCTATATACATGCATGCATGGCAAATTGAATTGCAATAGCAGTTGCAGTTAATGGATGAATTTTTTTTTTGAAAAAAACATTGAAGCTATTGATGAAATAATCAACGTCATATATTTTGAAATTATAAATGCATTATTGTGATTCGTTGATAATTATTTTAAAAATGGGCAGAAACGAGATTGCAGGAGTCATCGCCGTAGTTTACTACTAGGATGAACGATGTCGTGTCCTTTTATACAAACTTCTTCTTCAAGTTTCCTCGAGCGAAAAAATGCAGGAGCTTTTTAATTGAAGTGGAATGCAGTTGACATTATTCAGAAACAAAGGAGCAAACTAGCGTCAGCTCGTCGCCTCGTCCTGAAATTTTATATCTATTGAACTCAGTTGCATCACGAATACCGAAGAATCCTTCGAAGACACTAGAAAATGCTTTCACCAAGATATTGTGGAAAGGACTTACTGTTGAGATAGGAATTCAAAAATAAATAACCTCATTCCTGTAAGTAACGTCTTATCGATAGTCGACCGAGTTCACGAAGTTGCTAGAAAAAAAGAAAGAATTATGTAATGTTAATTTCATCAAAAAAACATTTTTTCATTCAACTGTGAAAGTCCAAAGGGAAAAATGAAAAGGACACGTGAAATGCAAGCATGACGCAGAAAAACAAGTGTCCTAAGAAAAGAAATAAAATCCGAGGCTGGTAGCATGTATGGTTTGAATAATAAATACCTTGAGTGGACACTGCAACCGAAGTGGTCACAGATGCGCTAGGCTTAGATGCACTTTGGTGCAGTGCAGTGTTCGTATCGTCAGAGCGAAGTAAGGCTGCTGTAAAGTCGTCGTTGAGCGTCTGGCTACAGTATCCTCCAAATAATCACGCTAATAGAATTGCCAGAGAAGCTTACTATGCCCTCCATAATAAAATAACGTCCCGATCCCCCTCAATAATTAAGATCGAATAAACAAAACTTAATCACCCATTAATTTTCACTCTCATCATTAATATACACATGATACCATACGCCATAGAAGCTACTCAAAATCAAGTAGCAGACTAGGTCAAGAATATGGTCTGATATCATTCTAATGCAAAATCCTTTTTCATTCGAAAAATATAAAAGAATTATATCATATAAAACGGTATAGCAAAATTTATTCCTTGGTCAATCGTAACGATAATCTACGTACGATCGCGTCGATAGAGACGACTCGGGATATCCCGTCATGGAATCTGTCAGTATTTCGCAGTAGTTCGTTCCAGCTTTGGCATAGGATAAATATTAAACATAGTAGACCCAGCATGGTTTTACATAATGTATATGTCAGGGGTACGTAGCCTGGACGTCAGGCGAAGCTGGGCCTGGTCTGTGTTCATATGCCCCGGATGTTCGTGTCAGGAAATATGGAAAAAATATAGTATCCAAATATTGTCACTGTACCTAAGACGGATCATGAACACCTAATGTTAGCTCATCCAGTCAGACACACCCAAACGTACACAGAACATCTGAGAAATGGAAGGGTGGGTTAGCAACTGTTCTCATAGTTGTATATCGACATGTATAAGCATCTAAGCAACAGCTAGAACGACAGTGAAAATGGCGAAAAAGTATTAGAGCCAGGAGTATGTGAGAGTGTAAGATAGAGAGAGTAGAAAACAACTCGTTTATCAGAGAGGAGGGAGTTGGATAGAAAATCCAAGTCACGCGAGGCCACACCGCACTGCAGCACGCAGTGGGTACGCGCCTACACGCGCACTAAGTTCAAACACGGTATATAGTACTTAGGAAAAAAAAGTACGAGGCTCTGGAAAAAAATAGCCGGGTAACCGGCAGGTATTAAAAGCTCGTTAAAGCCATCAACCTTTTTTGAAAGACGAAGCGAGATTCAATCTCTCTCTCTTTCTCTCTCTCTCTCTCTCTATCTCTCTCTCTATATATATATATCTCGACGTCTCTCAGGCTCGCCGCCTTCACTGTGACGTCACTCAAGACCCTCGATTCGAGATACCTTTATCCATGGAACATCTTCTCTTTCCCATCTTCTTTCCAACCTTCTTTCGCTTCCTCTCCTTTCTTCGCTCCTCTTGGTAGTTTCGTAATTCTTCAAAAACTCGACTCGTCGTCGATATCCCGGCGTATCGAGGGGAACAAAGACGAGATTGCCTTTGGAGAATCCGTAATGGAGTTTCGTGCTTAAAGGCGGAAGCAGGCTAAAGTATTTTGTAAGAAATTATCGCGATGAAATAATTCAGCATAAGCCCGTGGGCCACTCTGGTTAAATCTAAAAGGAGACACCACTTGAAGCCGCAATGGTGTTTATGAACGAGTGCTAAGGCGGCAAGCACGCCACTTCATTATTAGTCGATCTTGATTGTCTCAGGGATAAAGTAATAAGGGTTGTAATTATTTTTATTGGTCCATATGTTTTTTACGGTGGATTCACGCACCGTAGAACGAGGAGTAACCCCAATTCAGAGGAATGTTTTCTCAGGGTAAGTGCACTCGAATAGCCATCGTAAAAGTTCCATTAAAATCGGCTATGATTCTCGTCATGAATTTGCTCCTCCACATATACCCTAAGTCTAATGAATTGTGTGTAACATCGATCACTTCATTACTTAACCTGGTTAGGAAATCCCACGCAAAATAAGATATAAATACGTTTATACTGATTTACGAGTAAAAATTATTTAGTATGCAGTAGATCCGCGGTTGATCGTTCAGAAACATCCAGATACAAGTACAGTCAATGAGACTACTTTTCGATAGACAGTGCTCTGACTTGACGATTATGGGAAAGTACCATTTCGATGAGTTGTAAATTAGATGGCCCCGAAAGAATGCAGATGACATACGAGATAAATCTCCACCTCGATCTGCACTCACGTTCCAGGGTTTCTTAATTTTTTATTTTCCAGTCAGTTCGGGAATCCCAAGATACGTGAATGACGTAAGAAGCATCCCTCGATATCATACTTGTATAGTTAAACTGACAACAGGCATGATAAAAAAATAAAGAACAAAAAACTTAGAAATAATATAGGGAAACGCTGTTTAGTCTGCGTCTCTACTCCAGGGCATCGTTAACGCTTACTGTAAAAGTTGTAATTGAAAAATCTGTCGCAGGAGGGCAGCACTTGCCGATTAATACTCGATTGGAAGAAGGTACTGACTGGTATACGGAAGAACGTACCGGCGCGGAACGTGACTTCCGATAGCCGATCTCCTTTATCGAACTTTTGGACGCCGCGTCCTTTCGCTCCTGCTTCATCCCCCTTCGCTCTTTGCGTCACTCTGTGTTATGATTCATTCGCCAAGTCCTCATGTTCTTCTATTATCTCTATTCTAAGGTATCTTCTTTACTGTTTATACATATACTTCTTCTCGTTCTCTTTCTCTTTGTGTTAGCTGCTTTTTCTATTTCTTCTGCCACGCTGTACATTGACGTGTAAGTGCACTTGCAGTAAAATTGTAAACTAACTGTAAAATTCCAATCGCACTCGTTAACGGGGTTCGCTGATAGTCACGCACGTGGTTCCTTATGTCTAACCTGTTTTGAGCTTCGGGTTAATGGAGGTTGTAGCATAACGGAGATTGTAAAGGTCTCCCCAGTTCCTACGCCCTTGATCTTTCGTTACTGTGGATTCGATTAGAGGTGATCGCGATGTTTTCTTAGGTGGCTCCTGGTGAAATTTTACTTTAAATTTTTTACATAGTTTTTATTTCTAAATGTCTGTACCCTTATCTCTCAGTACTCTGAGTTCGCGACTGAAGAGTATTGCAGAGTCGAAATCCCCCGGGCGGCCCGCTTACCCTTGCGTCACGGCAGTTCGCTGTTATCCCGGTTTTTATCAGACGGACCTATGTTGTCCCTAGGGATTGGTCTTCTATTGTACACATTTAGCACTTCAGATTACTTAACCCAGTCTTCCCCAACTTTTTCCAGTTGATTGTAACGATTGTAATAATTTTGAGCTATCCGTACCACCGCCACCGTCATCTATTTCTTGAGGTTTTTCGCTTCGGGCCTTCAGCCCAATTCCTAGTATGTTTCTAGTATGGAATAGTCTCATTGACTATCTTCCGAGTAATCAATCGCAGATATACTGGATACTAAATAATTTTGACTCGGGTTATAACGAGAGAATATATCAAGATCTTACCAATGACGAAAACTAAAAAAGCACTCTACTTGTCCCATTTACTGAATTTTTTTTTCAAATACTCGTATTATTTGCAAAGGGTTTTAAGTTTTCAATGCTTTTACGTCGTCACCCAATTTCAACAGAAAGTAATTCTAAAATGTGTACGTAAGTCTGTTGCATTTTAACCCATTCACTGAATTTCATCCAGTGGGTAAATATTGACAATCCCTTGAAGGGGGCTAGGAGTGGCGCCCCCTTAGCTGCACGCTGCTGTGGAAAGAGTTGGCTTGGCGCCAGGCCTGTTGAACGCCACGCCCTGGGGAAAGAAAAGCAAACGAAAGGGGAAAATCATCGCTACGGTTCAGGCCAGGTGCCGATCGGCCAGTCAGTCGCGGTATATCATTATACGGAGCCTGTTGCATTCTAAAGAGCCACCCCGAAACCACCCTAACCTCGCTGACATTCCGAGGCAATCACTCCCAATCCTTATCCTTACCTTACCATAAGATATCGCTACGTTCCCCTTTTGACGTTCATACAAATCAATAAAAATCAAAACCATCGAAGCCAAACGGGGTAGTTGCAAATTTTTTTACATCCCTAAAAAAACCCATTAGTAATATTTATAACTAATACACAATCCTAGCTGTAATATCAAAGTCTCATCTTCATCCCTACTGTGTGGCTTAATATCAGCCTCCAAATGTATGCTGCGTACGCGTATACCTCCGCCCAAACTTTAACACAGTACATTACATTTTAAGGACAGTAGGAATCGTTTTATTTCCTGGGGGGGTTGAAAGTACTTTTCCCGAGTTCGAACGACGCACGCGTTAACGAGGTTACCGAAAAGTAAAGTCTGTGCCAGAGTTCTGTCTATCGGGGAGATAGATTACGTTCACGAGGGTACGGGGAGGAACGCGTACGTCACGGGACTCGCGGTAAGGTTAAAAGAGGGGTTGAAGAGACGGACGGATGGGAATAAAAAAAAATGAAGAATGTCATAAGAAAAAGGGAAAAGACGTAAAAACGAGAAGGTGGGAGGGCGCCGGTGCGAGATCTTAAATTATCGGTCGTAATTTTACGCGACGATCGAAACGAAGCTGGACGGCGAGGGGGTGGTGCGGATAAAGAAGGGATGAGAATTTTTGGCATCGCCCGTCGGATAACGCAGATGTCACAGTTCCCGAAGTTATAATCCTTCCGTGGAAATAACCGCGCTATTTTCCGGACTGTTCAATCTTTGCACTAACACACGCATACTAGGTATATACATATATGGAGATAGAAGAACCACCGACTGTATTCAGACGGTATGAAATGTCTATAGCTATATCTGCTACACCCATCACAAAAGATATCAACCTTACCTGCCGCATCTCATCTCTCTACTTTTTACGAGGTATTCCTGTGTCCTATATCAGTGACTTCTTTACCCCGAGACATTCTTCCTTATTCTTCGTTCCTCTTTATTCGTATGTAGTTTTAACTCGCTTAAAGCCAACCAACTTTGTAACCCAGCTGGTCCTATCTCAAATCCCATCCCTTGGCACATTTCTCCATTTCCACGTACAAACCTTCCCTTTGGTCGGCATCCTCTCTCGTCGTCCCTTTTTTGTCTCGTCTTCTCGTTTCATCAATGCAATTCACCACGAGAGCTCTTCTTCTCTAGTATACGAGTTGAAACTCTTTCAGTAGTAGCTCTTCGATTTTTTAACGTTTCCAACCACCCCTGGTGGCAGCTGTGTGTTCGATTGATTTCTTAGACAAAATTGTTTTTCACCAGCCAATTTGTGTCCTTCCCGCAAACCGTGACTCCCGAAAGCCTTTGCGTCCCGTGGAACCTGTTTCAGGGTGCAGTTGAATTTCTCGCAACAATTCGAGGAAGTTCGAATACAGTTAGGCTCCGAAGTTATATATATATAATCTCACCAACGGTATAGTTTAAGGACACGACAAATTTAGGGGCATTCATAATAGCAAGCTAATGCTTTTTTCTTAAACCGCTACCTTGGGACATCACAGCATTGGAATTCTGAGCTAATCTAACCTAACGAAAGATTTCTAAGACCACCACAAGTACTGAATGTCTAGCATTGAAAAAGTGTTAAAAAAGATTTAGTGTGACAGTCTGCTTTATGGTTCTCGAAGCAGTCATTACGCTGAAAAGTGGTTTGAGGATGGTCCTCAAAGTATACACATGTTCTCAAAGTGTACGTTGCGAAATTCAAATTGTTTCCAAAGTATACTCTTAATACAAATATAATTAAATATATGTCTATATAGGTATACTTCTGATACTTACTGTGGGCATATTTATTTCGACGAGAAGATCGACGTTCGTGAGAGCGACGTTAAAATGGCGAACGTAGTTTCACGCGGGTGGATTTGCATTTTGTAAACATAACCTATCTGTACTTGGGTCTATATACGTCCGTAACGTTTGCATAGGGAAATTCTCAGGGTAACAATTGTTCCTATACTAACATCAGGAAAATGTACAAAATAAGTGGCAATTAAATTCCCTGACTCGTACGCGTCACTTAATTCGAATAGAAATCGGACGCCATCTTGAAACTTTTTACTCAGTTTTGTTTAAAACTAGACACACGCAACTTGCGGCACAATTGGTATGTTAGTTTGTTGGTATTAATAACAGCGTAATTAGAGAACATATTCACTTATGAACTTCAAAGTATAACCAGGTCACGTTGGAGAGGATCAACATCCTTCCACAGTCACCATAGTTATTGTTGATGAAGTTAATTTCTATGATTCCATTTCATTGTTATCAATTCGATTACCATTGTGACTAAACACGTGTCCAGTTTTGAGTAATGATAGTTATTTAAAGAAAAGTACTATACAATTATTAAACACACAATTACGCCCCTATGGCATTCTAGATAGGTATTATAACTTTTAGCATTATAATATAGGTAGACCATGGTCAACTCGACTATAAACGATGTATAGTACAAATGTAATCGGGAAGCGGAGTTTCATCGCGACATGAAAGCCAGATTGTTTTGGTTTAGAGTTCAAACCACCTAGAGACCAGGGTATTTGCGGTATTCACGTTAATCGAAAAACGCATGCGCCTAGAGCCGCTCCCACGGTGGCTTCCAAAGCCCGATGACGTCACGCACTCCCAGTAGACTCTTTATTATTCCCTGAGAACTGGCAGGAGTGCCCAGCGATCCAGAATCTTGGATTTCTGCGTTAAACAATCGGCCCTATTCAGGCAGTACGAACGTCGTTAGCGCTAATTAGCCCCCAGAGTGGTCCACACAGCATCAGCCAATGATGATCTCTATGCCAATATATATATCTGCCTATTTCTTCCCTTTTTTATCTCTTCTCTCTCTCTCCCTCTCTCTCGCCTTCTGATTTTGGAAAAGCCTTTGTTTTTTCTAAATTTTTGTTTTCATCCTTTACTGTATCCAGCAACAAAAACCTCATCCATTCATAGACCCAAATCTATGCAGAGTCTCAATCGTCTCCATGAATAGTCCAAGAGAAAGGCTCACTAGGAAATCTCTCTCGCAAGACAGAGTCCAAGATTGGAACAGGAGCAGGAGCGATCCGCAACCTCCGCAGGAAGCTCAGACTCGATTCGCAAGCAAGCGACGTCGCGAGGGCTGAGCGCGTTCTGCCGCGCAACGTTGGCCAAGATCAATAGGGGGCTTCGCGGGCCGCGAGCCATCCCAGGCGACAGAACCTCCTGGCTTCTGCGAGCTCTACGCAGGCGCTCAACTTTCCACCTAGAGGTTACCGTGTGCGTTTTAACAGAAATGTGGTTAGCATAGCTTGTAAGCGATAGGGACACCCCCGATAACGCCTGTGTGTTGCCAAAAGGACAAGGGAGGCTTTAGCGAGATTTACCTGCGAATAGATTATTGGCAATGCGATTGGAATTGGCAGTTTCCTTTTTTCCTTCTTCTTATTCAGAAAAGATTTCAAAGTTTTATCTGATCGGCGAGGCTCGTAGATTTGGTTTTTTTTCTGTTTAGGTTACCAGGGGATGGACGATGAGGGATTATTTGTACGTGGATTATAAGTGACGAGGCAGATAGACGGTTTAATAGCAGGAAGAATTGTTTTAGGGCTGAGCGAATGGTAGGCAATAGTGACCTGGGTAGGTGATAGGTGGATACGGGGGTTTCCGATTACCGGGAGATGCTCGATCCGGAGGAAGTGGCGTGCTTGGCTCTTCTTCCGCTGATAGGACGAATCTAGGGGCTAATCGATCGTGTTGTTAGAAATTCGCAGCTCCATCGTCCCACGCCCTTTGCTGTACGAAATATTCTTAAAGATAATGATAGCAGCCCTTGTATAAGAGCATTATTGACTTATCTGTACAGTCGGATGTGAATGAGAGGCGTTCAAATTATAGAATCTATCGATAACTGGGAGTAGCTTGTAAACAGCTCGTATATCTGGTAATAAAAGTAACGTATGAAGCACGAAACAGCTCGGGAAACCAGCAATAAAAATAATATATGAAGTTAGCAATGAAAAATTTTCTTGGTTACAATGAACCACTGGCTCCTCGTTAAACCTAGTTTTACATTCGTGTAGACTGTGTACTGAAAACTATAACATATTGTAAGTACAGTATGTATGTACAGCGATACGTATACCAGTGTGATACGAGAGAAATTCCCATGAATAATACGTTACGGGTATTTTAAAACTGATACATTAAAATTCTAATTTCAGGTAATTTCATAGTCGCTCTATGATATTCGTGGGCGACGATTTCGTCGAGACAGAAATAACGAATGAACGTCGACACGAGGCCGCTCCGATCGCAATGTGGAAAACTAAGGGAAACTCTCTGCAGTTACTTTTCTACGTGCGTCCGAAAGGACCGCGTCGTAGTAAACAGGAGTGGAACTTTGCTTCCTTGATTCTCGTACGTGGAATCGCTTACGGTGCGGAAGAACGTGAATAGGATTGAGCGGCAAATAGGATGAAGCTACATACATAGATTCAAAAAGTATTTGTCTATCGACCTGTATCAATGATTCAGAGTAACATGGAGAGGCGCGTTTACGATGAAAGGGTAAAAAAGAAGGAAAAGGGATCGAGAAGGATTTCAAGCAAGAATTTCCGTATAAGTGGAAGGAAAAAAAAACAAAGATCAGTGGACGTTGAATGGAGAGATGGGGATGAATATCGTACGACTCGAGACTTGGATTTCGTAAAAAGTATGGATCATATAAATATAGGTTTGATAACGAATCCGTTCGTTTCCATGGTGAATCGAGAAAATTAGTTTATCTAGGGATAATAGAGGAATGGGAAAATATCGAAAAAGTGTCGAATGTGGCGCTTTGAGAATTTAATAAACATCTCCGATCCGAGTCAGCTGAATAGTTTTTGTTGGTGGCATTCGGTAAATTTAACATCCTGGAAATACAGGGACGAACTTGTGGTTACTGACTTGGGCTGCTTAGACGCGTGTATCAGGTTAATTAGACGTAGATCGGCTAATTCATGGTTCTAGGTATAGCCTCGTGGTATTGGTATAACTGGAGAATCTAACGGCAGTCTCTGCAACAGGCAGATATATGGTATACGATATGTATAGATATATATAAACACATTAGTATGCTCAGGAGCAGAAACATTAATACTACAGTTTCTCCATTGAACGATTAGTCAGATATAATTATCTTGAAATATTTTTTATTAAAAAAAAATTCTCGCACTTAATTGCACTATCTAATCTTGCATGAAATAATGAAAGGAATTAAATTAGGTATTACCGACTAAGAGTAATATCGCAAGTATTGAAATGAAAAAGTGGGCATATCTTCAGGAACAACTACTCGAGCAAGATCAAAGTGAATAAGAACGGGAAAAAAGGTGTATAATTTATTTGATGAAAAGATAAAAATAAAGAATACAGGTGAATCCTGCACACCTACCTCTCTTCCAATTCTTTTTACAGACTCAAGCTAATCTATAATGGTACGCTGTTATTTAGAACCTTCCTGAAGCTACCTACCTCTTTAGATAAGTTCCATGGACGCAGACAGATACGAAGCAATTGGCAAGAGTAGCGAAAACGTTCTGAAGGATGGAACCATCGAACGTATGGTGGCCGATTCGATTGTGCAAGCTCCTCGCGCCCATGGATGACCCTAGGGCAGTGCGTGTGTTGGGATGTCCTACCCTTGGACGCAGAGTAGCGTAGTCGGTGTGTGCCAGTGTGAACGTACCCGTGTGTCGAAGAAGTGAGTGCTGGGATATTGAGGGGTGTTAGGGGCTGGAGAGCAGGATAGGTAGGTAGGTAGATAGGTAGGCGAAGATATAGGCGGCGGGCAAGTAGGCAGGAATATAGGTGTAGGCAGGCAGGCATAGACAGACGCAGCAAGGGTGGGTCCGGGGTGGAAAGGCAAAGGGATTACGAGGGAAAGGAAGGAAAGGGATGAGAAAGTAAGGGATGAGGCGAGAAGAGAGGAAGGAGCAGGTCGGCCGGGAGGGCGAAGGGGCGGCAAGGGGGTTGGCAGGCCAAAGGGCGCGTGCGCCGTGAGGCAGCCGGGACTCGCGTAAGAGCCGCCACTCCCGAGCGCGGCGTAGCGCGGGTGCGACCGTCCGAGCGATGTCCAGTGGAAGGATCAAAGTAAAGAGGAGCGAGCGGCAGAGCGGCGGCCCCCTGCAGGCCCCCGCATTATAGGAAAAGACCCCGTAAGGCCCCGCAAGAGGCCCCCTGTCCCAAGTCCCATCCTAAATCCCCCCGTACCGACCTCGCGTCCGTCCCACGAGACCTCGAGAACCTCTCGCAAGAGAAGTAGCCGCGAAAACGTCGACCTCTGCGCGCTGTACCACGTAGCTCTGGCAATTCGCGAGGCCCCAGCTTCCCTTAGCGAGGGGAGTGGGCGCCCTGACAAGAGCGCGACACGAACAAGTGAAGAAGAAGAGAATTCGGAGTGAGTGAAAGTGAACGAGAGCGCGGACCTGGCTCGACCCAAGGGATCTTCGCTCATTGCCAGGATCACGCTCAGCTCGAGGATGAGATCACACGCAGCATCCTGGAGCTTTGCTCTCCTTGCAGTCACCGTTGCTCTACTGCCAGCCACCCACAAACCGCCCTTCGCACACGCTGCGTAAGTAAATTCAGCGATGGTCATCGCTCGCCTTGTGTCGGATCGTTCTATTGCCTTTACGCATCCCTTGCCTTGTAATCCTTATCTCAGTCAGACACGTTCATCGTGGTCTTATCGGACTTCGATCTGTCATTGGCACTGTCTCTTGGATAAGAACCCTCCTTTGAACAGTCCTTGTACCTTGTCCAAAGAATCCATAAGATTTTCTATTAATTCCTCTATCAGATTCTCCACTTTCGTAAACTCTGAACAACCTCAGAGTCCTCGCCCCCGAGATGTTCCTTCCACGTTACTAGGCATCGAACCGACCGTGTACACCCAAGACAGCTATGGCGTAGCACGGTGGGAACAGATGGTGCGGATCGTTCTGGCGAGTACGCTCTGTAGGCTCTTTCCTGTTATTCCAACGTTTCAATCGACAACACGGTAATGTCGAAAATGTCTACGTAATGTGATACTCTCGAGGGTCAAGTTATGGTAACAGTGTGTCTAGTGAAATTGGAGCAATTATACGTCATACGATTACTCGTATCAAGAGTGTTAATCGATTCGAATCAAATCAGAATTTTGAAATCATTGGATACGGTATGCGCGTAGACGAAATGTGATGGCACGTAAATTCTACGGTTCTTCGACGCAACAAGAAAAATCATATTTCGTATCATGAAAACGTACGTCACGAAAATCATTAAATAATCTTCGAAATCACACGAAGTGCATTAACTATGAACGATACGTCCTCAAAACTAAATTAAAAATCAAGTTAACACCAATCCCCATGATCGATTACCAAAATCTCTCTAATTTACAGTAATAACTCGACTCGGACAAGTTCATTGATTTTCGCAAACCGCCTGGCAAATCCCATGATTATTCCACCAGTGCCAAATAATTACACAAGACCTATTTTCATCAATAGCCACGCAGTGATACTGTTCGCTTACATGTGCCTGATCGGTAACGACCCTCCAGAATGCGTCATAAAAAAACTCACGTAATCTATAAATTAGATGCACGAGCCACGATGCAGATTACAGAACAATGTCAAATTACTCATTGACTACCTGACAGAATAACAGACAGAGGATTGCCAGGTACATAGGGATGTTTCGCCGTTAAATCAACGCAAGGATCGTCTGAGCAGGTTCCGTACCTCAGGAGTCCTAACGCTCGTTACTCGTTTTTCTTCGGTTTCTTCCTTTTTTTATATCTACCCATCCCGTCCGAAAAAAAAAGTGAGATCGTAAATTTTCCTCCGTTCGATTCCACCGATCCGTTAACCGTCACGAAACTTTCTCACGTTCCCCTACCACGGGCCTGAGAGCCATTACGAAATATCAAATGGTCCCAAGCGTCAAAGGGAGGAAAAGGCCGAGGGAGAGAGAGAGAGGACGGAATGGATGTCTGATAGAAGAAGAATTCTTCGAAATAAATAGAAAGTAGACAACGAATACTGGATTGGAATGATTTGTTTCGAGTTAAATGAGACTGCCGAACTTTCTACAGAGCTTTTTTCATCCTTTACCAAATAAACTTATTCAAATAATCACGTGTCTTTCGCGTGGTATATGCATCTGATTATCGTGTACGATACCTATAGCAGTGTTTCAGCTGCATTCTAAGCTCAATGCATAAACCAACACCGACGATTTTATACATTTATATATTCTAAACGGTATTATTGACGTTTGTTCTAGAAGCCAGTTTCTGCAATGTTCTTGAGATAAACAAGCTTTCGCGATGTCCGAAATGCACCGCGAGTTTGATTCTGCATGGATGTATGACTTTATTAGAAAAAACTAGTTTTCATACATTCTCGTGGCTCTTATTCAGAAAGTACTTATTGGAGGCATACAATGCATTGACTGAATTCCTGGATGAACGCATCATAATCTAACGAAGACTAAACACGCAACTGAAAACAGGTTCTTTTGAAGTATATTTAACACAGTGGTTTTCAGAGTGGTTTTACTATTTTTTTTTTCGACTTTTTTTTATCAAAACAAATTTTTGTAGGTAAAGTGACGCAGGCAAAATTGAAATGTTGGGACTATCAATATTAACGTCAAATCTTCTATTCCACCTGTTTCCTCTTTCACGCCTCGTGCCTTCTTGGCCTCTTCCAAGGGTACAAGTACCAACCACGAAGCCTGTAGTGTGGTATCAGTGATCGCAGTAGAGCTCTCGAGCAGGAGGGTACTCCCAACGTGGCAGAGCTCCAAATCCTCCGTACCTACCCCTAACCATCTAACCCCTAAAGTAGCCCCTCCTTCACTCGTAGCGACCCGAGTCACTACTAGCTCCTCGTGTAACCCTTTCTGACTTTCCGCTCCGGTCACCCGGATGTCAGACCGATCTTCAGAATATGCCACTCCCAGCAGCTGGCCGCGGATACCACGTAATCATAACACATAATACTGTACAATTCTTTAGGATAGTTTTGATCCTACTATTAAACAAGATTCCCATGTTTGCCAGTTGATCTCACGTGGAGCTAAATTTTCTTTATAGAGCACACTCACTTTGAGAATTAGCGATGCGTGATGAAAACAACCCCAAACAATTCCTGGATTCAATGGCCAAGTATCCCAGGACGTGTTTTACGTTGGTAATAAAAGTGACTAGAATCCGGGTGAATGCGCTGTATTTTTCAAAAGATAAATTCATTGGAGTATACCTATATAACGGTGCCTTTCACAATTTTCTACAGTCCCACGGACGACGGTCATTTCTCGATTTTTAGTGACACGAATCTCTGGATGATATCGGTTGGCTGGAATATCCGTGACACAATAACGGTAGAGGATTGTCAAGGATCGTGGCCATTGTCGTGCTATTTCTTCGGCAATTGTTGCCCGGAGTAAGGAAGGAGCCCTTGGTAAACTCCAAGGTGGCAGATTGGGAACGAAAAGCAGAAGCAATAGTGGGCTGTTTTTTATATTTATCCTTATAAAAAAAAAGAAACAAAAGACATACTTCCTTTTAGAAAGTTGGTACCACTCACAGCTTATCCCTAAGACGACGCAGTGATCTGTATATTATCCAGAGTATAAAAATATCATTATTTAGAAAAACCCTTTCGTAACGAGATAGTAGCAGGTTGCAGGTATACCAACCGTAAAAAATCTATTTAATCCGAATCTCCTCGTGCCAATATTTGCACTTATTCGCCATTATTACGTTTACCCGATTCCTACTGGAATTCCGAATTTTCATATTTCCATTGCAACCCCCCTAAACCCTCTCCCGCCCCGGATATACCGGGTACCTTCGACGGCATCGACGCCTCCTGACCCACTTTGGGAAAACGTAAAACGCGCACGTATACCGCCACTCTAGCAATCGGATAGAACGTTGTTTACTGGCGGTCTTAGGTTGGCTGTTTGCCGTGGCGGTAGATTCGAACTACAAACGACCTCAGTCCTCTAGGATTCGACGAACGTCGAAGAACAGAGTCGCAAGTCAGATGAAGCGTACGGAACTCAATACTGGTTCTTGATCATTCACTCTGCTTACTCTCAATTCTGCTATGCCCGTCTCTCTCTTATCTTTCCTTATACGATATTCCTTCGTTTTTCTTCCAATTTATATCCACTTGTAATTTTTGCACACTAACCAGATACTGAAACGCCGCGATGAACTTTGCTCGACCGTGATTAAAATTTAATACACACGTCTGCGAAGAGAGCGATCAGTAACTGACAGACGGACATAAATGCGCCGCTTAGGTGAAATAAGCGACGGGCGTTTGCAAAAAAGCGATGCATATTTAATAGTAAGCGATTATTAATGCGAGCTTACACCGAGATGATTGATGAAATCCTTTGGACCTTGCTAAGACAATTTATATTTCAAGGACTTACCTGTACACGCCCAATCTCCGTACGTCGATGCACGTCGTTGAGATTTTAATCGGAAATTTTTGTCTTTTTTGCCAAAAAAATACTATCGCAATTAAAACTTGTCACGAAGTCTATGAAACATTTTATAATGACAATTTTTTTCTGCCTATTAATTATTACACTATCGTACTAACAGAAATGCAAATAGTATCGCCCGTGGTAATACGTTTGTTTCAAGTACCATGGAATTCTATCAAATTAATGATCCCGTTATCGTATACGTAAATGACAAGTGCATCGGAATATCATTATGCTATTCATCACAATGAACTATTCGGTGCAACAGCTTATTTTCTAGAATTTCAAGATAGATTCAGTCGAAGGTGCATCAAGAACAGATACAAGGTATGGATGTTAAGCAGTACGCTCTGAATCTCTATAGGATGAGAAACATATATATATATATATATATACACATATGTATATAGAGAGACAGAGAGAGTTACTGACGTGAAGGATTGAAAGCGGCATTGAACGTTATAGAAAGGATTTTGCGACGTGTTGGTTACCAGCAGAGCATAAGGGGTCGGGTTGCTGGATGAATCTTCGTTTACCTACAAATCGAATAGTCTTCGGTAACAGTAATATCCGGCGTTGCGGTCGACTGAGTGTCTGCCTGCGGGTTCGTTATGTTTCACCTCCGACTACCCGTCACCACCCTTTAACCAGGCCGCTCCGTCGACACTCTATATATACCCCATCCAGGAAACCAGTACTCCCACTCGCCAGCCAATGCCGGTTCAATTTACCGATTTACCTTCGTTTCTCTCAAGCTGCACTCACTGCATCCGGCACGACGTCGCCGTCATGATATCTCAATGAAAATTCTCTTCTACGGTTGAATTAAATTTTTCCTTCCATCAACAGCCAGTCGTCCGTATCTCTTTCGCTGCCAGTTCAATTGTCTTCATATTTCTTATTACAGTTTTAAATTGCAACGCATCGACAATTCTTAAATCAAAGCGATTGATCGTCGATCGAAATCGACCGTTTACACTGTAGTCCAACTCAACGTACTCGAAAGCTTTCTTACCGATACTGAAAAGCTTTACTATAAAGTTTAACGTTCTCGTGTAGGCGACTATCGAAGCGAATAATCGTACGGTTCAATGTATTTAGTTTAGTAACGATCGAACGGGTCCAATAGGACGAGTATTTGTGGATGTGCATACACGTCTGGAAAGTTGAAATAGAACGTTCACATGGGAACGGCATTGCGAATCTTATACCACTTCGGCTTCGTACGTGCTGTACACAGCTTTCATATTCGTCAATATCAATAGGTATATATATATATGTGTATGTGTGCATTCCATAATTAAAGTGTCTCCTGTAACAATATATTGCCAGCCGTCATATCGATTTATTTACAAATTCAATTTATTACTTCATATACAATACTTATAAATCACAGAATACAGAGTATGGAGTGTACAATGAGCGAAATGAAAAATTCCAGTGGTAGCTGACCGAATTAAATAAAATGGGTAAATTAAAAATTCTTAGTCTCAATCTCTTATCAGCCGATATATTCTTTTTAGAAGATAACGCTGTAAAGGAGGATACAAAAAAAACTTGAGAAATATCTCATTGAAATCGACAGTGTTAAAACGATAGTACCTTACGAAATTTATTGCGTTAATCTCTCAAGAGTGGCACGCGCCTACCTAAGGAACCCCATCGTAATCATAAGTACACAAGAGTTACTTGGCAGTCGTAGACAAACAAGACCAGAGAGAAGTGCCTAGGTACTATGCTATACTTATGGTATATAGGGTGTCTATGTAGTATATCCCAACCTTGGGAACCTTAGGTTACTTACACGCTGGCGCATTGGACTTGGAGGGACTTGAGTTATTCCGCGTTCACGTCGACAACTTTGAAATTGGGCGGGAGAAGGAGTGTATACATATATATAGTGTATATATATACATATACGAAGAACAGTAATGCGCTTCTCAAAAATGGCTAAAACCAACTCGCAAGACGGTACAAAGAGAACGCGAGACAGGAAATACTTGGTGTGAGTGCTACCTTTACTTGGAGGAGGAATAAGAAGAGGAAGACTAATATACGGAAATGCCATAGCACATTTTCATTTCCCCTAATGGAAACGCGAAGCGGGGAACAAGAAAATATGAAATTACAAAAATCTAGTTGAACTTTGACAATAATACAGAAGCGTAAGATTAATCGGACAAGTTTTTCAAATAATCGTGTTTCATAATAGCATCGTCGTTGACAGTAAAAAATATCGTGGCAAACAGATTGGCCATGAGGCACGTTCGCTTGGTCCGTAAAATCGTGTCTTATGGATTGATTTGGTAAATGCGGAAATTTCAAACCGGAAGTGCTGAAAGTCAACGAATCTTACTGTGATATTGACAAGAGGCAGTTAATTTTATTTGGGGAATTTCATGTCGATCGGTTCAGTGGCTTAATTTGAATGAAATAATTTTTGCGCGCGTACATATCAACTCATCAATGTATTTTTTATGGTGATTATATGTACGAGGGTGGATTGATAAGTTTCCGGCCTGACCAAGAAATGGCGCCACTAGGCCTACCTGAAGGTGACATTT
>JAYRCB010000384.1:183130-205558 GCA_036026315.1 Trachelus stipa
AATAAAAAAAAAAAATTTTAAATAACCTTGTTTTTCTTAGTCAGGCCGGAAACTTATCAATCCACCCTCGTATATAAGACCCTTATATTCCATGTGGTCGTAGATACAAAAATCCCTCTCGATTCGCTTATATGACGTGAAAATTTGCCCGCTGCCATCTTGATTCTCCCGATTCATCCTCCTTTTGCATTTTTTACGAGGTTTCCAAATCCCTCGATGGAATCGCGTTTGGCGTTCATATAGCTGCCACGGGAGGACCATTGGTACCAGACTCTCAAATTCTTCTCGACCTATGCGATGGGTGAGTGAGACCGTAGATGTTGAGTGCATATGTCACAAGTTCGAGACTCCCATCCACAGTGCTATGTTCCTCTTCGAATTTTGATTCATTCAAATATTTCTAGCAGAGGGGTTGGAGTAAGTATCCTTCGAAGCACATCGCTTCGAAGAAATATATTCAGATTCGTATTCAACGCTCCTCGCGTTCCTATTGCTTCAATATACATATATATGCCTATAACTCTACAGCTATAGGTTTTCACATAATATTGTCCAATATAGCCTATACGCAGCTACATATAACAGATACAGACAAAGACCTGCAGTCTTTTGCGTTTCATGTCGTTGTCGGAAATTCGAATATTTTTGTCTGGCTCGTTTATTTTATTCGCGATTTTATACGTAAGCAATACGAATCTTTAAACCGAGGAGAAATCTAAGAAGAAAATTATATAGGGTGAACGAAGGTTTTTATGGAAAATTATAGATATTAAATAGTACGTCTCTCTCCTTGCTTCGTATGATACATATATGGGTTGTGAACGTATACTTAAATATATTTTCTTAATTAATTTCTCTACTGTACGTTACGTGAGTACCTGTCCAATTTTAGGAAACTTTCAACCCTTAATATATCTAGCGTTTTTGGAACGGTGAACAACGCGCGTCGTAATGTCGCATGATCTGTAAAAGTTGTCCCATAAAGAACTACTTCGGTCATAAACACGCTTACGAAATAGATACTGCACGCTTTATACGTGGCCGCCCCCCAATATTTTCATGCAGCCTTTACGTGCAGATGCGTAGCTACGCGTCCCGCGTGTGTAACTTACTAATGAAATCCCCGCTCTACGGTGTCCACGAATACGCGCGCTGAATAGGGGATGAACCCAGGAGCCCCTGTACTCCAGGGCATGTTGCCGCCTATGCTCGGCCATATGAGAATTTTGAACACGAAAATTTATGAGGATGAAAAAAGGAATGGAAAAAAATATACGGAGTCATTAAGCGAAATAATGTATCGAATGTTTTTCAGCTTAAAAGCAATCCACCCCTTATCCATAATATTCATTCTACACCCCATGGACCCTGGAAAAAACCTTTACTTGGCTCTGTGAATATTTCGTTTATAGTGGGTAACTGCAGATATTATTGAATCGCGGTAGACAGTGCTAGCCAATAAGAATAGAAAAATAGATTGTCTCAAGAGTAGTTATACGTAGGTGGCCTCTTAACGTGGTGTAACAAATATTCGGAACCCGCAGGATATTGCCTAGAAAGGGATTTTTGAAAAATAAAGTTTTAGTGGAGTTTCCTTTTTCTTTTTTAAAGGTCGACTAGCTGGATATACGTATACTAGTGAAATAACAGTGGAGACCTTACTTTGGTCTGAAAAGTTTAATTAAATTTTGACAATACAGTACTACTCCGTAGACTAGAACCCTCCTTGCCCATTAGTGTTTGGTAGCAGATTCTAATCTTCATACATAATATATTCCAACTCGCAAAATTGTTTGTGGGCCGAGGTTCAGGAAGAATAATGATAATGACACGAATACATTATCGATGCGCTTCGTTTGAATGAGACGTGCCGAAAGATCAACGATAAAAGAGAGAACGACCCAAAGACCCAAAGGACCCGAAGAATAGAGAAATGGAGAGAGATACGTTATATGCCATATACACACATAGACAGAGAGCGAGCTAGAGACGGTAACTGATTAGCACGTGAAAGCGTATTAATTAGACGACGTCGAGCGTCGACGTCGGTGTCGCAACCTAATGTAAAGCCGAGCCCGATGCATACACGATGTTCAATTAGAGTAGATACGTAGGCAGTAGGTACTACTTGCGCTACATCAGACTTGAGGATAACTGCGGACACGTAAGTCCGAGTTATTACAGGCCCTGGATACTTCGCCAGTTATCGCGTACCTACCTGGTCGTGAGGGGTTGGGCCTCGTCCAAGTGGTCACGCGATACAGTGCTTTCATTTGCCTAGGTTAGTTTGTGCTTTTAGCTTATATTTGCTGGAACACTTAAGTATATACTTGGACGCCACGATGCACGTAGACGTGGCTTATGAATCATAACGCCAATTCGAGGGCGAAATTAATGCCCAGAGCGTCATGGAAATTTGCCCGGCCAAGAGGGTTTTCATTAGCCGTCGAGTGAACTTTGAAGTTACCGATGAGACGGAAAACTACATTTTCCTTGTCCTTTCGAAATACCCTCTAACCTTGTCGCATAGAGTCTTGCGGGGTGCGCTGACCTTGAACTTCACTCCCGTTAGAATTTGTCCTTGGACGTATCTTGGGTACGAATTGAGACTCGGCGTACAAGCTCATCGTGAATGGATCTAGTTTCGTTTGAATGAATGGTGATTGGGATACTTGAGTGAATTTAGTGTGACATTTTTTGGTCGTTTTTATAGTACTATACTTTTGTAGTTATTTTTCTGCGGTTCTGGACTTGGTTTATGACTCGCGAAAGGACTAAACGAACTTGGGAAGTATCGAGTAAATTGTACGAGAGACTGTTCGATTTGTGAGACGAAAGATTCAGAGGTCATTAACGAGGTAATTAAGACGAGTTATGAGACTCTAAGTGTCGGCGTTAATTAGAGGAGCATCGTTCTACTTGGTATTTGTCGGTAAATCACGCGTTTAAAACTTGAAGAAATTGAGGCTTTTTTGTTTTAATAAAAATTACAAAATTCAAGAAAGGTTAAGTGTTCCGTTAAGTTCTCGAAAAGTATGACGTTTCCTGTGAAAATAGTCTTCGCTCGAGTAAGGTCTATCTCAAGAAAGTCGATCCCCAGGTGAAAACTGTCGCTCGGGGTATTTTCCTTTTTTATAATTTAGGGAAACACCAAAGTAAAAACATGCCGGTTTTAGGGTCAATATCCAAGAAAAATAACATGTCAGACCTGCAACAACTGCAAAAAGCAGCTTCTCTCGTTCAAACGTTATGTAGCTTGAACTGCGGAAAATGTTCTTTTCCTGTCGTAAAGGTACTTGTACGCAAACCCGTCGTGAAAATGCACATACGTATACCTGCGATCAAAATTCTTTGAAAAATGAAAAAAGGGTGTCAGTCAGTATCCATAGTCCATACTGGATATTTTCCATAGAACGTTCCTTGTTATCGCGGGCGGATGTAGTTTCGTGCAAGGACCAGTAATTGGGTGGGTCGGTAACGGGGTTAACTGGGCAATCAGAGTCGCGTGTCACGCATTGATTTCATGCGTAGACATACAGCCCTTACCTTATCCTACCTTCATCAAGTATGCCTATGCGTTAGGTACACCTTATGCCTTTATTCCACTGCCCCAGTCTACCTCAGAATACCATAGTGCTATTATACAATAGGGGCGAGTCTTACCCAAATTCTATTCCCATGAAGCCCATCAACCTTGTCAAGCGCTCCTGGTACTTTACCCGAATCATGGAGACGCTACTAATTTATCAGCCCATTGTTTCCCACCTCTGAATTTACGCTGTTCTCTACACCCCATCACTAATATTGAAAAACACACTCGATACAACACACCCCTTCGAGGATTAAGTTTTCACGGCCTTGCGAATATGTTCGATATACGGTCGAAAACCTTTTTTCTGCTCCTGATGCTCCATTCGCGGTCGCTTACATTCTTATACCTTAAATACGGACTGAATTAATTTCAAGAGTTGTTGAAAATTTACCCTGCTTTCCCAGACAGACAACTACTCTTCCTTTTTAACTCATTATATAATCTTTTTTATTTTTACTCTTCCTCCTCTTTTCTGCTATCCTTTATTTTCTTCTATCGTACCTGGTCGAGGCAACAATGTTACAGTGTGCACCAGATCAGAGGGCGACATTCAGCGGAAGCGACGTGTACCCCGCGTAAACGTATTTCCTAGCTGAAAAGATACTGAACCTAGGGGTTGCTCTTCGCGTAGCTATAATAAGCGTGCGGTGCAGCCGCCCCCCGGCGGCAACGCGACCGGGCTTGTTGGGTCGTAGAGGGTTGATGGAGATTCAGGAAGGTTGAGGGTGGTCGAGGGTGGTTCACAGGGAGGTCGGCGGAAGACAGAGAACGGGTAGGGGTTTCTCGCGTGCAGCCTTGACATGGCCCAGGAAATCAATGGGACCTCCAACCAACACAAACTCGGTCAGCCGGAGCTGCACAGTCCCCGTACTTCAGGAACGCAGACATTAGACGGTGAGAACGACCTTATAATTTTGAAAATGACTTTTTCGCGACATTAAAATCACGATGCACTTTGGCACTCTGACCCTGATAGGTTATCGATTACTCGCATTACTGCAGGCATAATTACTGCAGACTCTTCTAACGGGTGTCACTGGAAAAACCTTACCAGTTGGTATACGGTGCTGGATGGTGAAAAGTGTCATACGTTTTTGTAATGTTCTTGGGGAAAAGTTTAAAATCCCAATGAGAAGACGGTGGATCTTTCTTAGAAATACTTTTACACTCTTCGTCGCAGTTGACTCCTTGTTTTTATCCGCGAAACTGGCAGCAGCTCGTGAAACTTTGCTGCTCCGATGTGACAAAAGAAATTTCGCAGTCGACAGCCTCGCGAGATCGTTAAGAATTGATGAAATTAATATCAATGGTAATTTACGTATTTTTACGAGAAAATTTTACTATTCAAAATTAATGCTGCGCTACTGGTGCAGCTGAAAAATTTTTAGGTCTTAAATTTACACAGAATATCATATTTTGGGGATTTTATACTTTTACAGCATATAACAGTTATAAATTTTGGCGAATCGACGCTTGCACTCCATGTGCTGACTCGTATGCTGAATTCAGCCGGCAGACTAAATTCAATATTTGGAAAAGTATGTTTCCTGAATATATCTTTGATAATCTCGCGTGATTATTATTACACGATCTTACATTACTCTTGTGATATTAAAATCTGTCTAGCAATATCGTATAACGCGTTTCAGTATACTGTTCCTTCATTGGTATATTAAATCACCAATCTAGATTCAGCTCAGAGACTATGGATGCACTACATTCACGTGGACTGTTCGTTTTAAGATGCTGGCTGGGTAGTGATACATGAACAGAGCATAAAAGAAAGATAATTTAGGAATTTTATTTAAATATAATAACAACCCTCTAAATAAATACTAACTACAACCGAAAGCATCTGTTTCTTAGAAATAAATTATTCGACATTTTCCATTTCACCCTCGATTCTTCAAGCAGTTTTTTCCAACCGTTTCGACTGTAAATGCCAGGTCGAACCGTCGCATAAAAATCGGCCGGCCCGTTGGGATTATGGGGCTACTCATGTTTTATGATGAAGACATGGCGTGAGCGATAAAACGTACTAAATATTCGCACGCGCGCCCAAGACGCCTTTGCAAGTCCTTACAATACATAATAGCAAGAGAAAAAAAAATAAAAAAATACTGAGCAAAAAAGGAGAAATGCTAGAAAAGCAAGGAACTAAAATTCAAGTGAGATAGACAGAGAGAGAGCGAGAGAGGACGTATATGCCAGACTAAGGAGAAGAGAGGAAAAGTATGATATACGCGTCTATGTAAATATTCCATCTACGTTAGGCAGTATGAGAGGAAAAGGAAAAAGAGAGAAACGCGTAGCTGTGTGGAACGTCTAGAAGAACGACGTCGGCTGCCAGTGAGAAGCCCGAGCAGGGGTGTCTCGGGGTAAGGAGGGTAAAAGGGTGTTTTGTACATGAATACATACGTACGGTTGTATATGGAGGTACACGTTGGTATATAGTATGTAAAGTAATATGTATCAGAGTGCGGCTATAACAAAAGAGCTTTCTGGGTCGCATTAAGGTAATGCGTTCGTGTCGTGGCTCGCTGAGGCCTGGTTCAAGTTAGCTAGGCGAATCGGTCGAGATGGCTCGACTTCACCTGAACCTGACGTCAACGAGGTTGGTTGGCTCCTTTTTTTCACCGTCTAACGAGTACATATACCTGTACCCTGGCCCTATACCCGGTCAACGTTATAACCTTATAACAGACATATAACGTGATGCGATCAAAGGTCTCTTCGCTCCGAAGCGAAAGCTACTCATGTCCTCACGTGCAACCTTTCGTTTTCTTTATCCACCGTTTTCATCTTCTTCTTGCGTAACTTCAAAAAGAAAACTCGAGCTCAACCAGGCGTCTTCCCTCGTTAACTCGTCGTGCTGGCCGGCCGCGCCACTTGTACTGCCTATCTTTCGCCTCGAAAGACCTCCTTGAGAACGACCTTAACCAGTGGAGCAGAGTCGCACGCAGATGGCGATTGATAGAAGGAATAAGTACATAACAGAAAAAAAAGCGCCGTAGTATATCAGGGTATCGAAAGGATGGTGGGAGGTCGAATGGAAGTGAGTGCGACGAGGACGTAAAATAAATGCGAAACTTGAACTGAAATCTTTGTGTGCCCTCGGTGATCTCTTAATCGGATGAACCTTGACGGCAACCCGGTAACTAGTAATTTCCTTCTATAACGTAATTACTGGCCCATATTACGCGACGACCGAGGGAGGCTTGTGCCACCAGCCTGACTGCCGGAGAGCAGCCACGAGGTCGCCAAGTGGAAAAAGCTCCTGCATAAAAAGCCATTACAATCATGTGGCACTGGCATGCTAATGGGGCAGTGATATAATTAACTACTATATCCACGCTCTTATCGGACCATGCGCGCGTACCTTGCATAAAAATAGCACAGCGAACACAAGCGCCGTAAGATCTCTATTCCTGCGCTCTACCCTGTTTACCTGTTATTCGCCCTTCCTTTTTTATCTCGGTTTGATTATTTTGGTATTTTTTTTTTTCTTAATTCACCCACGCAGATACTACTTTGAGGAATTGGCTTACTACTAAAGTTTCTTCGATGCGTTACAGCGGGACCCATTGTCGAAAAGTTTGAAACACCTTCAAACCAGCTCGGATATCCGAAATGACTTAATTACACGCGTTCGTTAACTAACCGGTAATGTTCTCGCGGTAGGGAGTAACGATTCGGAAATGGAAATAGCGAAAATGGAGTAAAAGCCCCCAGACGCTCGGATGTTACGTCTGAATATTCAGCAGTGACCAAAGTTGGTTAGTAGACGGCGTGTTATATTATCTAGAAACGTGGTGCAGCTCTCGGACTGTACTTTATGTGGGAAAGTCGAATTAGTTAATAGTTTCAGTTGATTTCCTAGCCGAGTGCATCTGCCCGTGGTTCATATTACGGTTGCTGTAACATCTGCTATAGATACTCTGAATCATCATAAATGGTAACTGAAACTTTATTTGATTCTGGAACATATAGCTCTATGTTCCATTGTTGGAATTCTAGTAAACCAGTATACATATATATATTTGTGTTTCTAAATTAATTAGCATTGACCATGCTGATAGTACTATACTAATAAATAAGTTGTATGCTAGAGTCATGTGTATCATATTATATTCTATAGTATCTCGTTAGACATTCACGTTCAGTATTACCACATACGCGGAATACAATATTTTTATGATAAACAATTTGATAAGAATTTTTTATTGTATTCTCATGAGGTAATACGTCTAACGAGCTTATCCGGATGATGATGAAAAATTTTCATGCATCAAAGACGCACCCATGCAAAATAATTTTACTCATCGTTTATTATGTCTCATTATACTCATTATGCTCATCGTTCGTCCATTAGAAAAGCTCCCGGAAGAACGGATGCGGTTGACTTCCGCTATGCTTGTCGTTGCGTTTCCAAAGTTGGCGCGTACCTTCCTCGCGCTTGCATTTGACGGTAACCCGTAGCGCCGCCTATATGCACGTGAAAATTGGGGATCAGTCGAAACTCGGTGCTTAAAGATTTATGGCGGAAGCGGAAGTATTTTTCCGTAAAATATCGTCTGCGCCGGGTGCACTCGTTCGGAAACATCGAGCGTCGTTTCTCTATGGTAACTGCCGAAGATTTGTGAGCTTACCATACATACCACGTTCGTCGATATCCAAGCGCGTATCCAAAACTGCACTTAAAGCTCAATAAATTGAAAAAATTTACACTTACCAAGAACTTTCCAGCGTCCTTCTTTCGAGAAGCGTAATGTACATGAGAATGGACTTGGTGAAAAATGAAGTAAAAGAAAAAGGTTAAAAAAAAGCAAAAACCAACGTCAGCCCCTCATTCCCGAGAAAGACCCACATCTCATATGAAATTCTCAAAGATAACGGTATAGCGTTACCTGACCCACCCAATTTATTTAAAAGCACCTCGTTCAAAATTCTACGGCAAAGTCAGTCCGTTTGCACAGTTTTCAAGGCTGTACCTAATACGTATGCTCGGTCACGAGGTAGACGCGAAAGATCCCAACATACCCTGCAAGACAAATCTGTAAACTTTTATTCGGACCTGTAATCATCTTCACTCGTCATTTTCGTAACCGTCTCACGATTCGACGTCATTTACCCCGATACAAATTTTATGACCGCAGCACGACCAACGCCTGTGCAATTTAGCTGCACGTTTACGCGACAGAAGCTAGATAGCAGCTACTACCCTACGTCGTGGCTGAACATATTAAAATAGTCAATGGCGAAAATGGGACCAGGACCATCAGCGTCACCGTCTCCCTTGCGTCGACGGCTTTCAGGCTCTGGCACATCCCCGCTATCGCGTCCTTTCTACACTATATAGATATATTTACCTACCTAGGCTAAATTCTCCATGAGAAAACACAACGTTACCCGGCCGATCAGAGTAATCCATACTCAGGATACATGTGCACGAGCGTCGCCTGACAAGGCTAGAATGTGTGGACGTTGGTACAGTGTGATTACGTTACCGGCATTATCGGAAACTGCATTACCGACGCCCTACCAGTCTTCAATCTCACTCCAAGCGAACCACAGACACCTCGTTGATTACCGGTCTGATGATCGTGCTGGGAATCACTATCAAGAGAGAAATGAGCCCATCGTTCGTTTTTTTACCTTTTGCGTAAAATTTTAAAAGCTTATACACAGAATTTTTCTACAAAAGACGGAATCACATGGAAAAATTTTTTAGCGGACATTAATTTTCATCTCGTTTGAAATTTATCGGTGATAAGCTCACGCTGGGTACAGACAAGCCCTTGTACCTTATACTTACCGATTGGCAAATCCTACGAGCAATTTATCTTAACGAACCTTGCGACGCGGAGCAACGAAAGCTATGGGACGAGAAAATCGAATTTTAATGGTACCGATACAATTCCGACGCTTAGATATGCTCAGAACACGTAAAGCGATTTCTGGTCGATTAATTAAGACGAAAATTGTGGGTTTGATGTTCTTGTAATTATACGTACATGAATGGATAACGAATAGCATTGTATAAGACGTGGTACCTAATTTCGAGATAATGCTCATATTTAATGACATACCTGCGTGTTGTATATTTTGTTAACACGCGAACTTGAGATGAATTATATATAATGAATATGAAAAATATATGAGCTGGGATTATCTTTAATTTTCAAGTCCTTCACGACCCGCAACCCTCTGACTATTTAATCTATTTTCATGACAACGATATCCGGCTGCCTTTTTATAAGACTTCATAATTCAACGTGTTAGCCGCTTGTCACGTGTTCGCAAAGGATTGCGTGTGACAAAGGGATTGAGTGCGTGTACGCACCCGAGATATATTTATTCTCTCTCCCTCTCTTGATTCACAAGTTGACAGTTCACGTGCGTGCAAGGGAGAGAAAGGCACCGCTACTGTATTGAAAAATGGAGGAAAAAAAAGGCGCAAATCAAGTTTAAGTTTATCGATCTCAGCTGCAAGAAAGGCCAATATCTTCTCGGCCATGAAAACTTCCCTTAAAAGCTTTGCTGTGTGTAATATCACGAATACTTTCCTATAGCGCTTAGCTGCTTTCAAGAGGGTCGAACCACGCTTTTACTTTTCTTATTGCTCTCTTATGCCACGTACTGTTGTTCTATTTTATTCTTGTCATATCTACCTCAAGAATAGCCACGTGTAGGTGTACAGTCCTTTACCCTCTGATTATACGGTATACTCTACAACAATTTGGTACAGTATAATGTCGGTTTATTGTGTAGGCAGACAGTTGGGCTCCAATCCGTGCTAAAGGACATCGAGGTATGACAAACGCTTATCAATGACTTTAATTAATTTCTTTCGCGAAAGGGCCGCGTGTTCGATCGCCGTTCGATAAACAATAACAATGATTCCTATGATCGACGTGCTTGAATATTTTCATGAATAATAGGTCGCAGGAAGTAGAGAGTGTTATTGTCGGACGATGTGCACATCGTGATTGATTGTCCAGGGACGTCTTCTGTTTTATTATACCGATGCAGGGAATACGCGATGCGGCCCTGTGGACAAACGAAATCGAACAATAAAAGAGAGAAAGACTGTGAATGAAACAAAGATTTTGAAATTTTTCTTCCTGGGTAAAATATACCGGGTTAAAGCAAAAGAAGGTATTTGCTTTTGCGGTAAAATAAAACAAAGGCCAGATGGTATAACGTCGATCGATAATTATTTTACGACTTTCATTTTTATCGTTATTCTGATGTTTTATACAGTACACGTTAGCTTTTCGAAAAGTATGACTGTGGTTAAAAGAAAGTACTTGGTACAAATAGGGAAACTATACAAGACTATTTTTATTTTTGCAAATAAGTTTACACGCGGTATGTATGTCGATGCTCAGAAGCTAGGTATTGATTTCTCGATCGGCAGACGTATTTTAATATTTCGAAGCAACGGGGATAGTCTCATTAAAACTAGAGTGTAATTAAGAGGCTAAAATATTTGCATTATTCATAGTCACGAGCCGTGTGATATCGTAATCGTTACTAAGATTTCGCAGGACAAGGAACGATCCATCATTTTACGAAGGGCTCGTGAGAAAAAGGGTTCGACTTTACTTGGCGCCGTTTCGTGGTGGTATGCAGGCGTCGCGACGCTGTCACTCAACCATATAAAAAAGTAGCATGTGAATTATAATGTTTGTATACCACATGTTAGTTTTTAAAAAAATTAGGAAAACTTATCAAATACTGTAAAAGGACCTTGTCACAATATCTACATGTATTCCATATATGAAGGTATAATAATAATAGTAAATAATTATAAAAATAAAAATTCCCACGATTCTTGCACCTTGTCTAAGAATCTTGCAAAAATGCGAATTATTCCCGAAAACGTCACGGGACAGAAGCTTTGGTAATAATCCCTTAAGAGTGGCGTGAGGGTAGACGTAGAAACTCGGAGATACAGAGAGAACGAACGGGATATTCTTAAAGTAAGGAAGGAATGTCTGGAGAAAATATCGATCGGCAGCATCCCCCACGCTATAGGTATAGTATACGTAACGTTGTTCCCGCATCCTGACGTCTGTCGTAAAATCGACGATTTTTCCGAATCGGAATAAATTACGTGGATTTATCGATATTTGTTTTGTGTGCCGAAAAATTTATAGGGGAACGCGCATGGAAAGCATGTGTTAGAAAGATCGTGAAAATTGGCGTAAAATAAGAAGGGTATAACTTTTAAACAAAATAAGGCTGGCCAACCTCGAAATTATAATATAGGAAGATAAAATTTTCGAAGGCTATCAGATTATCGATTTTCATCATATATTCCTTTCACGTTGAACGACAACTTATATTTACGTTGCTGCACTGCGTAAAAGACAACGCCAGCTTCAATGGCAACTGGTATATTTTTACCCAGCCACCCCCTTCCGCCCCCACTCCTCTTCTGAGCACCCTTCGTTGATAAACGCTCGAACCATCTTCACCGTAGTCATTTTTACGCCGTTATCCTTTTAGTACACCCTTCCTACCCCTTATCCACCCTTACAGCAACGTACAGGCACCATCTGCATGCGATGGAAAAGTACACTTTTGATTTATCGCTTATTGCACCAGCTAACAGGGGTGGCTTTCTAACACTTTGGAAATTTCGCTAAATCATCAGTAAAACCAAAGTACACCCTTAAACTATACGGCGTGTTCATACGATAACAGGAAAATCCGAAAACTCGATAAACGATCGATAAGACAAAAAGTGAGTAATTACTACAATCACCCTCCATTGGTAATGAGCGTCTCAATTTAAGACAACTGATACGCACGATAGCCAACCCTCCCTGCGAAGGGATAAAAAATTCAAAATTTCACAGACCCAAATTATTTGACAGCCAAAAAGAACTCTTTTTCGTTACCCATCTTTGAACGATAAACACGAATTTTCGACATTAAACCTAGCGCGTACCTCCGTACATGGACACGCGATGTTTCGTGTGAAAATTCAAATTACCCTTAAAAAATTCTTCGACCTCAGATTTCACGTTTTACGTATAAAGACAAAATTATGTACACGTTCCATAACGGTAGAATGACGATGGCCGACGCAGTACTGCTTGTTCCACTTTAAATAAGTCTGACACCCACAGACCATTTCTACTGTTTACACCTATAGACTGCACGCCTATACCTTATTATACATATCTATACAGAATATACGTGCGCCCGATAAGAAACGGTCTACGCGAATGTAACGCGGTGCAATCATTATTTACGATTAAGATCACGACTTTACCTCATAATCGTTAAATTTAAATACTTGCTAATAACCCACGAACGACTTGGCTAATTGACTTATGACATGAGAGTAAATGTCGCTAAGGGTGAGTGTCTGTATTGCTTATATAGTGCCTTATGTACAGTAGTGCCATATTCATCCACAGAGTACATAGCCACGCATATATATACCTTTTATGGAAACATATATATATTATAAATATAATAAATCGCATCTCTAAGTTTATCACAGATTTAATTGCTCCCCAGAGAATTGACCCGAAATGGGCATAATACATAATGGAGTTATCCGATAAGGAAAAAAGTCCGATTAATAACAGCAATTGCTCTAATTAAGCAAAAATAAAAACAGGTAAAATTTCGTGGCTATCGCAATACAAACATAATGAATTCAATGTCAATATGATTGATTACATTTTTTTAACCACTACCAATAAAAGAAGCAGCAATCAAGGTTTACAGTTAATTATCAATACGTTTGATTTATTTACAAAGACATACTCCGCATTCCTAACAGGGTTGCTTATACTATCTCGAATGATATCCATCGGGGTAACTATTAATCAGTGCCGCAGTGCTAATAGATTCGCCTAATTCAAGTAATTAACTGTTAAACAATACTATCAACAGTTCCTTCTATGGCTGGCATACTGTACCGCGTGTCGTAATTAAGTTTCGCGGAGAAATTATTCGTCACAATAAGACGCAATCCGTCAATGATTATTGATTAGTAACGAGCACTTCGACGTTAACTCTTTTTATTTATTCATTAAGCCTCGATATCAAATACAAATTCATAGACTGTGATTCGCGCTCGATAGGCCTTCGCCGCTGCACTGGCCTCACCTGTAAATACTTAACGCATCGCGTTGAGTTTCAAATAATTGACCTCGGCTTGTACTGGGGTCCTCATCAGTGACTACTGCCAATCGATACTCACACACGATATATACGAATGCCGCGATATCCAGCTGACTGACGTTCAGTCAAACGTGGACGAATCAGTCTCCGGCAATGTTATTTTATCAATCAATTTTTCATCTGATGAATAATAATCCTAATGCCACTCGCATGGATCATCGCAGCTAATGAAATTCTTTCGTTACACGTGCACGGTATGGCCACGGCAGAAATCTCTGCCAGTAATATAAGCAGCTGTTTTATTTTCTTTGTTTATGTGTACATATATGTATACACACATCCATTATACATATGTATAAGAGGATGCAATGGCATTGAATCCGTTTGACCCAGTGACTGCCCTCGGACCTCATTCTGATCGATTACACGACTCGCAGAGGTGAGGGCCGGGAAACAGGACAACAAGACCCCCGTCGACACGGCTCTTACGGTATTCTTGTAATTGTACTCCATTATCACTGTTACCGTAGCTATCTTTGCCATCACTCTCCATTCCCTAACCCCGATCCGTTGTTCATGGACGGATAAGCACGCGATCCGTCGTGGGGTTCTATATGGGATAGGTAACAGTCACGGCCAGTGGCTATGATTCAGCACCCGATCCTATACTTCTAGCTTTTCTACTGAATTTCTATCAAGAAGGGATATCGCGCTATTAACCCTCCATCGATTTGCCGCTATGCGAAATTAGCCCGGGTTAACTCGACATCCTTTCAGCCATTTATATGTAGACGTTCTAATGGGTTAATGCGGCTACATTGAGACATTGAACTTGGTTACTTCATTTCTTCGGCTGACCCCGTCCGACTAGTCGTATAGTTGATCTACTGTGCGATTTGGAATGGATCTGAAATTTCTGAGAGAATTTTCATGATTTCTGATAATTTCGTTAACGGGCTAACAAGATGCTAAAGGAACGGGTGTGAATGATGGAAAAATAAGTGAATAACTAAGAGGAAAATTTAGAATGGCTTAAGGATATCACGAGATGTATTTATATGTGCAATACATATATATATATATATATATATATATATATATATATATATATATATATAGTATCACGCGATAATCACATAGCTTGGTAACGATTGATTGTTGATGCATGTTCCCACCTCATGTCCATGTTCCTTGTAGCTTTAACTAATAGTAACACTAAGTTCGAGTCTCTCGTTTCCATTCTCGCTAGGGGTGAATCGAGGGGTGGGTTCCTCTAGTGGAAAAGCACCGCGGGGGTTATCTGGATTCTTGAGCATCGCGTGTCTACAGATAAGCCACCAAGCAGTAATAACAATAATGAGGACTTTGTTCGACTAAAGTGCCGGGACGACATCGTCATGTCGCCGGTATCTGTAATCTCGTTAATTATACCTAGGTTCAGAGTGTAACTAGAATGGACGCGAGCAGCAGACAAGTGGCCTGCAACTTAATCTACATCGAAACGATTCGTTCGTGCGATTTTTCAAACCTCGACCCCGCCATCTGTGTCATGACGTCAGTACTAATATTTCAATTTTATACGCTACAAGACTCCGTGCGACGTCTACAAGCGAAGCAGGGTTATAGTGTCAAGAGTGAAAAGACACCTGAATCCCAGGCGTCTTGAAACGCACGAGTTTAGGTGATTTCAAGTACAATGGATTGTCATTTTAAATTGTATCGGTCCGCGTAACCAGGCACAATCCCTGAAGCTCGATTTGCTTAAATCTTGGGGTGTTTACGTAACGCCCTTAAGAGACCCATTGTGCCTTAGTCCGTTCTTTGTTTCGTCCTAAGATTTTGAATTCCCAAGCTTGGCGCTGAGCTACTGTGACGCTCATTGTTTCACGGCGTCATTGTGCGGAGGAGGTCATAGTTGAAGACATACGACAAGCATGGCGGTTTTCTTGGATGGGCTTTCTTAATTCTCGATCCAAAGGCTCTTCCGACATGATATAACTTTGTTCATATTACACAGTAAATACGTAGTATTTGATAGAATTAAGTGAGTATAATTTGTATCTATATATGATATCTTCGACTGCGTGATGCCAACCTATGTATTCCCGTGCGAAAATAACGACTTGGATGCCCAGTGCCATTCTCGACAAGAGCAACGGAACACACGTGCATTTCCGTTTCGACGTTTAATGCATTCAGGGGATTTGAATGTCCAAACGAAACCCGATAAAGCCCTACACCATACTCTACAACGTTATCCGGGATACGTTGATACAAGATGAACATTCTTCCGGATAAAATCCTTGTGTATTCCCCTCGAAAAAAAATGTACTGTTTTTGTACAGATAACACGGGCGTTTAATTTGTTTTTCTTTATTTTTCCTAAAAATCTGTTTACATTTTTTTTTATACTGTTCCTCCTATTACGTCAATTCTCTTCATTCTCGTACCTAACGTGGGTTAATTCTAACGTAATTCACCTTAGGCCGCATATCTATGAGTTACACGTTTGATGAATATGTACATAAAGCCAAACCGAATCTCATCTCACGTTCCTAACCGCCGACTCCTAATAAATTAGGCCCCACTTAATCCTACGTTCGCTTTCCAGCCACTCGCTGATTATGTTATACCTCCGACAGGTTGACACTAATTTAGGTAAAGAGGCGCGCGGTTACGCGCAACCAAATTCGCGCGCAGACTCGTAAACGCCCCTGAGCGAAAGAGTTGCGTAGCGACGTCGTTCTTTGAATAATGTATAACCACGAGTAAGGCGCATTCGACCAGCTTAAATTCGTATTTACCCAACAATTTCTCTGACAGGAAGAGAACCTTCTGTATCCGTCCTTCTTCACCCGCTCTGGCCCTTTGCACATCCATCCGCCCTAGGGAACGGCCTTTGACGAGTTGACCGAACGAAAAGGTCGCCCGAGTGCGGTTCTACATATGACCCCGTGACTTTCTACCTACTTATGTTTTGTATATATATATATATATCATTTCGTCATAATTATGACGATCGATACCATGACCTTTTTCGCAGGTCAAATATCCAATGCACTTGAGATACAAGGTACGAATCGTTACTAGTCGATGTTTAGAGAAATCCTCGAGCTACGGTTATTTACGTTTGAACATGAATGGCGTAGAATGAAATTTCAGGAACTTGCGTCGAGTCGATGTTACACGGTTTGACTTTAATGGTAAAATATGTAATTGTCAAAACGATAAAATTTTATGTGACCTGACTGACGTTATCTTTTGAGGTCATCTATATAATTACGTGTATACTCGTCAAATATTTTGTTTTTCATATACTGTCTAATTGTCTAACGATTACATACTCACTTGCACGCGTCATTCAATGAGTATCAAAAAGATCTTTTTATAAGGAAGACAGTCCACGTCTGTACAGATATAATCTTAACGTAAACACCCTTTCGCAAATGCACATCAACGCGTATCTACGAATGGGTGCTTCCTAAACACAGGAAGTGCTTTCTCTTGAAAAATACCTACACCAGACTACAGCGTAGCTGTCTGCTTTCCTTTATGCTTTGTGAAACCAAGAAGAAACAAAAAAGAAGGCAAAGCAAAGGAGGGCGGATTATCCGTCTTGCGAGTCGTTGGAAAGAATACGAAACTAGGTACACTGGTTTTCTTAGAATCCCGACGTAGAGATATCATCCCAACATGCAGCTTTCCACTGTGTCCCGCCACCTTTATTTTTTACTTTATTTTCATTTACCTATCTACACGTTAGCTTCTCGCGTATCACTCGCACGCACGCATCTCACGTGCCACGGTTGGCTATATTAACACGGAGGTAAATTCACAGAGAAATGCACTGACGTGCATACGATTTCCAAGCATGCAACTTGCACCGCGTTACAATAGACGATTTTGCACGGGTGTATTCTTTTTCATTTTTCCTTTCATTTTCCTAACCTCAATGCCTGTTTCACCCACGTCACTGCATAGGCGAAACTGTACGAGGTCGATTTATAACGCAGTTACGCATGTGCATGCTACGTAGATGGCCATTAGATGCGACTGCACTTGCACTGAAAAGTCAACGTGCTTGACTCGGTTGATAAGGATATAATTAATGATGGGGAATAACAATAAATTTATCACTATCCAAATTGTCGCGTGGGTAACTACACTTTTACGTAACGGAACACGAGAATAAAATCTTGCGCATACACGTAATCGCTCGCGATGAAAGTAATGCATTGTAATATAATTGCTACCTGCTCCAAAGTAATTACACCGCACTGGTGTGATTACACCGATTTTGTCATTGCGCTTAATTACTTAAACATCTACCTGTAGTTATAATTTAATATTTATTATTGAGATAATTCCAAAGACCTGCAACGTAACTGAAGTATGCATTCGTTTGATAGCAGTATGCTTGTGTTCGTTGGTATCGAATTTTCGAAAGCAGTGATGCTTCACGTTACTATGGTAACAGATGATTTAATTAATTAGCTGGTTTAACGTTGAATAATTGGGAATCAAATTACTGTAACTATTTATTGGTGTTTCGGTCAATCTACTTGATCCTATCGGATACAGACTATAATGCGAGCGTATAGTAAGTACCAAAACCTCATAGAACATAGATTGTAGGTACAACCGTTCTGATGTAAAGGACTGAATCGATTGAAGGATTTGACGAAGATATTTTTTGAAGGAACAAGGAATAGAATTCAGGGGATAAGAAATCCGAACTTGTCACCCCCCCACAGATTTGTCTGAAAGGGGTCCCTCTTTCCCTCCATGAAGTTTCTTTTCTCAGGATTCTTTGTCGAGCGGGTTTCAGTCCATTAAAAACAAACTTGGTAATTATTTGGTAATTAATCAACGGTGGTGGGAGGGAGAGGGAGAGGAAGTCTTAGTCGTCTAGCGCGACGAAAACATTCTGAGAATAAGGGTGGTTAGTATTAGTAGAGAATAAGGGTGGTAGTATTAGGAAGGTACCTCCCTACTATCTATTGAGCCCAGGGGGGATCCGTTGCGCGAGCAGATCCTGTTCATCCCTTAATATCGACGTAGAAGACTTTAACGTGTCGCTTTGGGTACGAGGGTGAAGAACGATTACGCAAAGGAGGGTAGATTGGATAAGGGTAGAAGCAGTCGGGACCAATTAAAAACATAACCTCTTACTTAAGGAACGGGTTACCTTCCTTTCCATCGATGCTGGGCCCATTAGCGAATTAAGTGTTAAGGGACCCGTAGCAACCCACGCGCCATCTAGGGGCAACACAAAAAAGTGAGCAATGTCAATTATACCTCTATAATTTGGAGCAGTAACGAACGTTGTAATGAGGAAGGCTGATTTGTCGGGTTCGCGGATCTCCAATTTCTCGAGGACTAGGAGAAACTAGGAAAAACAGGGCGAGAGAGGAATATGAAATTTTTATTGGTAATGAAAAACCAAATTTCACTCTTATTTCAATCATTTTGATGGACTGAATGATTTCGTATTTACAGGATTTAATGGCCTGTTGTATACTATATAGACATATATACTACGACATAGCCAATATAACCTTGGCATATATACATATATATTTATACGATTGTTTAGCTCGAACTGACGTCGTCTCGTCTATATGTTTGATTTTTTCGACAACACCAAGTTCAGTTAGTATGTTTTTGAGCTGATCTGTCTGGTATATATGTATCATATGTATGTGTATGTATATATATTTTAAAAATATATTTTTCTATATGCCTTAGTAGTTTTATCGTGCTCTTTATCGTAGAGTCTAAACTTCATTTTTTGGCAGTCCATTGCCAGACCGCGCACAATTGATAAATATAATTTAATCCGTTAGAATCCGTCCCAAGGTTAAAGCCCAGCCTGTAACGTCCTCGCAGTTACTAGGCAGTGGCCTGGTATTATTCCATAAAAGCCAGCAGCACTTTTATAACGCTGAAAATCCCCAGGCTTCATAACGGGCAATATTTTCCGGTATGCCCCTCGCCATACGGGAACCCTACGCTACCGCGCACTACACTTATGTACACAGTGCAAATTGTATACTGCGCTTTCGCAAGCATCGTGCAGAATCCGGCTAAATATGAATACAAGGGAGTTACCGTCCTGCTGGGAGTTACCCTAGATGGCCTATGTTGTGTCATAACCCACGGAGAGAGAGGCTGTCACACCGCGGGCGACTAGTGACGTTATTACGAAACGCATTTACGTATTTATGTTATCGCGTTAATGGTCTATAGCTAAGGTACTTTGCAATGTATTCGCTTCCTACTGTGACTTCATGTATAAGCAAAATAGGCGTAGCAATGCTGTTTAGTACAGTTTAGAGGAAAATTGAAGAAAGATATTAAATATAAAAATTAACGGTCGCACGTTACTTGATTATTTATATATGCGTTATAAAAATCAGACCTGCTTTTTAATATTGTATCTGTGAAATTTTTTTTATTTTGTTCTCGGTTTCATGTGAACGTAGAGCATGATTTTTTTTAACTTAAATTTTGAACTTCGCCAAAGTACGGTTGCAATTGCATGGATCGGTGTCCTGTACTCGTGAGACCTTGTGGCCGATATAAAGATTTGGACTTGCAATATAGCAGATTCTTCAAGTATGTACAATTTTGCTGTAATGTGGTTGGATGAATATTGAAGTCGTAATAACGAAAAAGCTCCAATTGAAAAACTTGGTAAATATCAAAGCTTAGAGTAGCTTCTATTCAAAAATGCTTTTCGCAATATCCCCTTATGAACTATAGCATGGAAAGTTTTATCTTATCTTTATCCTCAAACGAGCACTCGCTGCTGGTCATGAGATGAATGAATTATGAAAGAAGAATTTTTCCACCTGAGCTTGCTCCGAGGAAGGAAGTCGGAGGGAAAATGAGAAGCGATCTCTCATTTTTCGTGGTTTTAAAAAAAACGGGGTATATCACGGACAATAGTCCTGTCGGGTGGTTTCCTTTAATGGCGGGGTCTCTCTGGAACTGCTTTAAAACTGCGACAAGTCGAATAGAAAAGCATAGACAAAGATTCTCGTCAATACTGTAGAAACAACTGACTCGTATCATCCCTCTTTAGCTTTTGATTGGACAAAAATTGAATAATTAAAAAAAAGTTGTAGGCGTTCAAGCTTATAGGAAATTTTTTTAATAGATTAAATTCCTTATATATTTATACTCATTACTATACAGGATTTTTCGGAAGTCTCGCAACAATTGAAGTTAACTCATTTATTCGAATTCTATGGCAGTCTTAAGGTGATGCAATGTTCCTGGATGAACCCTGTCTGTCTAGTAATCATTAACCTTAATGCTGCTGGAACTTACAGTCATTTTTACGAGGGCATGCTTTTAAGGGATAAACATTCTAGGGGATGAAAAGAAATCCGGACATGAGCTTCTCTAATTCCTGGAAGAACCCTAGGGAACATATCATTGTATAGATAGCTACTGCACAAGAACTAGGGGCGCCACAGCATCTCATGGACCAGCCGTATTTTATTGAGCAGTTAAAATCCAAGAAAATTCGCCACGCTTTCTTTTACGTATCTTAACGAATCATCTACCAAATTTTTCTCTCTGTCATTCTCTCCTCTCGACCCTAACACAGATAAATGGTCTTCTTGAGGTTTAAAGGTCAACTCAATTCCCATAAAATCTCTCAAACGAGTCTACGAATATAGAGTATAAGATTACTGTTTAAAAATGAATCAATGAAATATCCTTAAATAACAGTGAATATGCAGAAACCACAGTGTATACCACAGAGAAAGCAAAAATGAATAATTGTGCAGTCATTTTCAGAGTCACCGAACTGACGAGTGAAAATTTTTATTAAATTCCAATGAACAGAATAGGGTATATTTTTTTTTACATTATCTCATCCCGTCTCTATTGTTCTACCTAGTATATTCCTGTACCTAGTAAATTCATATACCTATATATTCAGACCCACCCCAGAGGGACACACGTGTGTGCAGCCGCACAAGCCAGCTTAGACCCCTTAAGTCTTGCCCGACCCAAGTTTCCCCGTCAACGTAAACCACTCAGGCGTGTCAACTTTTCCCAGGGTGAAAGTTACAGCGTGAATCTTGGGAAAGCCTCACGAGGTCGCCCCGTAGAGAGTCTCGGATGAAAGGTCGACGAATATAAATAAAATATAGCCAAAATCTCTGAGACTCCCGAACAGTTCCGTCGATCCAATATTTTTTTATCAAAAGCTATGATAAGACGAGTGGATTATGTATACTATATATAATAGGTATACCTATAACTATTAAAGCCGTATAGTTGCTCTACGCGGTGGTAGCCATTAAGTACAGTAGAGCGGTAGAAACTTTGAGGTAACAAGCAATGGCTACCCTTACCTTATAACGTGTAGCTAGATAGGAGCTTGGAAGCTTCTATGAAAAGGATCGATATGCCCAATGCCACTTCGTATCTCGGTGGCCTTTCGCAACTTCATGGAAAGGAACTCAACTTGGAAGAGAGGCTAATCAATTGTCAAAGCGTCGCTGACGACACGTGGGAGGGGTGGTTGCTCGTTAGTATCCGCGTCTGAACTTCTCCAAGAATTTCCAAGTTCAGAAGCTCCGATGATGGTGTGATGGGTCGGCGGGGGGGGGGGGGGGGGGAACGGATGGAGTGGACAGCCCAAAATTTTCAAAGCCCTTTCCATG
>JAYRCB010000384.1:205632-252961 GCA_036026315.1 Trachelus stipa
CCCCCCCCCCCCCCCCCCCCCCCCCCCCCCCCCCCCCCCCCCCCCCCCCCCCCCCCCCCCCCCCCCCCCCCCCAACCGACACACTCGATAGCTCGAAATGTTCAAAGACCTGTCAATGGCGACTAATAACCTCACTTGGTAAAGGTAAAATAAGAAATGAAAAAAGACCCCTGGAAAAATTACAAGAAAAATCGATATTCCTCTCGAATGAATCCTCGAAACGTGTTGTATCTGATAAATTAGGCAACGTTTCTTAGCGGAGGCTCTTTTTATTTTCATGTTCCTTCCACTTTTTTTTACGACTACCCACGTATTAAGATTCTTATCGATTCTAACACGCAGCCTCTCCATCAACGCGCGTCGTTTTACAGTGAATCGCGATACTTCGTCACTTCCTGCGTAACCAAAATTGCTTCCGTATCCAATGAACATAAGTTCCTTTATCGCTGAGAAAGCTTGGTCGGTTCCGTATCCTCGTCTATGAATGGAATACAAAGGGGCGTAATGGCCGCTGGTTAGGTTCGCAAAACGGAAGTGTGGCCTTGTACGATTGCAGTGGACAAGGCTATTCGTTTCCGGTAAGAATATAAAAAAATATAAGAATCCACAAAGAGCGAAAACGATAGACATAGGCTGCAAGAGAAAAAATCAAGGACGAGACTCTGCGCCAAGGTAATCCCATTTATTAGCGAAACTCGCCGTTAAAAAATGAGGGTCGCGTTACCGGCATCGGAGGTCGCGCCTCAATTTGTACGTAAAAATGATCTGACCTCCAAGGTGGGAAGCGGCAATCGTGACGTCGTCGAACAGGTCAACTCCTCACGTGCAATAAAAGGACACGAGAGTTTGGAAAAGCAAAAAAAGAACTATCGGAATTGGTACACCCTATATACAAACAAGTGATTCCAAAGCGATCGATTTCTGGTCCTACTGGGAGCCGCCATTGCACTGCCGAATGTTTCGACATTGACAAATGCATCCCTCTGCGAAACGCAGGGAGATTCGGCTATGTCGTGTCCGCCATATCGTTATCCGCTCGTAAACTACGTGTACACGTAGCTATATGGATTGTTTTATTTTTTTATTTTTTTTTCCATTTCTCTTGATCTTTGTCTATCTACCCCATTTTAGCTTCTTTTTTTTTTATTTTTATCAGCGGGAAATTCATTTCCAGATCTTCTCAATGACATGAATGTTCGGTCTTACACCGTATATACTGTAACGATACGTGCATCATAGGATCGGTATACCCGTTATGGTTTCTGTCCTTTTTGATCCGTACGAAGGTGAGAAACACCGGTTCGTTAAATATCCAAAAGATCGACGCAGAATTGAGGCTGGCTCCAGCTTTTGCTCCGGTGTCCGGAAGGGCCGTTTACAAATTTATGACTCCCTTCTGTTCTCTCCTTCTCTCTTCGTCTTTTACCTTGGTCGGTTTTACTATGCAGAACCCGCCATTGGAGAATTAGCGTAAATCACGGTAGCAACCCCACCCCTCCACCCCCCCGACTGAACCCCTAATAGCATCCTCCAGGAAGAATCCAACGGTTGCGCCATCTCTACCCCCAACTTAGCAGTACAGCATGAGCTTTTTTCCAACGTTTCGCCATTGTCTTACCTATCATGAATAATTCATCATCGATATATATCAAGACGCAGCTGCCACGGGGACATCCGGAACGAAACGGAGGATAAAGATAGAGGAGGTGGGTGGGGGTGGGTGATAAAATAAAAAAACAGGAGAATGCGTGAAGAAGGGTGTATAGAAGGAACTAAATAAATAGATGGGATCCAATGCTGGCTAAGACTAGACTCTCTTAAGGACCCAATGCTTTATTGGCAATAAAATTCGCCATTTTTCTTCCATTATATTACCGTAAAATTCGAAGAATTTCGCGAATGCCCGCGACTCTTCGTGCCAGTTCGATTAACTTTGTGGGCTTTTCGTTATGGGGATTGGGTACTTTGAAATTATTTGCCGGGACAGTAATTCACGATTCACGGTACATACTAATAATTGAAAACTCAAAAGTAAATACACTGTAGAATTAACTGTGCACAATAAGGATCTTACGACGTGTTAAGTATCTAAAATTCATTTTCGTCGTTTCAATATATATATCTTATCCTAGAAAATATTACTTCATATCGTCAGAGGGCTCGAGATCGTTATGCGCATATTATGTAGAAAATTGGCTACAGGGAGGATGCTTCGCCAAGCCAGATAGAGAACGTGAGTCACGTGCTACTCAGTACAAAATCCAACCGAAGAGCCTTAATCAGACTGCGTGGTACGACCGTGGTCTGTCGGATACCTAAACATAAAAAAAATGATACAAAAAATTAATCGAATGATATTTCAGAAACTTCTGCGAAATACATGAAAAGCCCATTTGCAATGTTTATAGTGGGTCTCGAGGAGGCTGAAGTTATCTTTTCAAGCAGAAGAAAAATATCTGTTGGATGAATAGAGAGATAGATGGACAGGACAGGTACCTGCGGATAGTTGAAGGATCGTGGAGAAAGTAGGTAAAGGAAAGTTAGAGGCGAACAAAAATCCGAGGAAGGAATTCAGGTGCATCGTGAAGGTGAATATATAGGTGGATAAATAAATAGATATATATACAAGTAGGTGTAGATACCTCCTGAAATATGCGAATGCAAAAAGCAACTTCAAGATGGAAAATTCGAAAGAACAAATTTTATCATTTCACGTAAAAAAGAAGAAGGGCCAGTGAAGGTGGAGGAGTTGGGTAGTAATTGAGAGAGTGAGACAGCGAAAGGTAAAGATAGGAAAAAGCATGGTGTACAGTGAGTAGAGTGGATGAAGTTGCTGAAAGGATGAGTCTAAGGTCAAGTACTCTTGAAAATTTTGAAAATGAAAATTCAAGTTCCCGTGGAATACTTTTTATTTAAAATTCAATTCAATTTAATTATCGAAGCAGCGTTACAGCACAGGGAATATCACTGTTGCCGAACGCAGGGAATACGAAGTCAACGTTGATTGAAAGGAAATTACTCAGGGCCGTACAATCGTGCGTCTTTCAATTTAAATCAACTCACCTTTCAGACATTAAATACCTTAAATTTCTGAAACATTATAAATCATAGATAACTATTGAAAAAAATATAAAAAAAGATAAAATACACAAAGGCGATATTAGACCTCTGTTAAACCGACTCCCATATGCATATTTATTCGGATGATTAAGAATAAGTGATCCTGAACAAAACATTATTGTTCTTGCGGAAAAACATCATTGTTCTTCCAAATTTGAAAAAAGTCATTCAGAAAAATCAAGAAATTTTACAGAATCGCAGTAAAAAAAAACTGACAAGAAAGATTTACGATTTTTATTAAAACAAAATAAAAGTATCTGAAATTAAAGTTTGTCAAAGATTTAAAAAACTCAAGGATTACCGACCCACACATCCTTTCGCTTCAAGACTCTAAGTAGTTCCAAGACAGATCCCAATACCGGCGTCAACATTCTAATATTACATTAACAAACAAGAAAGCCAACAGCTTTGACACAAAGCAATAGTTTCCCTTTCTGTCCTTATTCCACCAGATCACCGCATGGTAACAGTGACGGATCTGACGTCGTCGAGTTAACAATCCTTGATAAACTTTTCAAGCAGCACGAAATCTCGTGACACAATAGCAAGCCGGTTAACCTTTTTGCCGCGACTGTACATATTCTAAAAGTGTCAGAAGGTCGCGGTGAGCAGCTCGATGACTCGAATAGAATATTGTGGAAAATGTCAGCGCCTCCTTTGCCCTTTTACCAAACTAGACGGGGCTTAACTTTTGAATAGATTGCACAACTTCCGTAAAAAAAAATGGGAAAAGGAAAGTTTATTATTACAGACTAATAATTAGATAGTACATTTCTCGACCACCAAAGCTAATTTAGAGCATCCACAAGTCGACTTCATCCTAGCGAGAGTTATATTTAAGTATAACGAAGAAAATTGCTGAACCTTAGCATAAAGCATAGCAAGAGATAAAAAGCGTAAATAAAGTAAAACAGGGATACCAAGTACTAAGATAACATGAATAAAGTCTGTACCCACCCGCTGAGCTATAGATATAACAAACTAAGCTAACTTATCATTAGTTGATCCTAAGTAAATTCTTGATAACACAGCATCGTAAGAAGATTTTAATTATATTAATACAAGCTATATACATATATGTGTCAAGAAGATATTCTTTGTGAATAAATCTAATTTGTTAAATTAACAGGCTGATACCTACAGCGCCATAGAGGTTGGTCAAAAGTTAACCCGTTAGTGCGTTTACGCACGGCGCCAGCTCGAGATATTGACTTTCTTTCTGAGGAAAGCCGGTAGAGACGACTGCGAGAGTGAAAGGAGTAAGCGAGTCAAAGAAAGAGTCAATGGGAGAGCGAGAGAATGGGTCGAAGGGGTGGCAGGGGATGATTATGGAGAATTAGAATGAAAGTAGAAAAAAAGGGCCGAGCCGGAAGGATGGTGGACCTGAAATGACAATAAAAACTTTCACTCCTGTTACGCTAGAATCAACAAACTTTTTACTACTTAAAAATCCATCTATCTTTTACATATACCGAAAAGAGTGGCCCACCCGAGGAGGGGGTCCATGAGGTCCAAGGGCATTATCAAATCATTTATCTCTATCAAAGTGACTCTATTTGACGATACGTTAGGCATTGAAGTTTTGTCGCGCCTTTACCTCATTCAATCCCCCTATTGTCGACTACCGATACTATTACGTTAAGATTGGCGCTTACAGAGTCAAAAGTTTCTATAACGTAGACCAACGGCTGTCTGATCGACCCTCCACAAGAATAAAAACACACATTTAGAGCATGATCGAAGCATAAATTGCCTCAAGTTTAGAAACGAAAAATATTGATTAAATTGATTGAAATTATTTGTTGAATTTTCAATTGGACACAGTATATATAGGACTGTTGATAAAAAATTCTTAACCGAATCCAGTCTCTATCAAAGTACAATAACCAGTACACTCGACAAGTTTGAAGATCCCTTGGGGCAGGAGCACATTGGCTCTTGGCAGTACTCAACCGATGAAGTACTACCCGAGGTATAATTAGCTCGCCAACCATTCCAGACGATAGGAAAATAAACGGTGATCGCCTCCGGGGGTGGAAACGGTATTCGATCGATAGTCCAATGAGATTTATCTTCCTCCATTGGTTCCGATTTGTAATTGCTGGCAGAGTGGCTTGAGTACATTGGATCTTAGTATATTTCGTCGAGATCCGGGACGAGTATTTCCATGGCCCCGAAAGAAAAAAAAATGAAAAATTAAGATCGACGATAAGAGCAGGATAAGAAAAAGAATGAATAACATAAGCAGCGATAAAACGAAAGACTAAGCGTGTTTTTTAACGGTCAACCACTTACCCTCAACACAACACTTGTGCTTATCTCAACGTCAGTCGATAAGCAGTCACTTGAGATTTACATAATATAGGCTCGAACGCCAATCCGTCCACAAGAGCCAATCAGCTGACGGTAAAGTTTACGACACGAGCCACTTAATGCTTCGAGATTAGAGACTGTTTATCTTCGATGACCTCGAGAGATTATCCTATAAAACCTTTATTTGAAGAATTTTATTTATCCATTTTTTTAAATTGTCTGCTTAATATATGAATATATTACGAGCACTTGAGCAATAGATTTAATTGACACTGACAGAGCAAAGTGGCGCCACCTGGTCGTGTAACGCTGGAAATAAAAGGCGCCAAAATCGAACGAGACATGTGGGATTCATTCGTAAAATGAAATTCTGGTATTATATAAGGGTGAGTGGTGAAAACAATCGATACATAATGCATCGTTCCCAAAGGGCTGTTTTATGGCACGCAAAGTGGACGTGTAAATCGCACGCACGATATTGAGAATCTTACCCAGCTAAGTTAGGAGTATCGAAGACAGTAATAGGTACTTTTGGTGATCGATATCAGCCCGAACAACGACTTCCTTCTTTCTATATATTGTTACCTGAAAATATTTCTTATCGAGTTGTCGTGAACGGGACCGATTACTTATACATCAATACCTGAACACTTTGCTTCGAAAGGGATGGTCGTAGATAGAATTTATTCTTGAGTTGCCTATCAAAGACCGTTAATGATTCATTTTTCCGCTGTCTAATTAATAAAAACTATCAGGATTAAAAACGAATACTAGATTACGTTATCTAGATGCGAAGACGTCGAAAGGGACAAAAAATATATAATTATTGCATGCCACCTAATTTACACTTTGAACTCTGATGTGTCTTTTTCTCAACAGGCTCGCTCATAATAGTCTAATGCCGAAGGGAGAAAAAGTGTATGAAGAAGAATCTGCCTAAAAAAAGGGGTTAAAGTCAGGACAGAAATGACTGTAGGAAAACAGTATAACTTTCACGAGTTCGCATCCTGCGTATTTACATGTCTCGCGACGCGCGTTGTGGAGCCGTATGGAAAAACATGTTTTCATAGAAACGTCACTGGGAGACTTTCGATTCTCAACGGAGTACAAAAAAAACTCGGCATAAATCTCCATCGCCATAGCTAATCCAATACCTAGAACCATTTCACGTATTTGTCGTGATACAAAAAAAATATATATATTTTATTTCGAAAAATTCAATTCATCTCAATTTTTCAAACATCCGACACTGACGCTTCCCTCGGCAGATTTTACTACCATCGTTACTTCTACACAGGATTGCCACCATTAACGGTCGAACTGCATTAGCCTGGGCAAAACTTGCGTCACACGTTCCGTATCGTGAACTCGCATAAATCTATCATCCACGTAGGTTTAATATATCGTGGAAAGTATAGTTTATAAAAAAAAAGCATCGTGCAAGTTCCTCAAAGTACCAACCTGCTGCCAATAAAGCTGTACCTATTGCCTATCTACCTACAGTTTTGCCAACGTTACACGGTGCATGCTCCGATTTTCCTTCTGCTCGATATACGTATACAGAGAATGACGGCCACAAAAGGATAACGAACGTCCAATTTCCCGAGCGTTCGAAAAACCGCACTTTCCCACGTAGCTCCAATCACGTATCTCACGCTACGAAAGCGAATTTATCAGTGAAATTGAATGCGACACAATAAATATACAACACGGTTGCACATTCATAAAATGTATGTATCCTAGACGATATAAACGTATCTGTATATACATATATGTATATGCGTGAATGTTATCTGTCAAAGATACGGGGACGCCTGGCGTCGTCGAACAAAAGTGCAAGCGTCGTACTTTTAATCGCGTCGAATCCCCCTCAGTCGGAACTGGTTTCGACATTCGCCACGAAGGGGGAACTACTATCCGGTAGAAGGTTAAAGGCGAATGCTCAGATTTATCGTCGGTAATAAATTCGAAGTCTACTTTGCCGGAGCAATGTGAATGTAAAAAAAAATCCCTTCTTTCGATTACAGAACCGGCGGCGGCAGTATGCTGGGCGACGTCAACATCTCGGCGATCCTCGACTCCTTCTCCGTCAGTTACGATAAAAGAGTAAGGCCGAACTACGGAGGTGAGTGACCAGCTTCACTTACGTTACACTTTGTGCGGAGAACGATTGTAGCGACATCTTCGCGATATCCAGTGTAGAACTGTGTGACGTCGTTTTGTACATAGTGTAACGTGTACACAGGTGTAACGTTGATTTTAAAAAAAAAAATTTACAAATTTTTTTTCAAAATCTGCATTATCGACGTCTTAAGGGTGTCGCGATAAATCGCTGCAGTCGTATCTTTATAATTATGCACTTGCCTTTATGAAAGATAATAGCCTTTGAAAAAAAAAGATTCCACAGACTATACAAAAAAACAGATTTCGTACTTTGAAACAGAATCTCTTTAGTAATGAGATCGTGTTTCATGTTAAATGACGGATTTCGATTTGTCCACCGAGAATATCTATTATCGTTGATGTCGTTCGTTATGGTCCAAATATATTCTGAAATCCGTCAAACCGTCCAATGATCTTCCTGGCGTATTTTGATGGACGACTTGTTTACATGCGACCTATAATTCCAAGGTAAATTAGATATGCAAAATGTGCAGGACTTCCTTCGATCCATCGTTACGTATCGATACGTACCGATGACTGAATCCAACGTAATGTATGTGCATCTCTAATCGGCCGGTAATGCCATTGGACGGATATTTATTCTTTGAAAAAAAAGTTTTCTTTTATTCAAGCGAAACAATTAACCTATAATGATAAGAGACCGAACTATATAGTGCTGAGACATTATAAACTCTGATGATACGAAAGTATACACGGTTTATTATTCTAATCCAGGACTAATTCTATACCTGTTGAACTTGTACCGTTTCACTTCGAATGAATTATCAAACGCCTTGCTTTTCGGTAACGAGACGCGTTGAAAATTGTTCAAAGATAAAGAAATTATGGAAAGATCGTCCGAAGCCCATTTGAAAAAAAGGTTAAACTGGACGAAGTGCTAACTCGCTGGCGAAACAAAATCGATTATCACGATGGAGTTCAAAGAAGTCGTGGAACTGAAAAGCTACCTGCCCAGGCAGAGAGTGCGTGTGTATGGGGAGGATGAAATATATTTCTTTCATTATGAACTTCCCGTACGGAAAAAGCGTAAAATTATTGATAGTTGAGAATTTTTAATTTTCTGTGACCTGATAAAAATTGTGAACATCGTCGCTTCCTGATTTGACAAGTTACGAATTTCTCAAATTGCAAGTGTAAACGGTCGTATGACAATCCGTGACTCTGTGCTCCCAAACTTTTTTTGAGAACAATGGAACAATTTAATTAACTACGAACAAACCGGATACGAGTACCTGGACTGGAAATTCAAACATTCTATTTTTATTGTAGATACACTGCGACCGTTTAGCATCGTTTATGATTTGTTTGAAAATACTCCATTGTCGTATTGGACAGCGTATATATATATATACAGTGCTCTCGAAGAAGACAGACAGCATTTAACTGTTCGTCACGGACAATATAGAAAAATATTTCAAACAATGGAAAGCGACTGGGTACATTTACAAAGAGAAATATACCAAGTACAAACACCCCAAGCATTTGGCAGTTGGTAGCGCTAAAGTGTGGCGAGAAAAAAAAAGTGCACTTAAAGAAAAAAAAATGCACGATAAAATTTGAAGAGTTGGAACATAATAAACTCATATAATAGAATTAAATATCTAGGATCGCTAGAATATATTTGGAATCGATATATTCTCAAGGGATACCAACGGTACACGCTTTAAATCCCATAATATCGGGATACTTCGAAAGTCCACCGTTTCAACCCTGAGAACCGTACCTCCCTTCCAGGATGAATCGATTGTCAGGACAAAGCGTAGGCGTATCCTGGCAGCAGCACCAGCACTGGTAGCAGGAGTGCCAACCGCGAGATCTTCAGGAGATTTCATGGAACTTCGTCCAGGATAGAGAGTAGAGTAATCTGTACCGAGAACCTCATAAATTACTTCGAGTTCAACAACGAAGATACCTTTATCACCTATTAGTAAATTGCAGCAGTGCGGAAAGGAGGTCGAAAGAGACAAGGATTTTTCTCAAGCCGAAACGGTGGTGCAGAAGGACGAGTATATTCTTCAAATAGAAAAAGGGGGGCAGGGGGTGGAAAAAAGTGAAATAAATTGAAATGGGAAATATCACGACTGACCATCAATATTGTCAGCTAACAATTTATCGAACCTCAGTGAAAGCATAGAGAAAGTGACCGCTCGGCTAGGGAATTTTGCTAGGATGAACGAAGGAGGTGGATAAGACCTTCGCGCAACTGGCCTCTGCTACGATGGGTCATGATACTCTGAACCCCGTCAGAAAAGGTTCAGCTGCTGTCATGAAGGTCAGCCATGTTGTTGGAGCAGAATGATTCCTGTTACGCAGATGGGGTAGGAGAGGCAGAAGATGTTAGGAGAGATTGAGAAGGGGAAAATTGACCTTTGCTCGGGGACGTAAGAGTGCAAGGTCGAGGGATGAGATATAAGGGATGAGAAATACTCGTAAGGCACTCTACGGGGTGTCGGCTGAATATTAGCTGGATCCCAAGACGAGCATTGAGACCTTTGGTAGCTAAATTCACATAAGGACTAACGTAGGCACACTTTTGAGGTGATCAGTAGTTTGGGTTGTGTGATGAGTAGTTCCACTCTAGTTTTTTTTTTTTTTTTTCGTTCATTTTGCCTTTTCCTTTAATCTACCAATTACTATTTAGTTCGTGCGGGAGGTTAGGCTACAGATGCTTTCATCCAGGCTGTTTGCAGGCAAGTCAAATTTTCGGGACACCTCGGGCAGGGCGGGGCTGAGTTCGGTAAAACTCGGATCGATGTTGGGACGCTCGTTGCCACGGGTTACCGTTAACAGCATCCCTGGTCCTGGTTCAGCCCTACGAGCGTCCCGACGCTGGTTTAACTCTCGCGCTGTGCTACGACGCAGCACGTCGCGACGCGCAGTTTTCCCGCGAGGCACGAATCCCAAATCCCAATACCGTCCACGAACGCACTTCCAATATCGAATACAGTGGTGAAGCAGCCCTCGCACCCTTATAGACCCTGGGTCGGCTTTTTTTTCTCGATCCTTTAGCTACACAACCCCTTATCCCTAGGACGAACCGCCTACGCCTTTCGCCATACAAAATTACCCTGGTCTCTCAGCCCCTTATACCTATACCCACTGTCGTCCTCGCGACACACCGGGTTACGGTATATGCATCTTTCTTGGTATCGCGCAATATTCCAGTCACGATCTCTGGAAGAGAGATGACTGCGAAAACTTTTCCACCCCTTGATACAATCCTTCCCTGTATACCCTTGCTCACGCTCCTTCACTCGCCACCCTCGACGTCGTCTCTCGTTCTTCAAAACCTCCCCCCTCGCTGTACGCGTCTTCCTTTTGTCTTCCTGGAAAATATCGCTACACGTGTTTCATGATACTTTACTCCCAAGAGCAGCGAACTTCAACCTGGAGTTGGAAAATTCTATTCACTTTCAGTCTTACCTGGATACGTCATCTCTTGGTATTCGTACAGGAAAGCAAGCTCTTATTACTGTACCCATGCAGTTGATTGTGAAACTGTATCAATTTCAAATTGGTCAATCATCAAATGTACCAATAAAAAAATTAAAAAAAAAGATCAAATAAATCCATACCACACCACCAGTTTCAAAGCTTCTTTGTAAACACATAATATCACGTACAAAATTTGTATGTGAATAATTATAGTTCCAACTCACGTCTGATTTATCACCAAGCTGCAACTGATGAAAATTCACCAATTACCGGAAGTCTGGAAACAATAAAGACTCGCTTGCAGACCAACGAGTTATCAGAATTTCCGAATCGAGTGGAAGGATGTTCACCTGAATTACTTGGCCATTTTCATTACAGAGAGAACACACGTTAATACTTCGAGAGCTCCTGAAAATCCGTAACCGCTCCTGAGTACCATTTTCCTTTAATAACACACCTGGCGCCACATTGCGTCCACCAAGAAAAGTACCTCTGGTAGGTACATAACCATGGAAATATCCTGGACGCAGAGATATTCTGCGTACATAGTACGTACTATACACAAATCCTCCGTGTATACACTGTACCTATAACACGTGCACGTACTATAGCTTGTTAATCCAGGGAGTGCCTGAATAGCGACAGCGAACCCTGATTGCCGTCGTATTCCAAGATTCCCGAGGTAACGCGACTTTGAATGGGTTGCAGAGTGGATGCCTGCTGCGTCGGATTACCAGGATTTCATTTGATTTACAAAAGGACAAGAGCATCATTGAATTATATTGCTACGTTTCCTAGACTCAAAGAAGAGCCAGCGGACTTGACTCGTCAAAATGAAATCAGGAAGTTCCACCCAGTACTCGTTTCCGTTACCATGGATAGGCCAAGACGCTTTATGAACTATGCGATATCCCTGGCATCTGTACCCAATAACAGAAGACTTCCTGCCAAGCAGAATATTATTGAAATGGAAAAGTAAAACTTTGTCGTACAATTTTTTAAAACAATTTTCAAACCACTGTACCATGGTACCGGATGTTGGATATTAACAAAGTTCAGCCGATTGTCCTTACACGTGTAACCCACCATCTTGAGCCTACATAAACATGAAGTCAATTGAAAATCATACTGTCCCCGTTGGAGCAATTCTGGATTAAAGTCTGAGAATACAGCAGGAAATGGAAATAGAGAAATGTCGTACCGGCGTCGTGCAACACCATTAACAGAATGTGGTTTATGGGACAACTTTATTGTATGCGCGCACGTATAAAGCGTCGCGACGCCCGCGTTGATCGAGACAATGGGAACCTAAGCATTTCGACGATGTCCTTTAATGGGCCATTTAGCGTTTACGGCCAGCGAGACCAGGAGGCAAGGAAGGAGTACGAAGATACTTGCAACGGCAGCCGGACGTGTCCACGTGGGTATCAGCCTTATCTACTGTAATTGAGAGAGTGTATCACGAGACATGAAATTCTCTATTTCCGTACCGGAAGTCGTATTGGCTTGAAAGATCAAAATAAAAAACAGCCACCTAAAAAACGAGCTGTTCCCGTGAATCATTATTTGGACCGGTCCCGTTAATATTTTCAAATATTTTCAAAACTAACGATACCGTACCTCCATTATCTTTGAAGATGGATGATAACATGGACAGGGTGTACAGGGCGCCGTTATATCGCCAGCGGCAACCAAACGAAATGCAGACAGTTACGTATTCCCGATCGAACTCGGCGAAATACCAAATGCGGGGAATAGCGAGTTGGCATAACGCCATAACGCAAATGACCACTGAAATACTGCCGCCATTATTGGCCGAGGCGTGATTGATACGAATACATTTCACGTTTACACCGAACCCGGCGTCATCTGGGACTCCATCCCTGCCGGCCCATCCTAACCTGTCAATCCGAGCTGGGATTCTATGCGATTCTTGACGATATCGCCAACACGTCGGATACGAATATAATTAACGGACCGAAATTTCGGCTGGTACCAAGAAGGTACATGCATAGTACAGCCTTATAAAAGTAACATTTAAAGAAACTCATTCAAATGATCCTTCTGTTTATTAACCTTAATAATTATATTCATCATCCGACCAATTTTCAGCCACTTGTGTTTCATCCGTTAAATCGATTTACAAAGTACTACAATCATCACCAAGGGTACTTGGTACGTTGTACGTATTTTCCCTGTATAAATATTCAGACCGGTATATGTCTCAGCACTAAATAACGGTATCTGATTAAAGTAGTAGAATATTTGCCTATAGTGCGTGTCTAGAAAGTAACGTTTAATTACTTAACGTCTTTCAACCACTTTCAGCAGTCCATCCAAAGTAGCCAATTCCCCCCACTCACCCCAACCCCGTAAACCCTTAAAAAAAAGATGTATCCATGATATCCACCCCCCCCCCCCCCACCCCCCAACAAATCTCCACAAAAATAGACTTTCTTCTTGCTTCTCGGCCCACCCGGCCGACTCAGTGTACTAACCTTCATTTCAGGTCCTCCCGTCGAGGTGGGCGTCACCATGTACGTCTTGAGCATCAGCTCGCTATCCGAAGTCAAAATGGTACTATATAGGTCTTATCAGTCATTCCGCTGAATCAGTAATCATTCCGATCGTTAACCCTTACCCAAGCAACCATTTAGCGCCCATTAACGATTGCCGCTAATCTTCACACACTTATTCTTTAGACGATAATATATATCTACGGGCTACTTTCTTAATGACCTGTGGAACACTTGTTAATACGAAGTCTCTTTAGTCATGTAATCGCACCTGTTAACTTTTATAAGAATTTCGTACTACCGGATTGCGATTATATTTGGTACGAGACTATTGAGGAAATTCTGTTTTTTTTCCCTGAAAATTCGTTCCAAGTTTTCTACAATTTTTTTTAGATGCACTTGAAGTCATTTCAAACGCTGATAATTACACCGTGGTTAACACAGTACCCAGAAACGCTTTCACGTTCAGGAAAATTGGCCTCTAGGGATAGCTTCCGTGGAAGCTATACTAATTGGATAGGACACGGATAGCTATAAAATTGGTTCCTCATCAAATCTTCTTTATTGCGCAACACTTTTTTGGTAGATCCATCTGGACGTTGATTGATAATATGAGTCTCTGATTAAGGGGTTAAGGATAGTCATAGCGTTGAAAAATTACTATTTTAAATAATTTTTTTGGCAATAATTTAATTTAATTTATAAAACAAATAATACAAACTTATTATATGTTTTTATTTTATTTCAACAAAATTAAAAAAATATTTATTGTCGAACAAATTATCGCCATATGTGTTGGACTTTGTTCCACAAGTCACGCCTTGCGGTGACCATCATAACAATTTACTGGTTCATTTAAAATTAATAAAATAAAAAAAGCATTAGCTTAATAGTTAATCTAGTGCCTGATAGACGCTTTTTTTGAAAATAAACAAAATGGCGGCCTCTGATTGTTCACACGCGAATTTTCCAAGAAAAAAGCCCCAGTTAATTGTTTAATGAAAAATATAAATTTTAATAAAAAAATTCTTCGATCAGGCACTAGTTTTTCATGCTTTTAATAAGCTGTATAAATTTCATTTAAATCCGTCAAGTGGTTTTTGAATTACAATGGACAATGACTTTGAAAACATAGTTTCGAGAAAAACTCGAAAAACGAGCCGGCTATCTGCCATCGAGGGTCAAAAGACTCTTCAGTAATTGTAGGATATCTCAAAAACTATTCATTGAATTTATTTGAAATTTTCAGATAATATTTTTGAGACATCGTACATTAAGAAAATACAAAAAAAAATCGATTTTTTGAAAATTCTGACTACCCCTAACCCCTTAATGGGAGTGTAATTATCCTTAAATTATACACCTATTTTTAGCCTATTAATTTCATGTCATCAGCATAATACAGAAAAATATATCACTTATACTAAAATTCAATATTTACATTAAATGTGTACTACTAATATCTCGTGAAACGAGGATTCCACGTGTCATATGAAGTAGCCCGTGGACCATGTTACTTGCGACTTCGTGATGCAAAAAAAAGGAAAGAATTAAATAATCTGCCAGCTGTTCTTACACACACTTTTTCTCGTACAAGCGCAGTCTGTGATTGATCGAAGGAGCGAAGAATCCTCGCCCTAAATATTCTAGATTCGCAAGTATGCAAGTCAAAGATAAAAATAAAAAATTAACACAGTTACGTACGCAAGGAATGGATGAGAAAAAAAAGCGTAATTTAAAGTAAATTAGAAAAAAAAAGTACACATTTTTCAAACCGATCACACATTATTGAAAATCACAGTCGTAAATTAAGCTCGGATGTTTCCACTTCGCAATCACAGAGTCCGCCACGATTGAGCCCCGCATGACGAATTAATTAATTCTGTAAAGAGATCATGATCTATATTCTCCGAATCTGAAATCACACGGCACAAAAGTAGCTGGATTACGTGTGTCCTACCTGAGGCCCCTTTACACTGACCTCGGATCATCTCGAAAGGTTGTTCTGTTTTTGTGGTGCGTCCATTAGTGCGTTAGAGGGTGTGTGGTTAGCCACCGCATGCAATTTACTAATAAACTATATAATATTCGCTACCATATATATATATATATATATATATACTTATGTAAGTCATAACCACGGGCATTACACGCACATTATATATATGTATATCCCTGTACATATATAGCATCGTGACAATTATCAATCCATCTCAACGCGTAATCTCGATCCTCGATCGATCCTTATCGATCAGGATGGAGTCTTATCTAAACACGAATGACACCGTTCAACCTACATAGTTTCAAATACATTTTTCTCCCTTTGTCACGGCTATAATTCTCTCGCAAAATGGCCGCGGTCGTAGATCCACGTGAACCTGGTTGTCACGATCTGAATCCACATGCGTATTCATGACAGACGGCACTTTTGCACGCATCTTCGTGAAGTTGCCTGCAATAATATATGCGAATATATAAGCCGAAAAGATGATACGTGCCTTTTTTATACAGTCACGTAAGAGTAAAATAAAAAAAGTACGTGTAATACACATAGATTCTTAGTACGTTTGTTACTAAGAAGCGACATAAAAAAAATATCGCATTGAAATTCAATAATTATTGATACGCATGTGGTCTATCGTAGGATCATTCTATTGGACTGATTAGCGACTTAGTTTCTTTGTTTATCTGAAAATTCGAAATACATTATATTATACATATACCACACATCCCGTTAGACGCTAGCTGCTATGCTGCGGCTGCTGAGATGGGCTGCTCGCTGCCATCACTGATAATCTTTCTTGTTTCAACGTCCGTAATCGCGTCCTTATCTACGTCGAGTAACGACGACGATACGTAAAGCGCGATTATTTGATAATAATCAATAATCCTTCCGTGACCGTCGACCACGAGCCTCGCAATATGTACAGCAAGAGCAATGAAAACGATGCACTGTGCGTGGGGAAGGTAAACGATCTTTAAGCAGTTGGATAAAAAAAATTATAGCTGTACGTTGGAGAGAAAAAATATATTCGGACGAGAAATCAAATGCAACGAGTGTGAAGTAGCTGATAGTTAAGAATATAAACGGACATTCGGAAACGAAGGGAAGACAAGATAACAAGAGACGGAAGTTGAGACGGTTTTTTAAATGACAAACGAACAAGAGACTATGAGGATATATAGATATGTCGTGCGAGTCTAACCCTAGTAGAAATCTAATCCAGGGAGTATCTAGTGCCTTTAATGTTTATCCAGATTCAATAAAGGCGCTTTAAGGACATAATCAGAACACTATCAAGTGCTGTGGAACTTTTCTCTCTATCGACTCAATTCCAGTCAGTGCTTCCTAGTACCCGAACTTTCAACGTCGAGTAAATGTGACATTTCATTTTTCGTTGAACCCAAAAATTATAATTATATTTATCGAAGCACTTGTATACTGCCAATATTTTATTATTTCACGTTAAATAATTTATGCCCTTGATTAATTTACACCCCTTACTTTTAAATAAAGCCTTCTGTCGGGAGTCACCTCTTGGTTATGTGATTTTCAGTTTCAAATCTAGATTCGTATGAGCTTCGGTCACAGGATGACGGATGACGAGATTCCGACTGGTCCCTCGATTCTGCCTTTAAAACGCCTTGGTTCAATCAAGACAACTTCTAGGCAATTTTGACTATTTTTAGTTAGTCGCTGCATACAGCTTTCTGAAAGCAAAACCCACAGATACAGAATTTCAATAGTCCTAAGTTAAAAACGTCACAATGATAACGTGACTCTTATCGAAAATGTGGATTTTTCTAGCTTGGAAAGCAACGAGGCCGACGAGTCCTGTTGATTTGGTTCCGTGCAGGGTGTGAGCTCTCTTCGACAAAACGTGAGACTTTGCCTCTGGCCAATGTCCATATAAAGTACTTGCGGGACGAGGAGAGTCCAAGAATTAAATAAAATAATAATAATTAAATGGATTCTCGTCGTCCCTCGCGCGGTACCACAGTTATTCACTAGCCTCGAAGAAAGCTTTCCATGAGAATACCGAAAACAGTGGGAACGATGAGGAACATCGCGCTCTGAGGGACAGAGGCAAAGATGACCTCAGTTAAATGGAAAATAATTGGAGATCAGAACGACCAAGGCGATTGGTTTTGTTGATTGCAGGTCCGCCCGTGGAGGTCGGCGTCACCATGTATGTCCTCAGCATCAGCTCCGTGTCCGAAGTGATGATGGTACAGTGCCTTATTCATAAAACTCACATCGACACACTCTTGTCTTACCTGTGACCCAAGAACCTACTCCACGAGTTCATTTTTATTTCTCTTACAAATCTCTTGATTACGTTTTTATCCTATTTCGAAAAAATCCATTCACAACCTTTCCTCGGGAGGTGCGGAGCGTATAAGGGTACATCATCCGATGATCTTTCGATATCTCCCTATTCCTCCAGGAGCGGTTATCGGTGATATTAAAAAAAATGAATTTTCCTACAAAGAAAAGCGTCTTCAGATTTTACAGAATTAAATAAAAGTAATATTCTCGTTTCCGAGGTTAAAGTCGATTTTTATCGGACTCGTTTGTTACCATGAATCCATCTTGTCCTGCAGCTGGCATTTCTCTTGAAATTTAGTGTGATCCCTCTTCTTGGAGTTCACATTTAGCCCGTTCTGACGATCCCTGGGCAACATCATCGGATGGCCCATCAACTCATTCAACCGCGCCCCGTCGATCGACCTCACCCTCTGGTTCCGTCTGGCAGAAGATGATCCTTTCTTTTTCTCCGCCTACCTTTGCTTCATCTTTAAGCTGCTTCTGCCCTCTCTCTCTCTCTCTCTCTCTCTCTCTCTCTCTCTCTCTTTTAGATATTCTCAGACAGCCCTTTATTTCCTACCCTCTGACCTCTCTCGGCTACCCCATCCTTTACCGAGATCCTTCTTATCCACCACCGCGTAGCAAAGTGACTTCGTTTTACGTTGAAAATTGACAATTAATTAATAACCGTGATAATTTCGAGAGCCAAATTCTACCAGGCTGCCAGTAATTGTAATCTTCTCCTGGCAGCCCTCTTAATAAATTGCAGGTCGTTCATTCTCCCAGGAAGCTTTAAGAATCCAGTACCAGGTCCACCTGCTTCACGATATCTTAGGCTTCCGCTCGATATACTTCTAAAGCGCGTAGTTACCTCTTGCTTCTGGTTCCTAGAGAAGAACTTTAAAAACAACCATGATTTTAGTCAACTCACGTTACACGACATTGCCAGCCCGCAATCTCTTCTTTTTCTCGGTATTTCGCTTCGGCTCTTCCTTTTTTCTACTTCGTTCCCCCGGCATCGACAAATAAGGAAATACGATTTGAGACGCGGCTTCTTGCCAGTTCCTCCGTATCAGGATATTCCTCCGTCACGTATCCGCCAGGACTCTTTCATTCCTCTTTCTGCTTAGCGATTCTACAATGGATTCGCTTTATTTTCCACGTGATCTATATTGTTCCACTTGGGAAAAGAAAACAACGCTCGTACCTCTCCCGAACGAATCCCATCTTACCAACCTGCCCCAATTGTACTTCATCTTACCAGAAGCAGAAATCCCATCACAACGTCTTGATCCCATGGACCATCCAGTTGGTCAGTCCCATATATCCGGATCCAGTTTGTCGTCCGTGATCGTGCATTTGGTATACTTTCACACGTCTGTTTCGATATCGAGTCATCTTCTCCATGTCCTAGATCTTATCCTTCGTGATCCTCGACTTGAGGAGCAGGTCGCATCTATCGTACCAACGAGTAAGACAAAGATATCGTTCAATGCTTCATTCACCCGACAACCATTCTAATACCGTGTTGGTCATACGTATATTGGAACTCTATCTTTTTCCTACTCACAAAAAATTGTTCAGGATAATCAGGACAATCGGTAATTTAGCTGCGACCTGCTCGCAGTAAGGTACCACGATATATATCTTCGTGTATGTTGGCAGAATAAAAATACACTGGCGGCCTACTAACTATGTTTTTAGCTCGTCACAGCTGTTTGGTTGGCTGAACTGTTACAAGGGAACCTTGCTACGTTCCGCAGTCTTCGCAAGATCTTGTCTACTCATTATGATTGACTCGTTTGACAATTGCGATGTTCTGTTGCATGGCCCAACCCGTGGAGTTCGTGCCGTGACATTGAAGTAATCGAAAAAAAATCAGCATTTTATATATTCTTTTTCACTTTACACGTGTAAATTCAACGATCAATGTCGTGCCTTATTTTTTCGAAAGACTTTATCTATGTCAAAAATTTTATCAAAATCGTTAAATCGATCCTCCCTGTAATCGACCAATTAACGTAGAACCGATTGTAATCCGTCGTGTAATCCTAACACGGACAATTGAATAGCCATGGCCATTGTTCGATCGTTACGTGTTGCCGAGCGTTTGCGAGTCCCACGTTCTTTTTTGTTCGACACTAAGTGTGCCGATCAATATTCGATCAATTTTCACGTTGTAAAGCATCTTCATCGGTACGCAATCAAATGTACCGTATGATGCGATATGATTTTCGGTGAAAATTTTTGACAAGTCTATTAAATATCAGAACAAATTTTCTTAACAGGATTAAACTAATATGGAGGAATATAAAAATTTTGGACAATAGAACCGATGTAATATCTTACCACGAAGAAATTTCATCCTCTCGTTTAGATCTCATTGCTTACGGTATTATACAAGCACCGAAAATCATGGTGAGGCACTTTATGTTTCGACGAAGGAAAAATTGAAAGAAAACAACAAAAGGACAAGAGCTATACGGGAACTATACTTAATATTTATATCTGGCACAGGTCACGGGACGAGCTCCGCAGGCCACGAGAGATATACATATATGCCATGATACATATTCATTCTTTTAACATTTAAGATAGTATTAATATTGTGTATTATTATATATATATATTCCTGTAGTAATCGACTATCGTTCCGGTTTGTACATTCAGATTCAAGAACGCGTACGCGTGTAACGCTAAAAACGGTAGTATAAAATATTTGAACTCATTTTAAAATGCCAAAAAACTAATCGGTGAATATTTTTTGGATACAATTTTGAGAAACAAAAAAATTGTATTTGTATAAAATAAACAAAATTAAAATTGGCAATAATTGATTATTGAACTCCTTCGTAATTAGCATACGAGAACTTACAACTCGAACAAGGATTGAAGAGTTTTTTCTATAGTAGGTTTATCGTTACAAAAATATTTTGTATCCCTATATGGGTTATGTGTAATGTCTACGTGTACGTATGTGCCTTTTATTGCATTTATTGGAGCTGAATGTACGAGACTGGACCCCAGGTGTTGAGCCCTGTGCGGAAACCAAATCAAGTCGACACTGTCACCTGGGACGTGACTCGCGATTTAGCCCCATCTTCACACCTCTTCGATCGGTCCCAATTCCCAATTTCCCGGGATCCCGTGTACGTAAAACACGTGTATCTCCCTCGCGTTCAAAATCCCGTGCATATCCACGGCCAACAAAACAAATAAATTTCTTCGAAATTATTATTCGCTGGTCCCTCTCTCTCTCTCTTTCTCTCTCTTTCCATTGCAGCGTATAGTAATACAGCGAGGTTCCTTTTATATTCGCGATAATATCAAGTACCTTCCATGAATATATATATATATATATATATATTAACATGGACAATTATATTAAACAGCCAATCAATTCTACAGCGACATATTTAATAACGATAAAAAACCCCGCGAATCAATCAGCAAATGCACATTACGCGAACTGAGAGAATTCGCGAAATCTTCATCACGAAGATGCCCCCTGTTAACCTTGTGCCTCGCGTCGTGTGCTAAGCGTACCTACTCGTTGAGAAGAACTGATAGGATACGAATAAAAAAAAAGGTATTGATAATGACACACAAAGTAAAATATATAAGAGACAGTGCAGTCATCTAACCATGTCACAGTTATATATATTAACGATGGAAAACTTTGTATCAGCAGAGTAACTAACATAAGTGTAAAGGTTGAGTTTCACGTGAAGTCCCGGCAGATGGCGAGAGTGGCGCGTCGATCTTGCAGCCACTTTGCGAAGGTTACGAAGAAGGCCTCGACGTGTGGTATACGGTGAAGAATTTGTACGAAGAAAATTGTGTCAGAAATGTATTACCAGCAATTCCTCGTAATTCGATTATACATATAGAGATAATTACGCATGTGGACATAGAGACGAAAATGGGACAGGAGTAACTTTTTATTTAAAAAATAATGCTTAACGCGTCCAACAGTGCCTGCAAAGGCCATACACAGATTTTAGAATGGTTGTGAATAGGTCCGGATGTTTGTACCGAACTCTAGGAACAGGCTCTCGAAAAGGCAGATACGCAATGTCAGTCTGCGACGACGAGTCGTTTGTTGGTCGTGGATCGCGTGCGAGAACCCAAAGTGATTTCGCTGAAAAAAAAAGAGAAAATGCGTGAAAACCAAATATATACGTACATACATATACATTATACATATATACATATATATATCACATATAACGATATGAAATGCGCATAGTAAAACACGGGACCTCCGAGGATATCTAATCGTAAAAACTCGGTACGACGAAAAAAAAAGAAAATAGGAAACAGAGTAAACGAAACAGAAAAATCTCTATTTACCATCTCTTTCCGTCTTTCTCGCAAGAGTTTTGCGAGAGGTCCATGTCAATTCTCTAAACCATTGTCAGTGTGTGTGCAGTGCCGCTTTTGGTCGCTGCTGGCTCATGTGTGTGCTGCTTATTATTGCGAATGACGCGACTGCGACGCGTCGCCTGCGTCCTGCATTCGAGACACGTCTTTAGCTTTCTTGGTTCGCGCGTGCGCAGATCGTCATTTCTAAAAGCTTCAGCGTCGAACCGTCCTTTTAAACGTATTCCACGTATATTCTGTACGTACGTTGCACGTATTACGCAGAATATTTCGTTGAAACGGGATGAAATAATAATTCGCACGAGAAACGACGATAGGCTCCCACGAATCCAAATGTGTTTCGCAATTCGTTAGGCATTCCACTTCGTCTGCTATTTTGTACATATATATATTTATATATATTTACATATATATACACATATTCATGATGTCGTTGTAAGCTCTAATTGCCTGTTCGCTTCAGTGCCTGAATCGCTTGCCTGTAAACGCTTCGAGCATGCTTGCATATTCTCTATGCACATTAGGTCTATATATGTATATTATATACCATATACACATGTCTCGCCTATCCTTTCACGATCGTCATTATCCTAACGTAAATTAATTTCATAGCAAGAAACTATCGATCACATGCATATTCAAGGTTCGTAGAGTAAACGAAAGCGAGCATTGTAGTTACATAAATTTTGTTTAAGGAATTTTTAAATAAAAAAATTTGAAACTTATCCTCGATATCGAAACATTTGTTATCGTGTTCTAGAAACGTTATTCGCAAATAAAAGTGTCTAATGACTAATGCGAAAATATATATTTGCGTGATAGTTATTTTTAGACAATCGTTTGACGTTGTCTGAAAATCATTGGCATTCGTTTGGCAAATCTTTTTCGAGTCCTTGAACTCGCTGGTAACACGTGTGTGTTCCTAGTACAACAGGACACGGGATAATCAATAGCGACAGTCACCCAGTGGTATTGGAAAAGATATGCCTGCTGTGACGTAGCATATACATATTGAGTACCTGTAAGAAGCCGTGATAAACGCATAATGATAGTTAAAAGGAAATTGGTAGGTATATACATTAAGGGGGAGACAAAGAGCCAAAGTGGTGTAACATTTCTATAAGGCTTTTTTGACTCAATGAATTTGGCTTTTGCGAAAAAAAAGGAAAAACGATACCACTCGATGACCCGTATCCATAACAATAGGCAATAGTAGGAAATGTGATATATTTATTTTCTTTCTTTATTCTCCCTTCACATTCTTCTCGTGCGATATGGATATTATTTTTAGTACATATATTCCACATGTCACTTTCCGCATTTACTTGAGCTCCTCCTCACTTTCGTTTCCCTCTGGACTTTTACTGTCTCGCAAATCCGTCCCTTTAATTTAGTAGTTTCGGCAAATGCGAGAAACGTTTTGAAATTTTTGCACGGACCTGCGACACAACCCTCTTTAGCCTTTTTGCGTATTTATAGAATGTTAGTTACGCAAGTTGCGAATTTCTTCCGTACCCCTTTTGTATTCCTTCGGTACAAAGAATATGCATATTCTCAATATATCCATTCCCCTGATCCAAAGAATGAGGGATGAAAAAGAAAGTGCTATACCCTCGTGACATTTCTTTTTTCCCCTCTTCTTCACTCTTTTAGATCAACTGCTTTCTCGACGCTGCCTTTTTTCTTTTGCTCTTTTTTTTCTCTTGAGAAAGGAAATAGCGCTGATCGTCCGTTCAGCCATTTTCCACGTGAGAAGAAATCGAATACTGAAAACCAGCAGGTGAATAACTCTCTTCTCTAAAATTCTCGCTCTCTCTCGCTTTCTCTCTTTTTTTACTCTTTATCTATCCAGGGTATAAATGAAAAGCATTCTCTTTCTCTCTCTCTCTCTCTCTCTCTCTCTCTCTCTCTCTTTCCATCGCCCATGCTAGAAAATTAGTATCTGGCCTGTAGATCGGTAAACCCGATGAACTAGTTAAGTTCAAGAGGAGTCCATTACGTAAAAGCGGAAATTTGAACCGACGTATCATCTCAGCTCTGCCAACCGTGCCAGAACTCAGTGAACTCATCGATTCACCGATTTCGCATACTTTCGGAAACGGATCCCGGATTGCTATCCTGGCGTCTATCGGGATTATAGCACCCTGGGAACAAATAGGTAAACAACCCCTTTCTATTTTACCTTAAATTTCGAAATTTGATTTAAACAGTGTTCTACTTCGGTAAAGCCTACTATACATGTATATATATCGAATTTAAGCGTTCTAATAATTAAAAAAAATGGACGATTAAAATAGAAACCGTTTCCATGGAAACAGTCGTCGACATTTAACACCACATTCAAATGCGCCAAGATTTCTGTCAACACCAGGACTCCGACTTTTTCAACGATGATTCCCAACGTAGAAGAAAACTCTGAATAATTTTCCAGTAGCAATGCGCGAGCCCTATGTTGATAGTCCGTTAGCGTACTTCAAGGCTTTAGGGTGTCAGCCATAAGACATGGCAGGGCCGCAGTGCGCCTGGAGTGTCGCCAAAGGGGCCACCGGCACCAAACCAGATCATGGAACCAGCATCCAAAACCAGCCGACAACATCCGGCCAAGAGTTATCGCGTGGCCACGTTCGGTGCAAACGTTTTATTTCTCCAGGAGGACACTCGGAGTCGCTTACTACCAAAAATATACGTTCGGTTCGTCCATGCGGGATTCCCAAGAGCGACGATTTTAAAAAGTACGGAAAGAGAAAACCGATTACTTGCAGCGAAGTTAGCGTCATCTTCGTCGCACCCGACTTCCTCACTTTTTATCTTCTACGAACCGGAAGGTACTCTCTTTGAACGCGGACTGGACTTTTCTGACGCTTTTATTTTCAGGCGCCAGTTGAGTGCAAGTCCTTCCTGTCCAAGAATGTCCTTTAGAGGATCCTCGCATCTGGTATTGCTGGCTATGAAAGACGCTCAATGGAGAGAAAACCAATGGCCACTGGTGCTTTTTCAAAATATTTCCGAGATCAGCCAATCCTCTTCAGTAATCATTTAAGACTTCGAGGAGACGTATCTTTCGATCTTGAGATTAAATTTATTTTTTGATATTTCTATATGTCACGGGGTGGGTAGCTGTAAATTATTTCGGAAATTGTCTGCACAATTTTTACTCCCTATACGTATAACGGACACGTGAGATTCTCTATCAGCCAACGAAAGGGACTCGAATCTCCGGCGGTACGAAAGCAACGAATGGCCAAGTCGTGTTACAGTTACCTACTGAAAGGTAATTCATGACGTAACATTTATACGAAACGTGACTGGATTGCCGATTTCAATGATATTTTACTGGATATAGCATGTGTATCTACTTGCTATCATCTGGCGGATTTATCAAGTACCTCTTGGTATTAGGTAAAAGTGGGTTGTTTACCGTGAAAGGGTCGGAAGAGGTTATGTATTGTGTGTCAAATAAACTTCCTGTTAAACTAAATATTCCTGAACTCGACTTCCGAGCGGTGGCTACTTTGCCGCAAGTTATTCCCGTTCGAGAGCCACCGGATATTTCACTTTCCGACGAAGCCGCCTGGGCAAACATCGATTAACGGGAGAAGGCTTAGTCGGTCCAATTATTAAAATTAATTAATATTGAATTGATTGACTTTCCGGGGATGTAACATTGTGACATTAAATTAAAATAGATTTTAACATTGATTATTCCTATCGTACCTGTACAATACCTATATGGACTATACTGTAATACGTATAGCGAACTGTCTTCCTTCTTTGAAAGATTCCTTTTGTTCTCGGTGAGAAAAGTAATTTCATTTCTGCCTTTCCAGAGTACTGAAATAGTGCTGATTTAAAAAAAAATCAAGATGCACCCTCTGTGCACGAGAGGTTGGATAGGGTTTTTTTTCAAGGAACAAGAAAAAACTTCATCATCCTCTTAGCTAACGTTACGCTATACATATCTAACCCCAGCTATGTATAGTTCAGCTGACCTATTAAAGACAGCCGACCCAGAAAGTATTCCCAAGAACAAATTTCATTCGAAGTCAAAGACTTTCGAGAACAGTTTTCTTGAGTAAATGGCGACTCTACTTCACTCTGGATTATAGGGAAGGTTTGAGAACTAGAAATGTCCTCGATATATATACTCCTTCGTCAATGGTAACGTGCAACCCTCGTTTCACAATTAAATTTTACGTTTCGCAATAGAACACGAAATAGAAGGTCAGATTTAAATCGGCATGTCTGAGCATAAATTACAAGCCCAGTAACCGATCATCGTATTGCGTGTCACTGGAACATTGGTACTGATACGAACAAGATATCAAAACTCCATAGTTACTCATAGCATCCATTAACAATTCTGCAGTAACGTTAAACGCGACAGATCCTCATAAATTAAAGATCGATAGGATAATAAAATTGCCCTTAGACAATTCCCCAAGGAAAATAACATCCATAAAGCTGCTGGGTCGATCTAAATTTTATTGTGCCTCGGCAAAGCTCCGTTTCTGCCCTAAAAAATACTTGGAAAAAAAAGGAAAGAAAAAAAAAGAAGAAGAAAACGAAAATATAAAGAAATATTATCATGCTACCGGCTTAATAAATTTTTGAGCTATATTTTCTTTTGTTCCAAGAGAAGTCCCTCGTTGCACAAGTAAACATTTGTGTCCCGAAAATTGCACTCGCTTAATAAAATGGCTGAAAGACTCAACTGACTCAAGCTGAAAAATGAAATGTAAAACGGTACAATATTCCAGCACTAGCCTCGAGCAGCTTCTGGCGATGAGCTTCAAGTTTTAACCGCGCCAAGTCGTCGTCATTTCTATGAAAATAGTTAAGAAGGAAACGCTTCAAGCGACAGTCAGATTCTCCTTTCAAGATAGAAATCGACAAGAGGACTCGTACTTGCCATAGGTCATTCGCTTAATAAAAAGCCAACATGAATATTATTCAAATAAATTCAACCTACTATTACATCTTTCCATCAAAGTCAGGTAAAGATGATCTTTTTTTTATTAAAAAAATTTCAATTGGTTCGGGACTGGCAGCAACCTTCGTCTCTAATTTACATTCAATTAATTTACATCGATAAGTGAAACACGTACCAACCTACGTACGTATATACGGACTTTACGATAGATACATGCAGAAGATACCGAATATACGCCAACGAGACTGATGTAGATCGGCTCTAGAGATTTGGCCCGAATGACATTTTATTGACTTGGATAGTAGATTCAAGTTAACGATTTTGAAAAAAATTATTCGCCAGACGTGTCCGTCAGATCAATACAGTATCAACTTCGTGTAAGTTTGTTACCAGCTAGATATATATTGCAATGAGTAAACATTTAATTTTACTAGGATGCAGTAGAAATGTTGATACTATGCATCGAGCAACTTTTTTTGTGCGATAATTATATTTTATCTCTCCTTCTCTCTGTTCATCATCAGTATAACACAGGTAGTATCTTCCGTGGTAATATAACGATAAAAAAAATCGCAATCTTGAAACTGTAAATTATCGGAAAGTATGCGGCGAGGCATCGAAGGTTTAAATGCATGGCATCTCGTGCATGAGTTTCTATATTATAGATACATGGTCTGGAAATGCATGCTGCATGAATATCTAGTTAAATTACCCCACTAGAAACGATCATCCCTTAATACCCTTTCGTGTACACTGACCCTTCGATCCTTATTATATTTCCTTTACAATGTCATCTATGAGCCTGGTGCGACTATTCGCAAAAAATTTGTTTAAAATAATCATCCGACTAAAAGTATTAATAATTTATTATTATATTTCTTTATAGTCTTTAATGGAAACACAGCTGCATCCAGTGATTATATTTGATTCTAATATTTCCTTTTGAATATATCAGCAAAATTCATCGGAAATGCACAATAGTTCGTTTTGTGTATGAAATTTCCTGTAAAATTGTTACTAGGAAATTCTTGAAAAAAAAGTTACTAGATTCTGCAAACAGCGAATGCATTCGTTCCAAAGGCATTAAGGAGCTAAGGAAACGACTGGCGGAGTAAAGATCGGCTCTAAAACTATCCGAAGCAGCGATAAAGATGCTCATAAAAATTAGTATCGGGTCGGTTAAGCGTTCGAGATAGTTTAGATCAACGGGCGTTACTTTTTCTTATGGAGGTCAAGTAGGAAGGAACTACCCGTAGATTCTGTCCATGAAGTAGCTGATTTAACGGGGAAATGCTTACTCTTTTCATTACTTCGCTAAAAAGGTGCACACGGCCACCGACCGGTAGGTTCACCCGTTAGCTGGGATAGGAAGGTTCAGTAACTACTACCCAGGTCACGTGAGTATCCTGACTATCGTTCCACCGGCATACCTGATAATGGTGCATGGCAGCCAACCCGGAACGGTGCCTGGAATACCATATATATATATATATATCTGACCAGGGTAAATATACTGTATGTACATATAACATAGACGGTCGGTGCCGTAGAGGAGAATCTAAAAAGATCCCCGGGTCAATGAGATAATTCAATTTATATATTTTATATGCCCTCTCTACATTTTTGCTATTTCAATTTTGTCCTCTGCTAATAAAATTTCAAGTATTTTCATTAAAAATATTGTTAACATTTATTCACTTGGTAGTACCGAAATTACAGCGGACAGTTAGTTTTTTTCATATAGTTTAGAGAGGTAACCTGAATTTCTAAACGATTTCGAATTTGTTTGAACTCGTTGAGCGTTGTGCATTTTATTTTTTGTACATTTTTTTTCTACTGTTGAATTCATACACTCTGAGGTATTATGGTTCGAGTTTAAATTAAATTGGCAAATTTTATCATTTGCGGATGCAGTTTTTTATTGCGACATTTTTAGAGCTCGAGTGCATTTTTAATAACGAGAGAAGCGTTATGCTACTCCTTTCAGATTCAAAGGTATGTTTATGGTGAATTAATTTTCATATATTCGTGACTGACTGTTGAAGAGATTGTACAGTTTATGCAGTTCCGATGAAATTTAATTTAAAAAAAATGATAATTTGAAAGCAGGTGTATAGTAATTTTTTAAATGAAACAATTGTAATAAACACGATGCACTGGATGCAATTTCATTAAAGTACAATAAATATATGATATATTCCATAGATACAAAAGACACTATAAATTAAATAAAAATTAATTTAATAATAAACACAAGCGCCAATTTTACGCTGCAACCTCATTAAACCTCTTAATTAATTTCTTATCAACCATTTCACATATATTCGTAGAATCCATACTATCATCCCGTGCCAATTTCATACAACTTGTTTTCGCAGAGGCAACGGCATTCCGCATTTGATTCTTACCGTTCATTTTGGAAAAGCTTCTCGACGTATATCTACTATCGTTTAAAGAATTCATACGACAATTCCCTATCGCATTAATACGAATGACCGTCAAGTGGTTGCCTTAGATCTTTATACTCAAAGAAATTCCATTATCAATAATAAATCTTGTATTCTCAAAGAATCAATGAACTCAATCACTAGACGAGCGGCAACATCTTCCAAATAAGATATATATCGTAACATAACATATATATCCATGTACCATATCCTAAAGAATAAGGATGTTCCGTACAATTGCGAAATACCTACAATCAATAGCTGAATGACTACAAATATAAAAAAGCAGAAGAAATGGCAGCCACTTGGCAATTGATTTCGCTCTATCGAGTTTCATCCCTCCCAGCGAAAATCGACGTTGGAAGAATCAGAGGTAATCTCGCGAAACGATAAAACCGGACTCCAAAGAAGAAACCGTCCTTTACTCACGACTCGCCCAGTCTCTCTTTAGTTAAGTAGATGCTCCATATATACTGGAAAAAGCGTGAGAGACCGCAGGTCCGTCCTCTGTAAAATTCTTCCAACGTTTATCGCTACAAAAACAAAACTAACACGACGTATTAAAAACTGTAATTAATAATATTTCTGTGTCACCCCCTATCAGGACTTTACGCTGGATTTTTACTTTCGGCAATTCTGGACGGATCCCCGGCTCGCGTTCAAGCAACGACAGGGCGTGGAGACGCTCAGCGTCGGTTCGGAATTCATAAAAAATATCTGGGTGCCGGACACGTTCTTTGTGAACGAGAAACAGTCATACTTTCACATCGCCACCACGAGCAACGAGTTCATCCGTATCCATCATTCAGGCAGTATCACACGTAGCATACGGTAAGTACAGCAAAGTCAACAGTGACAATAATTTAGATAATTATATAACGTGTGTACGGAAGCAACTTACCAAGTCTATAATAACCACGAGCGAACGATAACTCCCAGGACGGGTCGCTTGGGCTGCATCCCTAAAGTATCGTTCGGCCGCCACATTGGCCATGGACACATGTCATGTAAGTTAGAATTCCACAGGCAATGAGTTCATCCCGACGACAATATCACGTCTCACAGGTGTTGTTACTTTTTCCTGTCTCTCTTGCTCTTTCACTATGTATACATCACCACACCCTTCCCATACTATCCCTTTATGCCCTTTTCCAAGCTCTCCAGAGTCTTTCCGTATTAACGCTCGAGCTATATTCAGAAGCCATGCATATCTAACTTATACGTTGACTGCTAGGCACTTTGGTTCGTAGCTACGCCGCTGTACGGCGCTGCGTTAGTTCGAGACTACAGGCGTTATGAGGCCTCTTCTGCTGTGTTATATAGATATATATAGCGAAATATATAGATATATAACGTCGATTGCACAATGAGTCTATCCAGTACTCCCGTGCCGTCCTAACGCTCTATACCCAGGGTATATTGCAAACTACCGTACTCTCGGGCTACCACTGCCCTTAACCATAACGTATCGCTCGAGAAAAGAGCGTCCATCCTTGCTATATTGCGAAATACTATGACTGCGGCTATAGCTCTAACTACACGATTACTGTTGGATTTCAGTAGCTAGGGCGAGAGGACTAGGAGTATTTCATTCGATGGAAGCCGCACAGGATCCCGTGTTAGTTAAGTGCAGATAGAACAAAGGGATTCAATTCGTTTCATTAAATATTAATAGTATCAACATTCCATGGTGGATGCGTATTGGATAATCAACTTTATCTTTCGAAGGATACCATCGTGCAATTAGATAGTTTAATATGTCGACTAATTTGTATTTGTAAATTTATCTGTATGGAATAGGGTATACGTGTATCTTTTCACAGCCCGCGATTATATCTCGTGCCTTCGGGTATCGCGATTTATTCCATTGTTGAGAATGAACAAGACCAGTATCCCGCCCTCGATGCCTTTTTAAATATCTTTGATAATTCCGTAATGACTTCCAATGAAATACGAATACTCGTCATTCTAGCGCATTCACGATGTAGGAGCAACTAATCAGCCAGGTTAGCCAGTTCGCAGAGGCCAGCGATAATTTAATGTGAGATCGCAGACATTGGCGAGGGGAGGAAAAAGGTGGCCAACAGTAACGGAGTAGAAGTTAGGTTAAGAATCAGAATAATGAAAAAAAATAAATGGAAAGTGAAACGGCGGTTACGTGCGACGCCCTCGTTAGCAGCGCCGCGACGACCGCAGCCGATTCTACCTTCAGACAGTTTATTCCCTTTTCTTTTTTCTTGTTTCTTTCTTTTTTCCCGACATCACAACTTGTTACCGCAACTCTATCGTGTCTACCACTAATCCCAATCTTCACCCGAAGATCATGCTCATCTCGCGAATGTCATTAATAAAATGTGTACAGCATCTATTGTCGGCACAGTCGTGGACCTGGTCTGGAAAATTGGGAAGTCGTACGATTCAGATGTAACCAACGTTTCCGACTCAGCTTTCTTCTCCAGGTCAAATCTCAACGGACCGTCAAGAAATCATCTCAGAGATTTTCCTTCCTTCAACGCAATTCATCAAAATCTCGATCCCCACGTTTCCCTTCACCCGCAATCTCCTCCTACCCAGCTCTTCTCTACATCCATATACTCATCCAGCATCCTCATCCATTCAGACATCCTCCTATCACTAACGGCTAACCCTTGCCCAGATGATGGATGTTGTATGTTCTCGCATCATCTGTGGCAAAGCTCGTCGACCGGTTCTACGTTAACTATGCATGCCTCAATATTCTACCGAGTTCAAGTCAGAAACTATTACTGGATGAATTCGTTTCTTCATCTTCACTAGAATATTATGAGATCATTCTGCTCAGCGTGGATGCTGGATAATAGAAATACCTGTAATTGATTTTCGGTGTTTTTGAAAAAAATTCGAAGAAACGAAAGGAACAAGGGGGGGAGGGGGTAGGAGAATGATGATTAAATAATTTTTAACGTTACAAAAAACTTGTCAAAATTTTTATTACATTTTTTAAGACATCCATCTACCGTAACTACTATTCGTCGATATTACCCTTAAAAAAGAGGACGTTACGTAGACACGTAAGGAAACCACTGATAAATTCTTTCAATAGAGTGTATTTCAGTGCCGGTAAAAAATTCTCTTCCTCTATTACGTACTACGTTCGAATGCGTCTGAAATCTGCAACGCGGTACCTACGTTATTTTACCGCGTTATTATACCGAGTCAACAGCCCGATTTTAATTGCCGCCAACCCAAGACAACGAGACTGAAGCTGGATAACGCTGACGCTTTATTTTTCTTTCACTTCAACCCCATGATCCGGGAACACTGAACTTAATTCCCATTCATGTCGAGTTGAAATCGAAGTCATCCCCTCTTGTGTTAGCTTCAATTCTATTCTCTCTTTTTCATCTGTCCCTCTTCCACTGTATAACTTCGTTACTATTCCCGCTCTCTCGCTCTCGTTACGCGTCCCACCTTCTGCTTCTGGTCTACGTGAAAACATTTGAGTGGCATCAACGAACTGACTTGTTGGGTAAGAGGGGTTGGAAACCGCGTCAGAGTCTCGACCTAGCACTAACTGACATTTAGCGACAAAGCGGAAGTGCCCGCAAATCGGTTGATTGGACCGTTCTCAGCCTCCTGTTCGTTACCGATTTCAGAGCCGGGCAAAAGCACCGATGTAAATAATAAACCGGAATCAAGACTGCCAACTGTTTGTCATTAATATTCGGAGTGGTTCTGTACTAACGTGACGTTTCAGAGATTAATTCCTAAATATTACCTAAATATTGAGCATTTTAGTAAGGTGAACTAACGCTTTTGTTATTGTTACAACTTCATTACATTCGATTTGGAATTTACATGGCTTGATTATTACGCAAATATACACCTACCGATTGGTTCAATAATTAATAAGCTGCAAAGTTGTTTTTCGCAGTTTTCATCGAGGCATATGTATATTCAACTTTTGAACCTTCAGTGCATACTGCATCCGACCCTCATCAAATACTGGACATCATATGCATTATGCAAGATTAAATTATATTCGGATACTCGTGATACCACGAACACGTATTACCCACCCATACATATACCCCTCATTAACAACTCTCTCTGATTTATTTACCTTCCAGTATATAATCGTTAAAACACGCTCGCAAGATCGATCGCCATTTTATAGTACAAAAATTCGTGAGTGAAAATTCCACATGTTACTACTAGTGATACGTGTTAATTCCTATGATCAAGTATATAGTATATAAAGTATACAAATAAATTTTTTCAAATTTCTATATATACCATTTACATCCCAGTGTATAATATATACTGCATAATAATATATCGCTTTATCGTTTGTTTCAGCTTAACCATCACGGCATCCTGTCCAATGAATTTACAATACTTTCCGATGGATCGACAGCTCTGCCGTATTGAGATTGAGAGTTGTAAGTAACACACTGAATTTATGAACGAAACATGTAGTTCTCTGCAGTCTCGCCACGTGAAACTTTCTACGTGCACAAAGTTATATCAAATCGTACGTCGATACGTATAAGGGAAGTTATGTAAATAAAAAATGAGGAATTCTCAAAAGGCAGTCATCCCGGCACAGTAAATGCCATCTCTCGCTTTCGGACAAGCAGTTAAGCTTCGAGAATATTTACCGATTGATTTCAGATTGATCGAGAGGACAATTACTACCGGTACGCGTGGGGTAACGAGATCCGCTCGATTCGCACTAGGTATTACCCAATGCACAGACGGCACCCTGTAATTCGAACGATTTCGATTTATCGAAGATCGATACCGTACACAGTTTACCCTCCATTAAAGCTCATTTATCTCTTCGGCAATAAAACAGTCTGCTTGCGGTAATCTCTCAAATTATTGGCGGACATGTTGTGCGGCGCAGTCCGCGCCAGGGCAAATTATTGAATTAAGCATAAGCCGTACGGGCGAATGAACGAGATCTAATCAAAATACTGTTTCAGTTTACCTGCTTGCGGTACGTAAACTCTAACCAATTAGTATGGTAGGTCAGGAAATTACATTAATTTTGCACATTGGATATACCTGTATGACAGTTAATCACTGTTTACGTAGCTGTTGTTACCGGTATCGATCGGACTGTATTAATTAACTTTTTATCGGAGAATTTGTATGATTATTATATTGATTAACGGATGTTTTAAGTTTTTTAGTTATGACGTCACTCGTTACGATATACCACTGATCCACTTGGCATGCGGGATGGCTGCCTGTTTCGTGAGGATTGTCTATAGGCGCGTTCGCAAATTGATAATTATGTGTCACGTATGGCACTGGACTTACATGAACGATAAAAGGTACGGGCCTTATAAATAAATTATTTAATTGTCTGTCGTAATGGATACAGCCGTTTGAACGTGAAAAAGTACGCGCGAAGTTTACTTTCATGGGGGTGCGGCAGCGATACTGCTGCTACTGACACTGTTTCTATATTGCGTTATATCGGACTTGTCGATCGGGGGCAAAGTGTATATTGACGTCTGGACTGCATCAAAGCATTTGCCGTGAACGGAGATCGAACTGACGTCAATTTTTCCGAATACGTTAATTCTTTTGGCCCTTGGCGATTCGATCTGCTTTGATAATTCGGTCAATCCGCAAATTTTCATCAAAGGATTGCATGCAGTCAATTGACGCAAAATTCACGTTTGAATAACGAATACGGAGGTTTGTGGCATGCACAAAAATTCACACTTGAACTAATACTGCAGTCCGGGTATAACGTGCGAATTGGAGGAAAAACGAAAAATTTAATCCAATCTCAAAATTCGTACTGGGATTAATTTTACGATGGATCGAACCCCCATTGGCATATCGAGATTATTATTTTGTGGTTTATACGTACTTTTTTCGCGACGCTTTTCAGATGACCAATGCCAAGAAATTCAGAAGCATATTTATCTTAAGTATACAAAAATGACGTTAATGCGTTATTTTTTGTTTTCAATACAAATTTTTCCTTGAACCTTTCGTATTTTTCGAATTTCCCATTTCCCATGTATACAACTTCTTGTATTTGCCTTTGAATTCTCTCCCGTCATTCTCTGTACTCTCTAATTCCCTCTCATGTCTTATTCTCACGATCTATCTCCCTTTCTCTTTCTTCTTTCTCTCTCTTTCTATCTCTCTTTCTCTGCCTATCCTGTCTTTCATACGGCGATCATAACTACTTGAGCACAGTGTGCAGCTAAAAGCACCCAACATGCTTTCTCGTGAAGCGTCATCCAAAGCGTGACGATATAGAAACGCGTCACGAGTAACACGTGACGGGACTCGTGACGTGATGCAATTACGCAAAAAAAAAGGACACGTAACAACGCGAGAGGCAATGCAAAGCATCACAATGCCCGGCAACGTTGAAATATTTTAAAATGCCGTAGCGTTGCGCACTGTCTGATTATATAGAAACCGCTACGTCTCACCATTACGTCTCCCAACTACTTTCAGCGCGCTGAGTCCACATAGGCTCATTCGCAAGTTCCAGGAGTTACTGCAAATTGACCATATAACTTATTGATTCGTAGAAACCACCCTTGAGGCATGTTCGCGATATCTCTTCGAAATAGTATATGTAAAGCTTGGAGAGGAAAATTATATGTATAATTGATGAGAATTCAGGGGATTCCACAATGACGTGAAATACTTGCAAGTAGTCATACCTCTAGAATTAGTATGCAATTACGAGTGATCCTTATGGGAATTGATCAGAGGATATTAAATTTTTGAAAAATAATAAATAAAGATAATGTTAAGTAGAAATACCGTGACAAAAAATGTATATTTCAAGCAGAAAAATTCAGCCGCGGAATATTACATATAGGAGCACGAAGTGAGGCTAGGTCATTTTTATGGCGGAAGGGATGAAAATTTCTTTGTCGGAAAATATTGAAATACCCTCTGGAGATGCTGAACAGACTGGATACGTCCGTTCTGGATTAGCCTTCAGCTTTATTTTAAATTAGGTACTAGACTCGCTAAGGAGGAAGCTGAAACCTTTAGAACTTACCATTACAAAATAAAAGTGATTATTGCATACGTATGATGATTCTCGAATAATTCGACAAGGAGTGACGCTTGTATACGTCATCGGGAAAAATATCACAGAATTTCAAATCCTATCCGTTGAAATGTATGCTTGAACCAGACACTTCATTTACATACATACATCGCGAAGGGTGTTTTTAAAGGAATTCACTAAAACTTAAAAAAGGTTAGACTATCTAGGAAAATGTGGAAAGGGTGGCAAAATCCACCTTCTTCACTGTGAATTACACTCAGGTGAGCCAGCAGAAGAGAAAATAATAGTACGCGATTTGTCCTTATAAATTTGCAGTAACTCCAGGGCCTTGAAGCGTGAAAGTAGTGTGAGGTACGTAAGGATTTAGCATTGCTGCCAACATACGTCGGTCTTTAGATAAAAAAGTAATGTCCACTTATATGCTTAGCAATTCGAGATTACGATACAAAATTTGATTTGCAATGCGATCGTAATTTGATCGATAAGATCCTTGTGTGTCTTAATCGCTCTAGATCGTTCTCCGTATATATATAAGGTAAAAGTCCGAGTCATCAGCCATATACCAGTAATCGTCTGTTGTGTTATAATACTATAGATTTTGCTATAGTCAAAGCACACACTGGCCATTACTGGCACATGGCCGATGATTGGGCCGTCCAACCTATACATATAAGTTGTACTTTGTTCAAGTAAAAAGTTAACATACATGAATTTAAAGGGCGAAAATACTTGATGAAATTAAAGCATAAAGAAATTGTTTTATATATGTACCGAGTGTATTAGGTTGGCAGCAATGCACAGAATGGTGATTGTTCCTCCAGAAAATATGAGCAGAGATTACGAGCTCACGTTGAGAACTATCTGACTAGGTGCGTTATTACAGCAACGTCTACAGTTGATATAGCGGCAATGTATAAAAGACCGCTTTACGATATACGTGGGTGTAATTGAAAAAAGCCGTCAAGTTGTTCGAACGTTTTGTTGGTATTTTTTTTTGCTTTTCTTCTCCTTCTCGCTTTATATTGCCACCCTTGGTTCTCTCTTTTCATTATCGGGAAAACTTGTTGGAAAATGCGAATCGGCCACGGTCTTATGACCGTAGTCGACTCTTTACGATGGGAATTATTGCCTCGTGTAATTACGGCTTTAGCCTATATATCATTGAAGGGAACGACCGGCTACTTCGTTCTCTTGTAAACCAAACTTACGGTAGCGAACAACGTGATTAATGGTAAATTCTTGGCTGTGATTCTTGTACTTTTGTTAAGACTTTGTGACTTATAATTTTATTATTTATTAATGACGTTACGACTTTTGCATTTTACACGCGATTAACGCGAGTTTTGATAACGCACGTATGAGGATTTTACTGTTTGAGATAATTTGAAAATATTTAAGTCCCGTTTTCATTGGTCATGTTTTCTGGAAGTGTCTTACATGTATTTTATCAACAATGTTTTATTTTATTATTGAAAAAGGATATGTAAAATAATTGCAACCTCCGATGGGTCTCCACTCGGTATTACCACATATCACTCTGGTGATGATTTCGTTCCCATGGCTTTTTCTGCAAACAACAAAAATTTGTTGATTTTCAAACAAAAATATGATATCGACCAATTTTTAAAGAAAATATTAATCGCACGTATCTGATATATCGTGTCAAATATCTTTTTATACGTTATATGTCAACAGGAAGTCATATGAATATATTCACTCGTGAAGAAACAATTGTCCAATGATCTATTGTAATATGTACTTATATAGTATACATATATCAGGATTGAAGGTCATCAGAAATTAGTATGGAACAAAATCACTCCAGAGTGTAAAACACGTTCGACCGACCGTGTGCGTATGAGATAATTAATTTTCGCCAATTAAACTATTTTAATTTGCCATCCGATACCACCTGAAGGCCTCCGACATATAGCACTGAGCCTCGTGTCCGGGGACGTAGGCCGAGGACGGCCAGCCCTGAGAAGGCTACGCAAGCCAATATCGACAAAGGTCGAACCGAATTCTGACGCATTGTGCATCTAGCCCAGCGCATGCGTTAAATTGCATCTTTTACGTTACTAAAAGATACTATAATGTATAGTAGACTAGAGCGTTGTACTTTCATAATAATCGGCATGCCACAGCATGGACATACAGTACGCATACGAAAAACAGGTATCAAAGCGATCACATACAAAAAGCTCAATAATTTTTTAAAAATTACATCATTTTTTTATCTATAATCCATTAAGGAAAAAACGATTTATAGTAAATTTTCCAAAAAATTATAAAAATAAAAATTTTATGAACGTTACAATTTATAACAGTTCATATAAATTTTTAAGTTTTCATACAATACAATACGCGTACTATTCGCATTCTGTACGAGATTTAACAAAATTTTGTCTGGTCGAACAGATTTTCGAGTTACATCAACTTTTACCGCGAATCCGTAAAACTGTCGACCCGCGTTGCTCTCTTCACAAGTTCTTCATCCCCTACTAGCTCTGCCGTCACTAGCTGCAATACCCTTAGGATCACGAAAAGTCGTACCACTGGCTTCCGAGAAAATCTACTACCAATGCGGAATACTAACGTGCTGAAACATATTAGTATTTGCATGAGGCTAAAATATCATGCATGTGGCACGAAACTACATAATTAGCAATGTATACATACATATAATACATACCTTACGATATATAGAACCCAAGATAAAATACCAAGACGAACATATAAATGATATACTTAAAAAAGAAAAAGTTAAAATCTGCAAGTATGAAAAATAAAATTTCTTCCTTTTTACACAAGGATGAAAATCTTTCCCAGGTAAATCTTCATTAAAACTGTCTATAAAAAATACCGTCTCATCGACCCCCCCCCCCCCCACCCATAAATACTTATTCACATTTTAAATACTTTAGTGAATTTCACTTAGTCGAGTCGTGCAATTAACTTTGAAAACTAGTTGCCGTACTATTGTCGGCGACGCCAACGTTTCCTCGTCCTGGAATTACCGCGAGTATCTCGGCTGACTTCGTAAGGACAAAAAACACCCATCCCGTTTACACAGAAACCATTCGAGTCGATTCGGCTGAATATTTCGCGTGATGACGGAATCTCTGTCAATGTCTCAACCCCACGTACATTTTCCCAAGTAAAACTTATGAGCAGAAACGGTTGGACAGATTGGCTCGCTGACACGTGTGCATGATTACGGCTCATTCTAGTGCAGCGTGTCATGCGCGATACAAGAGCCGCAGCCCAGGCGTCGCGACGCTGGTGAAGCATGACTTCGCATTTAATGTCCTCGTGCCACCCTGTACTCAAGGACGCAATTACGTAGATTGACTCGCGCATTTGGCCACCTTGTAGATGATAGTCAAGTCTTGATAAGCATGCCAAGTAGTTCTGTATCTATATATGTTTGCCTTTTACAGTGTCTTGAGTTACGAGCGCGTTTAGAAGCTGCCACATCGAGTGCACCACATAAGTTACATACGCGAAGTGTATCAGCTGAGATCCACGTTTGCGGTTTGCGGTGAAACGGTACACGATTTCGAAAATCTGATGTGACAACTATTTAGTACTTTTTAATTGAGCATCGATTGCGCATATTATTGTTTGCTTAATTTCCATTCGCAAATAAAAAACTCTCCTTGTTATTTCAAGTGGTATTGAAAAAAGTTAAGTGCAAAAATCATAGAGCAATAAAAGAGAATAGAAATGAAAAACATCAAGAAATATTCAATAGCTGTCACAGCAGATACTCAAAATCATTAATCGTTTAACGGTAAACCGCAAACATTCTTCTTAGCTGATACACTTTGTATGTATGCCTGTAGTTATACCTGACACTGTTAATTCAATGGCATTAAAACGAGTTACACAGAGGTGAAAAAAGAAATTGACTGTGTGTTAAAATTTTGCTCTTGTTGGATAGAGAAAAAAGAAAAAATATCGGTGAGCTTTTGTTGCAATTACACAATTCTGCACGCATGCACGGCACGTTTCTTTACTCTCTTGTCCTTATTTTCTATGTGTCATCCCATATCCACTTCATGTTTATCACTAATGAGACCTATATTTTTTTTAATTATATGTTCGTTGTCAAGTTGAACGTTTAAAATTTACATGATGTGTCTACGGCAATTCAGACGCACTCGAGACATTGATTGAATATGTCCATAAGGAAAATATCGTAAAATATGTTTTTTTTTGCGCGTTGAGAAAAATCTCACGCGGACAGTTCGGGATTTTCAAAATCTACAGCAATCTCTTTTCTCATTGGAGGGTTGAGCGTTAATCACAAAGCGCAATGAAACGTGCGTCGAATAGAGTTCTCGAGTGTCGATCGGCTGAGTAATTGCACGTGGAAACGCGGCTTTAGTGTCGAAGCAGAATCGTCGTTAACGACCACATAGCGAACATACATATATAATGCATTTGGTATTACGTGCTCGGATTCACATTCTAATTAAATTAATTCGCATTAATTACGTGTACGTTACTTAAACATTTTTTTTAATTATTCCCCTTTCCCAGGTTTGTCGTTATGGTACGCAAACATTTTTTCCCTTGAGTCTAAATTTAATCTATTCGTCATTTAGAGTTTTCATTAAGATTTTCGCGTTGCACTCGAAACCAGTTGGCATGTTTGACACATAATTTTATTCTACATAGAAATCGCTCTCGCTCGACGTCCAACAAAATGGAGCACTTAATTCTGAATGCATCGCGGATTCCAGAATCTTACGAATGTTCGCTATGTCGGTGCACGCCGTGGAATACCATTTCAATTCCTGGAATGTCGTATAACGATTGTAACCTCCAGCTCAGTTCCAAAGGAATGTTCTTATGCATGCGCGGAAGGCTACGACAAGAAACAAGAGCGTATCTTGATTTTCGTTGTAATCACGGAAGAAATATTCCATTGAAAATAGGACTTTAGAATCATATATCAAATCAGTATACCGAGAAATAACGTAAAACAGTATAAAATATAAAATGTCAAAAATGGTGTATCACAAAAATTTTCATTGACAAAATATACAAATTTGGTCTTCGAAAAAGTGAAATGCGGTTCGTTGTCAAGATAGAAAAAGTGAAGTAAGAAAAAAAGCACAAAAATAGAAATTAAAAAATATAGATATTATTCGATGAATGCCTTTCCGCGCTTACAAAAATCAAAGCGTTATTCTTGCCGTTTCATACGTAACGTAACCAGAGCAAAGAATAACGCTTTGCGTCCTAATTGGTAGACTTAAGAAATCCTTTGCAACAAAAAAAAACTTTCGCTCGTTAATTTAAATGTTATCGATAGATTTTTATTTTTAATCGTCCCTCAAGTGTCTAAGAACAGTCGCGCCTTGTATATTCACCTATACAGTGTGATTCAAAAATAGGTATACACATCGAATCTCCTATTACCAACCGTAGGTATACCTATTTTTCAGTACATCCTGTATAAAAGTAAATACATAAAAAAGACAAAAACTTTATTGCAGGCGGTTAAATAAATTAAATATCGACCGAGGCGCCATCTGTTCTTAGTTTTATCAATCCATTCGTTTAGTCATTTCCTGCCCTATTAAGTGTCTAACTGTATGCTAGAGTGGAGATTTGTGTTTTGTTCTCTTGGCAGTTGGATACACAATGCGCGATATTCGGTACAAATGGATCGCCGGCCTACAATCGGTCGGCATCTCGAACGAGGTGGAGCTACCGCAATTTCGCGTGCTCGGGCACAGGCAACGACAGACAACCATACACCTCTCTACAGGTAGATAGCCCATATTCATCCTCCTCTAAAATCGTCCTCGTGACCACTGATTTCACACCAGTTGAGAAGAGCGTGTTCCCGCACCGAATGCACTGTAATCACGTTTCCATAATTCTGATAAGAGCTTCATAATTATGGTACAGGAGAAATATCTCCGTATCCTTGAGCCAAAAAATCAACAAAAAAATTTTCTATCCAAAATTTGCCACCTTTCAACCAGATTTCCCAAATCAAAGAATCCAGAATTTACGATCAAGCTTTTCTTGAGATTCCTTGTGTCCGGTTTCTAATCCACGATGATCATATACTCACACCTATATCGCATTACTCCTCTAGTCTGATTTTGCGTTAAATTTGCTTATAATGAAAGTCACGTGATTTGAGGGTATATGAGGTAAAAGGTAAGTGGAGGCCCCCTCGAAGGCTGCTCAAGATTGCGGATTCCGCAAGGTACGTACCAACCGTGGGGGGGATCTCTATATTTTCAGTCGGATACACCATGAGGGACATCCGGTACAAATGGAACGAAGGACCGAACAGTGTTGGCGTCAGCCCCGAAGTGTCTCTTCCTCAATTCAAGGTCCTTGGTCATCGACAACGGGACATGGAGATTAGTTTAACCACCGGTAACGTATTCCCTTACGCTTAGAAGAAGAATACTGGAGCGATCTAACCAGACACGTCGAACTTAGACTTCGTGGGTACCTCGAACGATCTGCCCAGTTCTTGGCAAATAGCCACCCCGCAGGATGACCTCAGAATTCTCTTGACGAGTTTCTTAACTCTCTCTCTCGATCTTTCACTTATTCAATTCTTCTCTCTGCTATAACGTTCATCGGTAGTGCAATTTCGTACGCCCTTATGAATGTGCGAAATGGGATGTAGGTAAGTGCTCGGAGCTGACGATCTTAAGAACTTAGACGACGCAGGATTATACGATAAAATTACAAATATTCATTAAATCATCGATAAAAGGTACAACAGTCTTTGTAATATGTAAATGTTAGTCGTCAAGAGTGACGTCGGTATTGTAGGAAAGGATTGTCAGAGGTACCCCTTTATTTATTTTTGTCTATTCCTATATAACTCTAACCTATCCTTGTGTAGGATACGCCTATCACAGCAAGGTAGCCCTAATGGCGTTACCCCTGACTTGGCTATGGCACTATGTGCAAAGCGGCTAATCACAGCAAGGATAGTAGGTACAAAGCGAAATGGCGTCAACTGAAATTTCTCCTCAGAACTTTGTCAAAATTTCTCTACGTACAGTATTGGGCAGGGTATCATATGCTAATATACCAGAGCTTCGAAAAACTTTTTGGAAGGATCTGAACAGTGGAATAAAGTAGGCTAGTTATCAGTACAAATTTCTATGATTTACATGATCTATCCCAGAGTGCATAAGTCTAGCGAAAATACTGTTTAATGATTTCAATCCTATGCGAGAAATGGTAGATGGAATAGCGAGAGGCGCTAATTGATTAGCGAGAGAAGTTCTTCATCTGTCAGCTGCTGTTGGTACTAAGGGATTGTTCTTCCAGTGACTGTCTCTAACCAGTACACTCTAAGTACTTGAGTACCGAGAGGTTAGTTAAACTCTACCGTTTCAATACCTCGACCGGTATCTGCTCCTGCTGGTATATACGAGAACTTCCGAAAGTTAGACTGCGAAGGCAGTCTCGATGGAATTCATGGATAAACCGGATAAACCCGCTGAGACTTCCGGTATGGGCGTCGACGTCGGCGTCGTTTCCTTCATCCCTGTTATTCTTGAACTTAGACGTAGCGCATATTCCCTTAATATTTTCTCTCTTCTCCTCTGATCTGATTCACTTCGGTGAATTGTCAGAAACCTCGGAACACGGATCGATCATAACGAATTGATTGATCCCTTCGATGACGTTTAAATTCTCCTTTGCTTCTCTTGAGCTATTTTTATTAGAGTCTCGAATGATCTCATTTACCTGATAAACATCGTTAACTTTCAGGAAAATATATGAGGACCCTCTGATGTGCCTGTGCATCTTACGTATTTCTTTCCCATAATCTTCAAGATAATAGTAGCCTCCTCTTTGGAATTCTCATTCCACACTTTGGTAAACCAAGTGCAGCCATAAGAGAGAACGACGTTTGAGCGAAAAGGTTTTCCTCCACCTTGTCGATTACGCTTTCGAGGATGTTGACTACTCGAGAATTCTCTCAAGACATTGGCTATATAATACCTAGCTACCTCGGGTGCTCCTGGAAGTATAAAAGCTCAAGCTCTCTGTGGACGCGGTATTTATCCGGTAAAGGGTAATCGCATTCTACTCTTTTGTATATATATGTATATTAAAGTGAACTCTCGTAATGGTAAAGGTCATAGAACGTTATCACTTAAAAATTTGCCATTTACTCGACTGGATATTTTCCAGAACGGAAATCATAGACGGGGAAAAGATTCCTCAGCAAATACTTATATTCTAAGAAGTATCGTAATACTTTATAATCTCGTTGCATTTACATATAAAATTACATCCAGCATTGATATCGTACGTTATCACGTGAATTTCAAAATCCCCCTCACATTTCGTATAGACTGCGATCCCTGCCACTTTTCGTTCTTGACTTTTTGTGCCGTCTGTACGCGTTAATAAGCTCGTCGACGTCTCTTGAGATACAATTAGAGATACAGTCATTCCCGAAACAATGTATATTTTCCGCTACGTCCTCGATGTGCATTCGCGTGCCGACGCTAAAATATGGAACGGCGTTACGACGTTTCCGTGGGGCAATGGATTTTTCCCTACGTCCCACGTGGAAAATACGACTTTTCAAAGTTGTGCTGTACTATATTCGACGGAAACTGAATTTCCTCTCGTATATATTACGACTGTCGACTTTCAGACGTACCTCGTCGATCCTTAGCACGTTATTCAGGTCGTCATGCAATTCCGACGTTTTGAAAGGCTCGAAATATCGACACGATTTACCAACGCATTATTCACTGCCATCCTTATATCAGACATGCAGCCATTATGTTTTTTTTTCTTCAGCATTAATCACCCGATGGAAAAATCCGCGAATCATCCCTTTTCATTAAAAAAAATCCTCTTCCAATACAGCCGGCTGTATAGACCGATTCGCGTATAACGTAAAAAAGAAATGATTTCAATGCTTTCCAAGTAATAAATTAATGAAGTAATAGCTCGGAAGGTAACCCCTCTTGACCCACCAGTTCCAAGCAAGATCTTCCATCTCGTCATTGATATTTAATGCGAGAAAAAAAGTAAAAAAGAGAGGAAAAGGGTAGATGGCACCACTAGGCAATACGAGCCTGAAAGTACAATTCGCACTGAACACGAATCCTCGCAGACACCCTGCTGAAGTATAAACGCAATGGAGTCAGGGTGAATCCAAAAAGTCTCTACAAGTATACGTGCTCGGGTATGGGTAAAGGCCGTACAGGTTCGGAATATAGAGGAGCAAGGCAGAGGGCCCGGCTTCTACTTAGTTTGATGAAGGTTTTAATTACGGCTCGGATTACACTGACTGACCCACAGACCTGAGCTTCTGTCGGGCTGAATTACCTACCTTCTCTTCAACTCCGGTTCATTGCCACTCGGGTATACGGAACAGTCTGGTTCTGTATATACATATATACACCCTAAGTAGCTCTTGATCACTAAACGAGGCGAGGAGGAACTCTAATGACTCACCAATAATCTCTCGATAGGCTCTTACGAAGAAGTTCATTCAAATCGAAGCGCATCGTATCTAGTTTCTCGTCAAATGAGATTTAGGCACTTCAATGAGTAAGGTGTAAACGTGAACTGGATCAAAGAAAGATAACGAGTCCTCGAGAGACTAACAGTAAATACATTACTGAAGCAAAGTTTACAGCACCTTATTGTTATTACTATCAAGGTACAAGGGAAGGTATTGAATAAATAAAACATCCCTACAAGCAGAACAACTCCCCGTTAACATGAAAAGGGTAGATATGAAACGATCAGTAGGACTAACGGTGGTTTTAGATTTCGGGCACTACGTGTAATTATATTCTGGACATATGTATCTATTCTCTTCTATTCTCCCACTCTCGCAGTAATAGAGCCCCACTATCGCCTCCCTCTCATTGGCCAACCACAATCAATGCCAGAGTAATTAAAACAGACCAGTCAGCCGACCGGTTGCCGCAATCGAGCGTACGTCCTGTATATGCTGGACCCTTTAACTGGCTCCGTAAATATTCTACTGTTTCTTTACTCTTCCACTCTCGTAGCTATCCACCCCTTATTCTATACCTGTAACTACCCTAGAATCGTTGGCATATATATACGTACACGCTAAACAGTACCCAACCTTTTACCGATACGATCTCCAGTGGCTTATTGAACTAGAAATTTTCTAGGCAATCGCCGCGGGTATCAACAACGCTAAAAGTTTTACAGCTCTTGCCAGTTAGAATTTTTTATTGTAATTTACAAAATTCTTCAGATATTTTCTTTTACATTCCCGACATTTTTTAACCCGGCGAACCGTATATATTACGTTGGTCATTCCATTGCCATTCAGTGAGCTTAACCTGCCTCGGGCTTGATTTTTAATGAATCCACCTTTCAAAGGAATTTCCACCACCCGCTTGACGACGAAGCTCACCTTTCCCAACCCCCCATCCCCCTCCCCTTCCCCTTTGCATTGTCACCTGTTTACATTGGCTGCTGCCATTGGCGATTGTTCACAATGGGTTGAGCCTCGGCTATTCTTCGGACTACGTGTATAGGTATACGTATACAGAGCAATGTACAGAGGTATACGAGGGTGGATTGATAAGTTTCCGGCCTGACTAAGAAAAACAAGGTTATTTAAAATTTTTTTTTTTTATT
>JAYRCB010000384.1:253061-280575 GCA_036026315.1 Trachelus stipa
TGTCACCTTCAGGTAGGCCTAGTGGCGCCATTTCTTGGTCAGGCCGGAAACTTATCAATCCACCCTCGTATATAGAGGAAAAGGAGAAAGGGTATGACACGGAATACACGTTACTTCACTAGACACCCATCTATATGTCTAGTCTACATGCCACCTGTTTTCCTTCTCGGTTATTCCTCGGGTATATATATGTATAGTGTATCCAATATATATATTCGCAATTCTAACCTGAGTAGTCTGAACTAGTGCTGCGACTGCTTGTGGGATTGTTCGCAAGTGCTACTAGTGACAATGATCACTGCCATTGATACTGGGTTGAGACTTCGTAGTATGTCGAGTATGCACCAATGAGTCCTGTATGGTCTTCGTGTGTAGTCGGGTAACGTCGGAAACTATCGGAAACACGTTCGTTCATTGGGTGAAGCTCACCGAGAACTTTGACCAATCTGAACGAGAAGTCGTAGGGATGGCAGAATGCGGTTACGATTTCCGAAAATTGGTGTTGCATAGGAAATACGGGCTCTGTGAGTCATCTTTGCCGGAGGGTAGAGCAGTCTTGAGAGAATCACAGAAAGAGAAGTCAAAATTGAGGAAACATTGTAGCACATAAACGTAACCTTCTTACTCGGCCGTGCAATCTGAAAGCGACCCACGTTATCTGGCTTTCTAATGCATTTCAAATAGATGGCAAACTGGGGTACGAAAGAGTGGAGGTAGAAAAAGGAAATGAAAGAGCAGGAAGAAGGATTCTACAGTCATCCATGAAAATGAGGTGGCTGTATACAATCTGTATGTATAGTCAGGAAGCAGGGATGGTCGGGGGTGGAAAAGGGTTGAGGGATGGATATGGTAGTGGTTCGCTGATAGATGCTAGTGGTTAATTGGATGATAGCAGTGATTAGTTTAATCGGATTTCCTTGGAAGCTACGTCGTTCTCGTTCGGATGCAAGCTGCCTCAAAGATTCAACGGCAATGTATGCTAACGAATGGATGGATTCTGTAATTCTGTTTGCGAGTCGAATATATTTTATTGTCTGAGAGAATTCCTAGAGTGCTGGTACTGGGATGAATTCAGCGTTGAAGAGGTCACTGGGAATCACTGGAATGAACGATAAAGGACGAGTGATTCGTCCGCTGGACATTCCTGCAAGTGGAATCAACTGGTAAAATCTCTTTGACGGGAACGAATTAAAACGTTTTTATCAGCAGTCAGCGTAACTGCCTTTCGCGAGAATTGAGGATTCATATTTTTTAATCCTTATACTATATAGGTATGTGCAGTCGGGTTCGTACTCTACCGATAAGCCGTATTTTAGCTTCTCTCGTACACCTGATTCTCGTACCGATCTTCAAGTCTCTACGGTACCTAGCCAGTCTTCAAAGGATTGGTCGAGGTAGGAGATTAAGGCTTTTTATAAATCCTAAGGGAATATTGCGATCATCGGCAATTTTTCAAGCTTTAAGCTAAAATCTGGAGTATTCACGGATTTATTATCAGTAAAAAAGACTGAGTCGAGGATATTATACTCGTGTAGTTGATCCTTTTAAGCATACATTTTTCCTTATCTACGAGTTACTTGAAACTTGATAATTCGGAGTTTTTGAGGTCGCTGATTATATATCTGGAAAAAGCTCAAAAAATGAGAAAAATTCCGTGTAACGAATTTGATATCAGATTATTTGCATCTTTGGATCGTCACGTGGGATCCACTTTGTAATTGATATCTTTTACTTCAGTTTCGAAATCAGGGATCCCAAAACTAAGTCTTAAGCAAAAATTTATAACGTGGTAGTTGGACACGAATTTTTCTCCTACAAAAAAGACCACTCATTTCGACAGTTTATTTATTTATAAAATCTCTTCTAATTAACGTTTTTCCTACATCTATCTATGCTTTAGGAACCCTGTGACAGCAAATAGTGTCGATACAGCTGTAAAAAAATTATTTATAAAGAATTAAAAACTAAGGAGAAAAAATATGCGGCAAAGGGTGAAAGTGCGCGGTAATTCTACTGATAACGTTTACAAAGATAACACGTGACTAATATAATCGTGTCATTACTTATTGCACTGAAAAATCGTAGTTTCTGATACGACTGTACCTCTCATTGTCAGTATAAGAATATCTTTCAGTCCTTTTCACGAATCAACGATTCCCTGATTTACCGATTCATTTCTATTTTCACGTACAGTCTCACTCCTCCGTGCTATTTCTATTTCTAACCGTTCTCAAGGGTCGATCTGAATTCCTTTTTTTATCGTGGTATTTGCAGAGGAAAATGGGTCCTGACTACCCAAGCGTAAGAAAGTCTATCCGTACATCATTAGTGTCTAGCCGCATCCTCACCAAGAGGAACTTTGACTTCCTTGCCTGATGCGACGTCACGAAAGAAAAATGAGGACGAACTAGACGTAACCGCGAGACGTCGACGGGTCTGCGTCGTGCTCACGAAAAAAAAAGTCACAATGAAAAAAAAACCGGATACCTTTTACGTATCCAGCAAACCGTAACTAGCGAACGTTCCTCGTTTTGTCGCTCACTTGCGATGGTGAATTTACCATTTAATCCCATGATGATTTGTCTGACGCTTCGTGCATGGGAGCACATCATAAACATCCCCTAAGTCAGTCGTCTCAGGTTGCTAATGCCGAAAGTGAAGTTGAAATCTAAAAATGCAGCATTTTATATATGCATCCAGCAATAGGTATATGATTTTCTATGAAATTCAAGTCAAGGTAGTGTAATTTGATGACGTAAAATTAAGGGGTACTGAGAATGAATTGATCTCGCATGACTTGAGGTAGTATACAATAAATATAGATTCTATAGTGAAGGAATTTTTATCATCGGCACAGCTACAGGGCAGAATGCACCAACCACGTAAGAAATAGAGAGTAATATTTATCTCGTGTTAAAAAAAATTTCTTGGCTCGAGCTAACGAGTCCGTCTCGTTCGAATCACAGTAGATGGAGCCACCTAACTTGATTGAGACAACGAATGCATCGACTCACTAAATTCGACGATTCTTCTTCGTCTTTTATCTCTCTTCTGCACTTCCTCGTTCTCTCCTCTTATTTGCCTTACACCATCTTCAATAACCCGGAGCAATTTCAAGCCGCCACTAGGAAATAACTCGTCGTGCATTTGGCAAAACTTCAATTTCAACGCTACATAAAACCAAAGCATCTACTTTCTGATTGGCCAGGCAGTTCTTCCACGTAGCAAGATGATCCTCTCGACACGCAATATGTATTCGAAAAAAGTACAAAATCGTGTCTCCCTTTGGCAAAGTTATGCCAAAAAAAATCTGATCGTATTTCCATGCGGGAAGTGAAAAAAGTTAGCCCAGGTTGCCGAGGTATCAATAAAAGAAATCAAGGAGTTCCCACGTCCAAGAAAAAGCCATCGTTACCAACCGTGGCAGTAAAAATCTGCTTACAGGTTCAGGAAGCTCAATAAAAATCAGTCCCGGAAGCAACAACCGACGCGCAACTTCCGGCTTCGTTCCACGAGCATCGTCGGTCCCTTCTAGTTCGAAAAAATAGTCCCTTGCCACGGAAGAAGTCGGAGGCTGATGAGGAGACTGAAGATACGCCTCCCGTCAGCGGTCTCGTCCATGTTAACCAAATGTGCCGCGAGCGACGCTCAAAGTTAACCGTCGGCACTCACGAGGATTCTCGTTCTTTTCACAGGGAATTATTCTCGGCTAGCTTGCGAGATCCAGTTCGTACGATCGATGGGCTACTATCTGATCCAGATCTACATCCCCTCAGGATTAATCGTGATTATCTCATGGGTGAGCTTTTGGCTAAACCGAAACGCAACCCCCGCTCGGGTCGCCCTCGGAGTAACCACTGTGCTTACCATGACAACCCTCATGTCCTCGACCAATGCTGCCCTTCCCAAAATCTCCTACGTCAAGTCCATCGACGTCTACCTGGGCACATGTTTCGTCATGGTCTTCGCCTCTCTCCTTGGTAAGTAGCAAATCAGCAATCAGCAATCCCCGATAGTACACGTCGCTCGATCAGGACACGAGATACGACGAATCAATTTCTGAGACGCGTCGCGGTTAGAGCGAGACTAGGTACTCGCGCATCCGGTACTCGTGCTTTGCTGTATGCCGATCGCATTATCACTTATTACTTTCAGTACACACTTTGCATTGCACAGTAGAGTCACTTTATTACAGTCGATCGAGCAAAGTTCGCAGTCCGTGTTCACGATTATCTTAATTCGCTTTTATCACGACGCGTCCATATCGTCGATCTTACGGGCGGCGATCGTTCTACTTAACGAACGTACAGGTACGGCGTTCGTTCTTACGTGTGTACCTACGAGTACGCGTCTACCTGACCTTACCTAACCCATCCGTCTGGTCTACATGAATTTTTCATGTGTCAGTACTCCTTTTAAGGAAAAATTTTTAAAGTTTGTGTATTCAATTTCAATGGGCATTGGTAAACTGTAATATAGAATACGAAGTACCTTTAAGGATTCTATGCGAATGGTGAATATAATGTAATGGTTGTTTTATTGGGTATGGGTAGAATGCTTAAACGGCATCTACGGTGGACGGTGATACTGTGAGAATGATTCTGAGTCGAATGAGAGGAGTTGGAGTCTTTGATAAGAGGGTGAAAGCGACGATGAAGAATCATGTAAAAGTGAAAAATGGTGTATGCGTCATTTAATATAAGAGCGTAAGAGCGATTCTATAAAAAATCATTAGGTCGATACATGTAAATTGAGAAAGAGTACTATGACGTAGGTACATACCTCGAGTACTTTGTTCAAGGGTATCTAGAAATAACTTGTGCATTCTTCTAGGGTTGATAACAAGAGATTCAATATAGAATCTAGAACGCAGATAAAGTACTCTGACGACCTATATATAGATATAGTGGAAATGTTAAATAAAAAATTTATCAAATATATCACAGTCTCTCTATTGATAGTGATCGTTAGGAAAACTAGAAAAAAAAGGAAATCACCCTAAAAACAAATCGAAAATTATAATTACAGGCTATTCCAACCGCCGCAAGGTATTTCAAGGCGCTTAAGCATATCGGTTAGTGAAATCAAACTGTAAAGTATATTCTTTTTTAATTGGACTCAGTCAAAACCGTAAGAGTGGCACTAAAAAATATGGCACGATCGATAAACAAAAATGAGAAAATTGCTACAGCGGAGAGCACAGCCGGACTGGATTCGCTCGAGAATCGCGTCGTGTCGCGAATACAGACATCCGGCACTTCGAGGTAGCCAATCACGTAGGGACGTAAAAGTTGAGCCATTAAATAAAAGTTGTAAAACAACGGTTACGAACGGACGGAATGAGAAATGGATCGTAGAAGATAGCTCCTTAGGGTTGTTAATCCAAACCTGCTGGTTATACGCGACACCAACTGGTCAATTCACCCTGAGTGTTTTAGATTATTGGTTACTTTTTTTCTCTGCAACTGGAGCAACCTGTATATCACTATATATAATAGTGCTATATATATTGCGCCATTTATTAATTGAATTTAGATTTTACAGAAATTGACGTAGTATTAACCACGAACGTGTCAACGATGTTAATTATTTTCACGCGTATCAATATGATTGTCAATCGTTATTAAAAGATAAAGCCGTTTGATTCTCACGTTGTATTTTGTCGTTGACAAATATTTTTCAATGATATTTTTTCATTTATACAACGGCACCTGGGTATCGATATTAAAAAAAAGTCAAATTATCGTCCACCACGCGTACCGTTAAATCTTTTAAATAAATAAATTTCCACTACACACAATGTCGATACTCGCCCGTGCAAACATCCGAAATATTCCCATTTCTGGAAATGTTTTATATCAATTGGAGATTTACATCGAAATTGTGACAGCCGAAAGGATTTCGAGATTGCGGAAAAAGGATTTCAATCGTGATACCGCCCAACTGTTTTCGTAATATACATATCGTTCACGATATACAAAACTATATAGAAACATTTCCCATTTGAAATTCACGATGAAACTTTCATTCGTCATTGGTTCTTATGGGGAGTTATAAATCCATAGTAAACCATAGAGGCACATTAACGTCTATTTATTATTTAACTATCCGTAACCCATCGGAATAGTTTTATCGTCCTTCCATTTTCGGTTTTATGGCGGAAAGCGATAATGGATCTCGTGCCGATTCCCGTAAAACGACCCTGAGACCAAATTAAGAGTCAGAAACGATCACGTGTCCAGAAAGAAAGAGCCGACAGGAATAAAAATCACAAAAGACAGAAATACGTTCATCCAATCTTCAAGGCATTTTACGATCGAGCTAGTTTCGAGAAAATCACAATGGTACGACTGTGCTATATATAGTGTGTATATATATGAATTTTCTACTAAACAGTTGAAAAGGTGAGAAACAGGAAACAGACTGGTAACAGCATTCATGCGTCCATAGTAAAATCGATACCTAACCCTAACCTAACCTAGCTACGGGAGATGCTGCAATGTTTTGACAGGATACTTTCTCTGTACATAATATTCAGTGCTGTACAGTTCTATAGCGAGAAATGTGAAACAATAAAGGCTTGAATTTCGAAAGCGAATAGCGGTTGGAATATCCTTTCAGAATGAGAGAGCTTTATCAAGCATTGTACATATACGTTGCACGTTACAAGCATTAAGCCTGTAAGGGTTAATGAATACTTATGGGACGAATACGTGATAAAATAAGAACGAGAGACTGAGCATCGTAAAAATAACGCAAGCACCCTCATCCGTACAGCCAAGCCGAGCTTTTGATATCTGGCGCAGCAAAAAAGAGCGTGAGAGATAATTGCGATATTTTGCACGACTAGCGTGTCGTCCCACGAGATGGCAGATGAAAGGCAGTCAGAAATTTCTAGGATCACGCAATCCAATATTGAAATGAGTGACAATATTTTTTGTACAAACGATAAATTTTTCTTACTGAGTCCATCGGGTTGCACGATATTATTAAGACGTAGGACCTTTTTAGCTGGTGCAATAAAACTTTGCGATACTTACGAGCTTATTCTTTCATAAGGCAAGACCTTTTTACAAAATCCTTTTTTTGTTTCTCGTCTGGACGTAAAATAAGTGACGGCTTTTTAGCCTTTCACGTCAATGTGCGAAGATTACAGCATCGGTCCTTACTCGGTTGTAACGAAAAGGTTTAATGCGAGGTATTGAATTGCGTGGTTTCTTTATAATTTTAGGATAAAAATATAATCGTGAGAGACGCGTAGGTCTGATAGAAATTTCATGGGACGGCTTATCGTTGAACTTGAAGATTAATAAACGAAGCAGACAGACTTTGACGTTGAAATTTAAAGTTTGAAAATGAGTTTCGAAAGTATGGCTAGGTTGGCAGATCATTACAAGGCTGCTATGATTAGTGAAATGTCACGAGTTAGTAATTATCGCAATTACGGTAACTGCGACACAACTGTCTAGAGCGGCTATGGAACGACAGCGCCGCCACACGGGACGCGTACGAATTACGGAATGAAAGGGAGAACGAACGAGATGGAGATCGGAGGGGAGGTCGATGCAATTAGAAATCCTTCAACTTAAACCTTGGGGTTTTGGTTAAGCTGTTAAAAACTGTATATAATCCATAGGCAGTGCATGTACTTAAAAGAATTAGAAAAGTTAACATGGCGTAGCTCAATGCTAGAACCAGTAAAATAGTAAGGATAAAGATGTAGCACAGCGCCAATATAGGGGCAACGGAGGTCGTGCGAACTAGGCGGATACGGACTATAAAAGATTAGAAGTAGATCATCGCAGATCATACAGACGATTAAGATCGGTCGGACGACTGGAACGGATTTCTTTGTGTTCGCAGCTCACTCGGAAAACAAAGCGAACCTCGGGATGTTCTTGCTCGATCAAACCGCGAAGATAACACGGGACTCGTGGCATCCCGTCGAGAGAATGGTCACAAGGATAGAATATATAGGTATAGAATTTAAAGGGAGAAATAAAAGGGAAGAGAGCGAGATAAAGCTGGTGAAATGAAAAGGAGAGCTTACACGGGACTGAAGTAATGCTCGACTTGGGGCTATAGAACGGCGGAAATGCAATTTTAGTTTGTTGCCCAAGTCCGACACACGGCAGTCGTGGTTTCCGCACTTTCAACCACTCGTCCCGACCCCTCCATCATGCCTCTCGTACACACTCGCAAAACCTACCATTTCCTACCTTTGAAGTTTTAGAGGTTAAAGGGTACCTGACGAACCCCTGAACGACACCCTTTGACGTGCATTCAATTTTCGGTGGTTCAAACTGCCACTGGATCTTCATCCGAATATTTATTAATTTTCTCTCTGAATATATACATGCTTCCTGTCGTACCAAACTTTACAGTGTTTTACAAGCACAATGTCACCGTGGATATAGCGATCCTACTTTTCTGCATCGTAACGTATATTAATGGAAAGAAAATCCCATTTGTTTTTCCAATTTATTCATTTGTCTCCAACGACGTTTACTTATGCAGCATCCGCGTACGTCGACCATGTTGTCCGATAGCATGTTACGCTATAGCAAATATTAGCCAACGTATGTAAACAACCCATTTATATTTTCACTTAAAGCCGAAACCCTCCCATTCGCAAACTTCGGCATCACCCTTTACAAATCAATTTCGCGAGTCGCCGTCGGTTTCCTTTACGAAAATTTCGCACGGTCCATGTGCATCGCATAGTGTCACGCCATTTCGGAAATCTCATTTTCTCAAGAATCTTCATTGACGCGCACGTTAACGTCATTCTGTCAGCGTCTTCGGTCTCTGTGATCGTGAAAGAAAAGAAATACGTCACGAGGCTCCGAGGTGGATGGGGGAAAAAGGAGGACAGGGAACAAAAGGAACGACCGCGAAGAGAAAAGGAAAAAACAAGGACGGAAAATAGGATTTTCGCAAGAGTCCAGCAAAAAATCTCTCCACGACCCAGGAGGTCTGTCTCGGTCGATGCGAAAGACGTCAGAGTTGCACGCCATTTTCTTACGTATCACACGACAATTTCGCGCCCCAACGCTCTCCATAAATAACCACCTACCTTCAACTATATTCCAAACCATCAGCCCCTCAACCCTTATCCCGAAGATCCTCGACCAATCGCCCTGACTTTCATTATTGTTTCACGACGTTCGCTGCTATTTAACCAGAATGACTGCTCCAGATTTCCGCCAGGTTCTCGCGTCTCTACGTAGCAAAGGGAGTCCATGAAACTCGAAGGAGTTCAGTGATAGTTGCAATTAAAGCTTCGCCGCAAGATTTGGTCATGGACCAAACTCGCGCGGCGCCATGGGCGAACTTCATCCTGCAATCTCTACGTAACAGGATTATCATAAGACAAAAGCCAATCTATTGCTTCAGACGAGACAGTAAACAGTGTATATATCTGTGTACATATATAGTTCGGAATGGTAAGGGATAGTTAGTATTAGAGAGACTATAAAATCTATATATTAGAACGTCGCCAACATAGCTCAGAAAACCACTGACTGGAACGCTTCGGGTCGACTTCGACTAGTTAGCCAGTTGGCGAACAGTTTGCCAAATTCCACTGGGGTCTCTTTCTATTCGCAACTAGCAAGTATCTTGGCCCCCTGACGAGATGTTCGTAATGAATTTAACGTGCAGCGGGTACTACGCCCTTACGCAGGGTACGATAATGCACTATGGGTAATTTCGATTCTAAAGTACTGGGCTTCATATTTTATATAAATATATATATGTATATAGAGGCTTCCACGATTCGTATCTATCCTTAAAATTGTTCGACGAAATCGAAGTGGCGACCTCGCCGAAGGTTTCGCGGTTTATTTGCTTCACGCTTCGGCAAACTCATTGAAACTTTCGAAAGTTTCGCCTGGAAGAATATCGAGCGAAGAGAAGGCAAGCGATAGTACGATTTCGACGTTGGCTTCTGTGTAATTTAGTTGAAGAAGACGAAGTCGACTCTGGGAGTGCTTCCGTTTTGCAGGAAAGTGTTACTAACGTTTACAAAGCGCTTCACGTGTAAACTGGTCCTTGTGGCTGTTTAGTTTTAATACTAATTATTGGTAGAAGTATTTTGCGTAATTTTCTTATTGGTACAGATATATTTATATATAATAAAAATTAGTGTATAGCGACGATATAAATAATTTATCGAAAAAGTGAGCCAGTGTATTTTCATTGATCTCAATGTATTACACGCGTGGGATAAATACAAATATACAGATATTCTAAGATAATATATCAACGTCAAATAATCGTATTTCATTAATGTCCAACGTATAATGTAATCAGTCTAGTCAAGTATAGATTCCATTATAAGTACACTGTAAAATTAAGTACACAAGTATTATGATATTTCAATGTATTTCAAATCAATCTGTATAAAGTTGTGATATGAATGTTGTACAACTTGTTGATGGCAGATCGATTGAATTTTAACAAATACAAGTTCCTTATCTCGCCATGCATGATATTACCGCACGTTCTAAAAGCTCACGTATCCATACACGAAGTACGGTCTATGAGCAGCCAAAAATTCGCAATTCCCGTTCTCGAGATGAGAAGCCCCGTAAAGAGGAGGTAAATGGAGTAAAGCGATCAGCCGAAGCGAGCGACGACGTCGTAATACGAAAAAGCAGTAAAAAAGAAAGCATTACGAGTGAAAAAGGTCAACGGTACGTTAAGCGGTGGCACGTTAAGCGAATGCGTAATAGAATGGACTAAGGAAGTGTAACACGAGAGGTAATATCAAAGTGTCCTATACATAATATATGTTTCTTTTTTAAATATATATACAATAAAAAAATTTCTCTACACCAAACATACATACCCATAAGAATAAAAACCATAATCATTATAATCATCATAAATTGGATTATCGCTGCTTTAAAGAATCTCTATGTTATATTATATTATATTAAGGATGTTCCCCTTCTTCGCCCTGCACAAAGGAAGAAATTCAAGAGAATAATTTTAAACTTGGACATCCATGAAGAGTCGACCTCTTCACGTATACAGATTTTCTTTCTTTATTTTTGATAATATATATATATATGTATGTGTGATTGTTTTTTTATCTTCCACGTAACAAAAAGCATTTGTACAACGGTACAACGTTCCTACGCTAATTAACGCCTTCTGTCTGTTTCTTTTTTTCACGTTTTCCTCGCCGTGTGCAGAATACGCCACCGTGGGTTACATGGCCAAGAGAATCCAGATGAGGAAGAACCGCTTTCAAAAGATAGCAGAGAGTATGAAGGCCGCACGAGAGAATCCCGGACCACCGGGTATACCAGGTGATCACGGGGATCACGCGCCCAAGCAAACTGTGAGTAGCGCACGCCAAAAATCAGCCGGCCCCCTTTTTTCGCCCTGAAATTGCAACTGTACGAGGAAGAGTGAATTGAGAAGAAGCGATTGAGGGAATAAAGTAAAAAAATGGGTGGCCACTCTTTTCTGAGGGAAACAAATTTTGCAACTGTTCAGACACCCTTAGTCGATTGGCTAAGGATGACGCGTTACGCGTTCCCCTATAAAGGATAAGGGGTGCAGAGGGTGGCGGGGAGGGTAGGAGACGGCTGACTCGATAAAAAGACGAAAGCGTAAGCAAAATTGAAAAAACTTAGTCAAGCGAAATAGCCTCGCGTCTATCCCATCATCCGGAGTTTCCTATTTCCACTCTTCCGTCCTTTCTTCCCACAGCATCCGCTATCTGTATCCTCGGAATACATCCCTTCGTAAATTGCCAACATTGAGAGAAAAAACAAAGTTGAATAGACAAAGGAAACTTTTGTGAGAATCCTATCGCGTCGAGGAGGATGTTTGAATTTTTTGATAAAATTGAACTTTTTCGTATAAGAACACTCTTTAATACGTTGGTATGATTGAAAGAAAAAAAAACAATGAGTGGTTTTTCCGTGCGCGTCGGTGTTAGCAAAACACATATAAGAAATCGTAAAATCACATACGACTGACATATGTATGTATACATATATTGTATATACATATAGAAATTTTTATTTTTGAATCACATAAATTGAGCGCACGAAAATCAAGCAGCCGGGTTTCTTTAGCCATATTAAGGCCTGACTTTTTTTTTATCATGTGCAGATGCTGGCTTACTAGTGTTTTTTATTGCGACTTTCTCAGCTCTAAGCGCAAATTGAAAAAAATGCACGTCTGCACCTTATGCTCAATTGATGTGGTTCGGTGGCGTCCCGCTAGAGTCGCTGCGGTCAGTGTTGTCTTTGGTCATTTCCATCCGGCGAGAAAGAGACCGATGTAATTCAAGCTCAAGAAGACGGCACTTAGCGCTACTGCGGCTAATTTACGAGCACAAAACATTCCCGGTTCAACGAGCGAGTCAAGCTCTTTGCCGGGTATTTCCTCGCTGAGAAATTGGGTAATTAACTTTAAATAATTAGCTTCGCCAAGACATTATTACGATTTTCCAGTTGCGCACTGTAAACCTTATGTAGTAGGCAACCATACGTAATTATACAATCACGTGTTCGTATACCTTCGTGGGTGGGTATATGCATATTTAACCTATCTTATAACACCGTACTCAGATGAACCAGGTGACCCAAATTGCAATAGCTATGGTGAACGAGTTGCCAATGGCTTAACCGAATATCAATACATATTTGAGGTAACTACGGGAAGAGCGGCGTAGCCACAATAATTGAATAACAAACGGGGCCGCAACAATCCTGCGACAAGTACCAACGTATATACCGCTATGGCTATTACGAATCAGAGAAATATGAACAAATCATATAGATACAGAAAGTAGCACGGATAATAAATAAATGTAGCACCCGTTCTCAGATATCAATAAGATCAGATAAGAATAGCATCGGTAGATATACGTGAACACCATAAAAATTCATATAAAATATTTTTTCTCAGTAGTTCTTTTTTCCAAAAAATTCACACCGAAGGCTTACGGAACATTCACGTGATATATCGAATGTCAGGAAAGTTTATAGTTACGAGCATGATATTCGTACAGAGGAAGATTAGCGAGATCATAAAGGCAGGAGCTTTCCCATTTAGGGAAAGAGCATTTGGAGTAAGGATGAAGTGGATATAGAAAGTAGATATATGGTATAGAGTGCTCTTAAACGCGAAGGCCAAAGGAGCCATTACTTAAAGGCACAGTAACTCGTATTTAATACGTAAGTAAGCAACATGGTGAATTAGGTAATCGAATAATTTTATTATTTATTTATTCCAGTATTATAAATTATTGCTAGGTTAATCAATCTGACTCGGTTCTTCGTTTTCACTTTTTTTCACATTTTATGAAAAATAATTTCCTTCGAACGGGGAAAGTGAACGCGTAGCTTACCGACGAATATAGCTGCTGGCGTAAGGCAGAACCTGGTAGAGGGACAGCAGACGTACATAAGGAAGACGGAAAGAAAAAGGTAAAACCGGGTGGAATATAAAATAGCAGAATCGAGATGGAGGGCAGATTGAAATAGAATATTCATGCTACATTACAATGATTTTATAGTGGCTCGAGGAAACGACGAGCGCCTTGGGGCAAGATCGAGGAAGCAATGGCTCCTGCGAGATGAAATTCCATTGCTACCTCTATGGACGCGATAAATATGCTTTTAATCTACTGGATTAAAGGACCTTTTGTGCTCGAATTAAAGAGTCACTCTATGTATTGTCGTTCAGGGTACCTTATATATAAACTATATATGTACATATTAAATTATACATAATGTATATAAGCTATCCCGAACGACGATTCCATAGTCAGATCTTACGGGGGAAGTACTAATTGGGTGTCCGTCCAATCGTAATTGAGAATCTTCAAAGAAAAGTTCTTACTTCGAATATACATACCTTATTCGAGCTAACTCTTGACCTGATCCTTTATAACGTCACGCGATCCCTTACAATACTTTTTCTTGTTCTTTCTTCTAGTCGTGTCTCTGTCTGGCTTTTGAAATCTTAAATAAGCCGCATTGCAGCCAAAAATGTTTTTTACGCCGCACCTCAGTCTGTTGGATTACGCGTTTGTTACGCGACATGCTAGATACCTATCATCGAGTGTACGCAGGGGAAAAAAGGGTCGAGAACTGAAAGGTCCCGCGAAATGAATTCCCATCCGGTGAACGAAGCGTGGATAGGAACGCAATGCACTATAAATGTTCTTTTAATCTCGCAGATTGTGCAAGAACGAAAATATTAAAACGAGACTCGAGAGCGAGTGAGAGGGTGGCGAGAGTAGTGATAGAAACAGGGGTTGCAAAGGAGAGCGAGAGGGTAACCACCTAACCTCTCTGCTGGAGGTTTGCAGAGGTAGAATAGAAAAGCAAGAAAAAAAGGTTTAGGGTGCAGAAAGAAGGAATAACAATAGTGGGACGGTAATCTAAAGTGTTTTAATTAAAAGCAAGGAATTAATTACTCGACTCGCGAAGCCCGACTGAGATTAAAAATATCGATGAAGGACATCCGAGTATACGATTGTTGCTCGACAGGTAGATAAACAGCAACGATACTCGCGTGGGTTGGGTACTTGGTTAACCCACCATAGAAAAAAGCAATTCTCTCTCAAGAATTTTTTTTGATTCACGAAAGCACTAATCAGAGGTACAGTCTGCTAGGGAAATAATAAATTTATATACAGAAACATTATCGCGTATGCTAATTCAGTCATGTATCTTATAACACCAGGTATATTGGTTCTGACAGTGACTAAATAAATGAAAAATATTTGTAATTTCCTCTAAATTCAAATTACCGTTTTAAAGAGAAAAAATAAAATAACGTCAACTTTTAACAAAGACGTCAGTATACAACCGATGCATACACCCATACGAATACACGAATAAAGGCGTATCCTAAGTTATGTCTATTCGTTCGATAACAGAATTCAGTTCTCGGCTCTTGCTATACATATGTAATTGACTTATCTTGATATATCAATAGGCCAATGCTGCACCTATCAACTTCCACCTACGTACCTGTACGTATGCCTATACCTCCGCAGCTACTTCCCAAAGGGGAAGCTAACCGAAATCAATATCAGATGATACCCTCGACTTAACCTCAAAGCCCACGACAATTTCCAAAGCTTTGCCTTCAGCTTCCCACACACGAGACAAACCATCTATTTTTACTATCACCGCTCGTCCTCCCTACCCAAATACACGACCTCCTCCATTCTTACCTGTTTCTAACGTCATCCTTACCACCTCAATACGCTGTTTGTTAAAATCGATACGAGGAATCGCCTAATTGTCTCTGCCCCTCCGGTCAGCCCCCCCGAATAATAATAAAATTATTAACATTTGATATTATAAAAAAATCTAAACACGATCAATGCATTACAAGAAATTTTACTATAGTTCGTTATTGCCACAGTGATTTATACTCCTCGCATAACCTGTATCCTGGGTACGTTAGTCAATGTCGAAAGGCCATCTTTCCTCATAAGGTATTAAACCGCAAAATAATTGCTAATCGAACGATAGTAGGTACCCTCTCGAGTAGCAGTAGTAGATGCATTACCCTCAATGTTGCATGACCCGCCGACAAACTAAGGGGTAACCTTGGTAAAGGACGCCCCCCGGCGAACTGCCGTGTCTCTTGTAAGTGGTCCCGTGTTGTCCAGGAGGTGCGGTTCAAGGTGCACGACCCCAAGGCTCACAGCAAGGGTGGTACCTTGGAGAACACTATTAACGGACGTGCCGACGAAGAAGCAGCCCCCGTACCTCAACACCTCATTCATCCCGGCAAGGATATCAGTAAACTCTACGGTACGTTTAACTGCCATGCACGCCGTTGCAAAGAAAGGCACAATCGTTCTTGCGAATGAAAATATCAGTCGTCATATTTCAAAAAATTACATCTGTCCCATCTTGTCTGATTAAATGATAATTAATACATTGCCTTTCTGTGATCTTGACAGGTGTAACGCCATCGGACATCGACAAGTACTCCCGAATCGTGTTTCCGGTCTGCTTCGTCTGCTTCAATCTCATGTACTGGATAATATATCTACACATCAGCGACGTGGTGGCGGACGATCTGGTGCCCCTGTAGAAACTTACTGTTCGGCCTGTACTGGGCCAGAAGAAGCGTCGATGTAGACAACATCGGGGCACCGTTAGTCGCCAGGTTTGGCAGTGTAGTGGCTGAACGTCGGAATGATAACGTGGGACCAACCCTTGGCGAATTACGTTGCGACAGTACTGACTACGAGCATTGACCCAGTACTTGTTTAGTACGCTGGCCAAGTACTAGCTCTGCGCACTGGCCCAATTTCAAATTCAAACGTAGACCCAATACTGGCTCTGAGTTTTGGCCCGATATTCAGTCAGGAGCTTGGGTTTAATTTATTGATTTTATTTAGAATCTTGAGTAATCTTATTATTTAAATTTATGTGCTAGATATATTTATTAACCGTCGGATATAGATAGTTTTAAATGATTAGCGATTATTATGAATTACGTTTGGGTCGCTATTTATATACCCTCTCGTTTGACGTCATACAAAATCGTTCTCCTAAATTTCTTCATGGTTAGGCGGTGGAAAGTTTTTCAAATAAAGTTTACCGACTCTTTTCAATTCTGAATTGAGTTGGCACGGCTTTCTTCTTATAGGAACGGAAAATATCGATCTAATTATTAAGATTTTAAGTCTATATAAACTTAAAGGCACTGTTATCATTATATTCGAAGCTGAACGTCACGTAACCAAAAGTCAGTTAAAAGATCATAATAGCGCCAACATTGGCACCGATAGGGAAGCTCAGAGGGGGCTTGATCAAATCCAACATAAAAAGTCGAGGCATAGCCCCTATCATTAACGGAAGGATATCTAGGATTTCAGTTCCTTGCCAAAATGGCATGAAAGCACTACTGTCAATAAAATTGCAGGGCACAGTGTACATAGACAGAGTGTCAATGTCAGGCGTACTAGGTAGCACCAAGCTAGGACCACGGTAGGCCGCTCCAATTGACACGCATAAAGATAAAAGCCGGCCCTAGTCTTTGCTATTCTGTAAAAGTTTAAATCAATTCCTCGGAAAGTCATAAAAGAAAATAAAAAGAATACAGATCCGATATATCATTTCGTAAGGATGAGCCGGGTACTGTGTATACAAATAACCCAATATTGACCTGACGTTAGGTCGACACTGTTTATAGAAAAAATTGATCAGATGTCAAAACATACAAACAACTCAATATCGGCCCAGCATCGACCCAGTACCGAGTCGACGTTCCACATACGATCAGTGCCAACCCTGAACCGGGGTTACGCGCTCGAAAGACCCAATGCTGTTTTGACGTTACACCGGCGCTTGGGCCATAACCCAGTAGTAGCAACATGATAGGACTAGTGCTTGAGACAGGGTCAATGCTCCTAGAATCTGTCAAATCGGTACTACGATTCGCCATCGGCTTGGTCTGGCGGCATAGCATACCTACTATCGGTTCAGCGTTAGCCGAAATCTGTCAGCCAACCTTGGCTGTCGAATTCGACGCAATGCAAGGCTGTTCGTCAAAGTCGACATAGTGGGTGTTGCCGAAGGACATCGAAGAAGGTCTCCCACAAGGTGGAGTAGAGGATAAAGCCACGGATAAAAGTTCCAAGACCGTGAACGAGAAGATTGAAGATATTGAAGAGAGATGAGCATACTGAGAAGACAAAGGGGGAATAGAGAGGAAATGAAGAAGAAAAAAAGAATTAATAAACTCAACCGTGCTGTGACCACTTCGACTTTCAGGCACTGCAGATAGACCCCAGCCGACCTACCTACTCTCGGAGCTTCTACCCGTCGTGAGCTTTTGTAGTGGCTTTCGAAAGCCCACGCGAGATGTCGCCCCGATCAGCGGAACGAATGACAGACATCTCGTGGAGGATTTAAAGAAAGTTAACCAATGGTGCCGGTCACGTGGATGTGGATGAAGAAAGGTCGAAACTGATCGAAGGGACGATACTGTCCGAAGCTGTCGATAGATAGTGGCAAGGAAATGGCGCGAAAAGTTCAAAGGTGACAAGGGGAATTAGACGTGCATCGCGTGTCAGGAGCGATGTAAAGAATAAGACGTATTGCAACGAGGAATGAAAAGTGGGATAGGTTACGATACTGGGTGAAAATGTGACTCGTGATTGCAGTGCGGATTAATTCAACGAGAGACGAACATATTATGACCGAAAAACATTGCCAGTATATCTCTAGTCCGTAAATGAAAAAGATTTCAAAAAAAAAACTTCGGTATAAATACGTCAATTTAGCCACACTAATAGTTAACTAAGGTTTATCGACTAAGGGATCGATTTGCTCGATTATAAAAAATGCCCTATGACGGGAGGCACCTACGAACGAGGGTTAGATTATAGGAATAGTCTAAAGGGTGTAGAGAGACGCGTAACGGGTGACGTAATTAAATTGAAAAAAAAAAATCAAAAAGAGCAAGAAAATGGACACGTGCCTATATGCGAGCGGATGTTAGGCGAAAGTGAAGCGGATATTGAGATACGAGAATGAATTTGTATGTAGAATAAACGTACAGAGGTCCAGTAGTTGTCTCGTTAAGAACGTCTTCTTTGTCAATGTTGACGTTGACGCGATGGGAATGACGTACGTAGAGAAAGGACGAGGCCCAAACACAAAGGCGAACTTCATCGATGTAATTTGGGCTATCGAAGAGGAGGAAGAGACAGAACAGAAATGGATAAAAATATAAAATGTGTTGAGCCACGTTGAATGTTGGAGACTGATGCGAAATATTAAACTAACTAGTTAATATATTAGTGAGGAGTTACGATGCTACGGTAACTGTAACTCTCGATCGGTGCTGGTGTAATTGTAATAAGCGTGAACGGTAGAGGGTTCGAAGAAAGTGGAGAAAGTAAAGAGTAATGGCGGCAGGGACGTCGCTCGCGAGAATACTGCTAGAGCTGACCGTTTTGGGAAGCTAGCTGAGAGAGAATGGATAGGAAAGCAAAAGGGGGGGAAAAAATAAAGAATGGCTCAAAAATGAGGAACGACGTGGTGCAGCTTGCGGGGTAGGCGATAGCACGCGCGCATGCGCACCGGGGCCCGTTTCTGTTCCGGCCAATCCGTGACGTATTTTCTTCTCGCTTTTTACTTCTCCTTAACTTGACTCGTGTTCCTTTTTTTTTACGACTAATTTCTCGCCCCTTTTCTTCTCTCATTTTCTCTTGGCACCACGTCGCGATATTCTCTTTAAGTTCAAGTCTCGCGCGACCCTTAGTCATTCTCGTAGCGTGAAATCGCCGGTAAAAACATCCCTTACATGATCCACGTTAAATGCCAACCTCGTTAGAACGAAAGAGCGAGGAATCTTTACATACGCGCAAAGCACAATGCGACGGACAAGCCAAAAAAAAAATGGCAACGATATTTTCTTTCAACTACTTTTCACTCTTTCAAAAACCATTCTATACACAGTTTTCCGTAACGCCATCTGTATCTCTGTTCTTGTTTCTCGTGCTACCTTCGAGCATTGTCCCGTTGTAATTTGTCTTTTCGTCGTGTATATCCAGTCGTGATATCTTCTTTTTTCTCTTCTTCTCCCTCACGCATTCACGGTCTCTAATTATAATGTCTATTGCTAATTATCGCCTATATGTTTAACGGTTTTTTTTTCATGCAATTTTATCATTATAAAAGAAAAAAACGAGTCCCCGTTTCATCGTTCAGTTGCTCGAACACCGTGAAAAACCACTTTACACAAAAGTGCCGGTAGAAAAATTGAGTCGGGGCACAGGCACGTGTACATGGTCCTCGCGCTATCGATCCCCTCTGGCGGCTGAGAAAATAGCTCATTCCCGGAAAGAGGCAGGGAAAGAAGAAAAAAACTGACAAAACACATAAAACAAATAACAAAAAGTACTGGGGCCAAGTGGTGGGGCAAGGAGGGGTTGGAGGGGTGGAACGTTTATCCTGGCACGTAACGGATCAAAAGAAACGTCTGGCGTCACGAAAGCGTTGCTCTAAGAGAGGCTTGTGAAATTAATGCTTCTTACCGGTCCAGTTGGATCCTTTTCTACTAGACTGGAGAGAATCTTGTTTGATCTCCTAGCTCGTTTAACGCGCAATACTTACGGGACGTGTAGCTTTGATAAACGGAGAAAGAGATCTTTCCGCGTCCTTCTTCTCGCTCCTACCTCTTTATTCTATTATCTTCTCTCTTTATCCACTTTCCTTTCTCCCCTACCTTCCCTAAATCCTCTCCCACAACCTTGATACAACTAACCCCTTCTTCGAGTATTCCTTCAAATCCACGTATTGAGTATCTCATTCGGTCAGGAAATTCTCCCTCGACTGTCTACACGTAATTCTAACCCCACCGCGTACATTTTTGACAAAAAACAAGCATAAAATTGTCAATTTCCTATTTTATTAAATAATTTTCTTCGAAACCCTTTAAGAATTTATTTTTTACCACCCTTTCGTCTCTTTCCTCGCACATACGCTGAACCGTTCGCGTGGAAATAGAAGGGTGAGATGTTGAAGCTTGCCATTCACGATATCGACCAGACACGCCCAGCCACCCCCTACGAACCAGCCCAACAACCCGAAATCGTCCGGTCGCCAGATTCGAAGGAGACAGGACGCCACGATTCTTACCTGAAATTCCTATAATAAATATCCTTATTAGTATCCTTGGATACCGTTTCTCTAAATCATCTGGAATTACCCTCTCCGAACTGTCAAAGCTCTTGATGCTGAGTGACGGTTTCACTATCCAGAAAACCGGATATCGACTACTCGCACTCCCCAAGTATATAACAATGCCTACCCTATCCAGTAACGAATAGACGTCACGCATTTCCGCAACTGTAATTCACGCGAGAACTCGCCAATCCGATTTACTCTCTGCGGGGTATCAAAGAACACTATAGGTATACAAACCTGCCGCGATATCAAACGAATGGCTGAGCGCTGCAAGCCAGCAGGAAAATCGAAAGTTCCTATTATCGTGAAGCATGCGATACTTCGATATCACGAAGAAATTGCATTATGCAATAGTAAAGAATAGTCAAAAGAAAATAGCCCAAAAAAAGTATAACAACCAACGTTGCCCCGACTCAAAATTCTACATACGTCATTAGGCGTTTCACGTGTATCAACGATTAGCCCACCCTTGCACGGCAAACGAGAACAGGATACAGTGTAACAGAAGCAAAGAAAAGGAAGCCGAGAGGAATTAAGGTGAAAAAAATAGTGAAAAAAAAGAGATGCTTCATCCTCGATGAATAGTCGAGCGAGATGAATGAAAATATAAAAAAAAACGATACTCCCGGGTTTTCATGCCAATTTCCTATTTTCTACGTCTTCTACACGTACGAGTGACGCGCGCGACGTGATCATACTTTATAAGTGACTTTCGTAAGGGCGGTCTTCTGCCGTGGGCTGTGAGCCAAAATTTAAGTGCGTTAATCAACGAGCCCAAACACAAGTAAAAGCGGCACGCGCACGAATTCCAAATGAAAGCGTTAAGACTACGTTATAACGTTACGTTTGAAAATACTTTTGCATATTAACCGCGTATCGCATACGTCATCTATCTCTTATTCTCTGACGTTATGCCATTGTTTATTTTCGTTAGAGCGCCACTCCGCAGTAGTATATACATTGTCTAATTGGAGTCTCTATTTAATAGCAAAGGTCAAGAGCGTTTTATCGTTGTGATACAATTAATAGATTATATGCCTACATTTACGTTGTACCCGATTGGGTAGTCGGTTTTGAAACGTCCAGGACCGTCGTGTCGCATTGAAACTTATTCCAATAAAAAAGCAGTCGAGTACAGAGTTTCCGTAGCTCTCAAAAAAAAGATATAAAATTTTCACATGTCGCGAGACTAACTAACGGTAATGCTATTGCACATTGATACGGCAGAATAAAAAAAATTAATTTTCAAAATCAAAATGGTGCGGATCGATTTAAAAAAAATAAAGAACGATCTAGTCCCAACGATCCTCGCGATTTTCTCTCACGACTTTTGAGGATCACCGATTCAAACGAATCGCTCGAACTTGCCTATTGGAAGATCGAAGCTTTTGTATATTTCAAGTGTCAGCCGTCACCCGACTATCCTGGACGATTCGTAAACTATATCCATGGTCCGTTTAAATATTACATATTATAAGGATCTCTGTCCTCTGGTAGGATTTAAGTTTATCGTGGGCACCTATTGCGTATTATCAGATCGAATATCGTTAAGAGCAAGAAAGCACTATTAGAACGAGGAGTACAAGAGTGCACGATGAATATATACAAGTAAAGGCGAAATTGAGAGTCGAACATCCGATAAAAGGAGTCATCGAAAAATGTCAGCCCAATCACTCGATAACAATTACATTACATAATGGAAAAAAAAAGAAAAAAAAGAATATAAAGATGAGAAACCAGCTACCCCCCCCCCCCCCCTTGTACATACAAGTTTTATACAGAGTATTGTATTCCTTAAAGTACTATGAACTAATTATACGCAGAGACGGTAGTGCACACGTGATTGTTCGCACATGTTTAGGTTTAGATAAATTATTGTAATATATAGGTAATAGAAAGTAAATTAGTAACGAGAGAAAACAAAAATATATATATAAATAATATATATATATATAACACGTTAGAGGGCCGCGAGCGGCCGTCGAACCAGGATGGTCTGTAAGTTTGTTCGTTTGTTTGTGAATGTGTTTATGAAACTGCTAAAATCAATTTTGGGTCGTTGCGGATTGGTGACGGCGAGTCGTGAGACTTATTTATCTCATATACTGTAAAAAAACCGGAAGTTCCGTCACCACGACCACGAGGGACTTTTGGATGACGAAGAGAAAGAAAGAAAAAAAACGGAAAGGGGAGAGGGAGAGAGAGATCGTCGTTGAACGACTCGACCTCGATTTAAAAATTGCTATCATCGCCACGATCCAGAACTAAGCGTACGATAACAGTTCAAATCACGTTAACAGAAACTGCCAACTTCATATTATTATACGTAATAGTCAATCAGAACGACAGAGGACAAAGGAACCCAAAATTTTTCTTAGGATAAACACATTTACCGTTCGCATTTTATATAGAACGTCGATCACGAAAGGATTTGCATTGCCAATACGAAGTCTCGATCGACCAGTCAAGACACAATCGGAAATTTCTTCGAACGTCATTTTCAATTTTTTGACGCTGTCAAAGTCGCGCCTTCTTCGAGGATTCACGTTTCCAAGGACCGATCGAGTACCGATTAGACGAAAATGAACGATCGTAATTTCGTCAACCGAAAGAAATCATGCTAGAGCCCGAGATTCACTGAGAAAGGACGACGATTCACTGCCACACTAGTCCTGGCTGAAACTAACAACAGTCTATGACGACATAAACTGATTATCGTAAAGAATGTCGTATTGGCTTTGCACAAGAATCCTGTTATCATTTCCACTCATTTTTTTCTCTTATTCCATGTATTATACATACCCACTGTCGATTTCGAATCGCACGTAATAACTTATATTGAAAGTGGCTTTTTCAATTACTCTTATTTATCTACTTTCGAATAAGAGATACGTGAAATTTTAATAAGGAATATGTGAACGAGTAGTAGTACACTGCTCGTTTTGGTTATGTAACAGGAGTAAAGATCGATTTTCATATGTCACGACGAAATTACGATAGCATTGAATTTATTTTGTATTCGTGTTAGCGCTGTTATCGTTTATGACATTTTTTTACGCTTATTATAAATTTATATTCGCAGACTTGTTTTTTCCGTACAATTTGCGCATTTGTTCTCGCCTTGCCCTTGTTGCAATATGCAGCAACGATGCTCGAGAACGGTGTACTTTTACGATTTGCGGGAGGATTTTACACGTTTTTTGCAATAAACTCGACATCCCTTTAAAAAAAAGGTATTTCTCAAGTTCGAGCATCGTTGCCGTCGCGGAAAAAGGAGCACAAGAGAGAGAGAGAGAGAGAGAGAGAGTGTGAGTGAGAGTGAGCTGGAGAGAACGAAGGAGAGAAAGTGAGAGAGATTTTAAACAATATAAACTAACATACAGAGTAGTGGTATTGAATGAGTAAATTAATAAAAGTTTAAACTAACAATTTAAAAATCGAGATTAAAATATAACCGGAAGCGCGAGAGGGATGAGAAGTGACGTTAATTACTTATCTATACTCGTGAATGAAATTAAGTATGTACCTAATAAAAACCAACACACGCAGCATTATTCACTACAGATCGCAATATAACGTAACTGTAAGTCCTGTAAGTATATGATTAATTAAATACCACATGATACACTGATTATTATACACTCGACACACGTGCAAAAATCTAATACGATTTAAATTGGAAAAAAAAAAGAAAAAACAATGCCGATTTAAGGAAATTTATTATCACACGGTATCGAGGGGGGCCGCGTGTCAAAATGTTGAAAGGAAAATCAATGTTATAAACCGGTAATCGTGCGTACATAAATCCATTTTGCGTTTCCGACATTTTTTTTAATACAAAAATTTTCGTTTCATTCTCCAAAAAATTATCTGAGTCGATGATTAGAAAATATTACGCAAGAATTTGAGAAAGTCCGATACTTTGGGTTATGTCAAATTAATAGAACAAGTAGAAAATTTAATCGAGGATTTTATTGGCTAATGAGATATTCGGTCAAGCATCCTCGACTTGTCAAATCATCAGCTGAATATAGTCGAAAGATGATTTCATTTGTATTAAAATTATTTTTTTCCTTCTCTAATACAATTTCCTTTCACCGCTTTGGAATTCAAACCCACCCCCCACCCCTACCCCCTTCTCCAACCACGCACCTTTTTAATAATAAAACTGTAACGTAATAAGTTATGTGAATAAAGTACAGTTACACGATACTATTACTATTATTACCGAAAAAAAATAATATATATATATATATATATATATATATACGAGAAGGATACGAACAAGGCGAAAGATGTGATGAGTCGTTTCAAGAGTACCAAATTCTAAAATGAATTTAATATTAACTGCATGTAGTATTTACATATAAAGATAAAATTAAACATCCCCCTTAGATCGGGCACCATCTTGAACAATTATTACCACTGTAAAGTCGAAAAAAAAGAGAAAAAAATACCAAAGATGGACGATGAGCGGGATGACGTCTGTTTGTACGAAACACGTTATTTAAACGTATATAGCTTAGAGATTAGATATTGGGCGAGTGATTTCGTGAATAATTATATTGTAAGAATGTTTGTGTGTATATTATGTGTACGAATCTGGGGTCTGTATTTTATGGAAGTTCCTCATCCTCAAGGAAAACTGGCCGAGATTTTGCAGATTAATCAGCGACAGTCTCTTTCGTTTTGTCAGTGCTTATCGAATCCATTCCAAATCAGTATCGTTTTTAGGTGTTAGAAAAGCTCAAATAATGTTAAAATTTTCATTTTTTTCTTTTTAAATCAATACGAGATCAGCATTCACGTACTGGAGTGACTCGTGAATTTCGAAAGAGGACCATACAATTTTAAAGGATTCTTGGAAAATTAAAATATGAATAAAAAATTCTGTCGATCGTAAACGTTTAATTCGCGTCGCGAAAGGTACTGGCAAATCTTTATGAGCTCTCGCGAGCATGCGCAATAAGGTCGTTTTTTTTTTGTAAAACCCGAATAAACTGCATAGTCGAACAACTTCATACAGACTGCTCTGATACGGTTCACGATCGTGTCGATCCTGAAAATCCATAATCTAACTGAAATAACAGGATTGTCATTATAATTAAATGAATTAGACTTATCAGAACGAACCTGTAATCTATTATGAAAGATAAAACGAAAAAATAGAAAACAAACAACCGAAAAAAGATCCGACACGAATTGGCGAAAAAGCAAATTAAAAAGTTTAAAAAAAACGACAGTGCACACACAAAACGCTAAGATTGTCTTCAAAGATCTCGTCCGTTCCTCTTAAAGAAAGTATAAACCTCCATAAAAATGAACCTTGGCGTTTAGGATGAATTTTTTTTTAGATATCGTAACACGCGGACTCGGGAGATCTCGGTGAAATCGGATAAATAAAAGATTAGGAGGGAATTGAAAAAAAATTCTGATAGAGAAGTATCCATCGCTAGGCTGCCTCGAAGAAATAAAAATGTTTTCTATAGTGTGATACAAAATTAATCATTATATGTCGCACGAGTTAAATTCATCGTTAAACGATCTCAATATCAGTATCATTATCATTATATTGACATACTTCTTATCATTAGCATCGTTCGACGCGTCTCCTCCCTGTTTTACGTTATTAACGCACAACCCACCCTACCCCACTCTCCGGTATAGTCGCTTCGGATTCTTTGTGAGAATCGAGTCATGAGATAAAAGGAAAAATGAATACATCCTTATATACACACACGACGTATATGCTCTTGGAAAAATAGTCATTTTCGTACCATGGGCGTAAAGTACAATCTTACGGCGGCGGGTGATCGAACGCGCCCAAGGGTCGCGCGATCACCCGAAGATGTACAATTGTACGCCCGCGGTGTGAACATCATTTTTCGTCATGAAAAAATTTATTCGACAAAGGAGTTGGGAAACGTTAAAAAAAATATATATCAGCGTATAAGAAATTTGAATTTCAAAAGATACTTAATACTATACAATACTATACAAAAGACACTTACAATACGCATTTCAATGTGGCAGACATAACGAAACAAAATACCGAGGAACACGAAAATTTTGCAAAAAATTCTTCAAAATTGACTCTTTAATCTGTTAATATTTTTATTGCGTTATGGGGTGCGAGATATTAAAAAAAATTATGCAGTTCGACAAAAAAATTTATCAAATTTTTAATTTCCTAATAACGATCATGAAAATAAAATTCGCCTTCATTTTTTTGTTTTTTTTTCCCAAAACGAAAGAGTGGATCGCGATAGAGGAATAAAAAAGAAATTTCGATTTTCTCAGAGATATACCGACTGCTCCTGTAACCAATGCACCAGTGTCTATGTATTGTACATATAGATATATTCTATCTTAAATAACATCTTAAGCTTATTCCATTGATTCTGGTAACTTTCTCCACGTCCCATTGTCTGCTTTAATATCATACACTCCTACTACCCTGTTATACTGATTTTAATTTTAAATCTCTTTATCACAATTGCGATAGCATTTTACTGTAAAATTAAAAAGGAACACCCTGTGCATATAGCATATATACATATATAGATGTTACATAGTCACAATTGCACGCTCGTAGACACACACTCACACGTATACACACGACGAATACAGATATATATAATAATACGTATAGTTTGTTGCAAAAAAGAGACACATACACAAGAACGCACACGTAGTGTCACGTAGAAAAATTCGCAACACACTCAGCCAGGCGCAACAGTGATATACGAGGGTGGATTGATAAGTTTCCGGCCTGACTAAGAAAAACAAGGTTATTTAAAATTTTTTTTTTTTAT
>JAYRCB010000384.1:280675-298472 GCA_036026315.1 Trachelus stipa
AATGTCACCTTCAGGTAGGCCTAGTGGCGCCATTTCTTGGTCAGGCCGGAAACTTATCAATCCACCCTCGTATATAATAAAGAAAAGAATTTCACAATATTTGAGAACCGATGAGCTCCACCCCTCCCCTCCCCCCCCCCCCTACATTCTTAGAATAAATCGACTGGTCTCCTGAGAAATACATTACTTCGGTTCTCGGACGCGCGTAAATTTCAGATTCTTATTAAAAACAGAAAAAAAAGATAGTGAACTTGCGAGAGGACAGCTAGCGTCGAAGAAACGGTGATATTTTTATGGAAAAAAAAAATTAAAAAAAAACATAGACTAGCGTCTCTCCGCTATCCACGAAAAAAAAGAAGAGGAAGTAGGAGAAAGAGAGAAAAAGGGATAAAAATAAGCCAGAAAAAAAAAGACAAAAATAATTTAGTGATTTTAAAAAACGAAACCACAAAAATATATATATAATGAAAGATAACGAAGATAACGATGATTAAAGGCTCTGGGAGTGCCTTACGTGAATTTCCGATTTTATCGATTCCACGCGAATCCTCTTTTTGCGAAGTTAAACTACTGTTATTTCTACTGACGACAGTGAGGCCTCCTACGACGCCCAATAACGTTGCTCAAATCGCCCTTAGAGGTTCGCGGTACTGCCACCTCAATATTATAGTTGCTGTCTTTTTCCACATAGAACACTATACGACGGCCCGCCGTTATATCACGACGAACTTAATGCGTATTTAACGTGTACGTTTTATGTGACGTTTAACGTACTGAGATACACAGTGGGTACACTTGCGCAGCTGCACGTTGGACCGTTTGGCTTTAACACGAAATACATATGATTCGCGTAATTTCAACACCGATTCGATGACCCATGCACGCTCGTGTATTTATTATCCAAAAAAATCAGATCGAGCGACCAATAAAAAGATCGCCGATTGGTATAATCGTTTATTTTTTGTTTCGATACTAGGCGTGAATTTTTTGCAAATCAAATAACTTGTGAATATTCATGAAGTGCAAGTTTTTATTACGAGCGGCTAATAGGTTTTTTTTTAATCTTTTTTCTTTGCTTCTTTAGAGTTCTCTGCTAGTGCATATACATATAGAACCATGGACTATACAGTTGATAAAGTTTGAACATTTCGACGATGAAAATTATTTTTTTTTTAATCGATCAGTCGTACCGTGCTTACTGTAAATCGCGACATAATTACTAATATTAGAGTGTGCAGTGCGTCAGATAATATTACTATCCCACCACCGTAACATCCCCCATAAGCTAGAACGAAGAAAATTGTCCAGACAATTGAAATCAAATCGAACGCATATAGGTATTATATAAAAATAGCCACTAGCTGAACATTTTTTGAATCGCCCATCCCCCAAATAGATACCGTATAACGAGCAAGGAAGAAAGAAAAGGGGATGAAAAAAGAGAAAAAAAAGATAGAAGACATTGAGCACGAAAATGAAAAGCAGTCATGAGTAAAAGAGACTCCAAACAATAGCAACCCTTAGTGCGTCGAAGAATTATTGTCAAAAACAGAAATGAAACGGCTCGACATATTCCCGCGAGCAAATCCGTCATGTTCGTCTCTGTGTTCTGTAGCTACTAAAAAAAAATAAAATAATTAAATGTCAAAATATTGTCCCAATCTTATAAAAAATCATTAACTGGTCCAGAATATCGTTAATTGATGAAAATAAAAATAATTCGTGTACTGATTCCAATATAAAAAGTCGAATTGATACCATCGCCCATAATAACAAAAAAAAACGTACAACGAAAATTTCATATAAATCGCATAGAGTGAAAACAGCCATACGCGATATTATTGCAAACCGTACAACACAATTGCAAATAATACATAATTGTTACCCGATGTCCGATTTGCTCGCGCGATACGTATTACGGTTCGATTGCCGAGCATATAGACGTACTAATTCAACTAGAGCTAAACCCAATGTGAAAATAGTACGGACATGCACACGTGGCAGGAATCGAGCTGAACGAAACCAGACTGTACGAGACGTTGCGAAAAAGAACTGGCAGATGTCGCTGTAAATAATATCGTAAGTTTGCGCGTTAAGATTCAGTAACGTTAATAAAACGCTGCACTTAGTAATTAAAGTTCGAACGGGTCGCAATAATTAACTGAGATGAAAAGAAAAGCCAAAAAAGAAAAACAGAGAAACAATGCACTACTGGATCAGCGTGCGAGATGAACGGAGGACCGCGTGAGAAATCTATTACCATTATATATATTAAACGAACGAAAGATGCAGATGAAAGCACACGTGACACGGATTTACTAAATAGACGTAAACTGTGTAAAAACGGCGAACGAACCGTACATATGGATAATGGATAAACGGAAGCGGAGCAACAGTACACTAGTCTACTTGCTCATTGAAATAATATTCTAAATAATACTTGTAACAAGATGAAGTCTAGGTACACACGAGTATAATACAAAATTATATATAAATAAATAAATAAATATATACATATATTATATATAAGTGCATGCATATACGTATGTATACATATGACTATATAAACATTCTCCAAAATGAGTGCACATGCTTTCTTGCAGATATTAGAGCATATATATATACATATATGTAGTATGTATATATGTATACACAACCATACATAGAAATACATAGTAATAGCGTGCCAAAGTGCGTGCACTTCCCTTTTGTCCGTATGCATATGCGTGTTCATGTACAGGCATATGTTACATACCTATATGCTCCCTTATGAACTATAATATATATATATATATATACTAAATAATTGAGATTAAGGACACGAAAGGCACGCGATACAGGATCGGATGAGATTTAGGTTAGGATTACACCTATATTGGAATGCGAAAAAAACGAGGCATAGGAAATTTATTTACGTGTTTATTAAATAACGTTACAAGGAAAAAAAATGGGACAGGACAAATTTGCGGGCGCCATGTCATTTTTATACGGTATATATATACTTATATGGATATGTGAGAATCAGTGCGCTGCGTTAATCGTTTGCGGTTCAAATTACAATTAGACGTATGATACCTTTAGTAGTCGGGCCCTCGATTATTATATTAATGCTAATTAACGTCCTTCGCCAATTGTTACGATACTCGTATTCTCACACCTTAATATTTTCGTACTTCGAGATACTCTACACGACTGGTGACGCAACGTTTCATATTCTTCCATATTCTGTGTGCGTTTATCATTGATGTTAGTCTTCATTATTATTATTTTTATTACTCGTACATCCACTCTCAATTTCAGTTGATCCGTTCACTTAACAGCCTTTTTGCATTTCAATCGGTACTTCGTAAGAATAAATTTTTTTTATATTACAGCTGCACTATTAAACGTATTTCCGAACGACACGTATGACATCGTTACGGATATTAGGAAAGAAAATCGCATTAAGAGAATTCAAAAAATTTGATTCACCAGTGACGCCATCATCGCTATTAATGAATTTTCGATGATCAATCAATAATCTTTTTTTCTGATCTAATTATCGCGACTTTAATTTATAATTATTTATCAATGATTCAATCATTGTCATTAGGTACTATAATACATTAATAGATATGACGACGTCACTGAGCACAATGCCGTCATGCTCGATTATAACACTAACTTTTGTCTGTGTAAATAAAAGAAGTAATTCAATGGACCGACAGATATATAGATATAGTTATATATAGGTATTGTCAATCGACGTGTCTACGGATTACATACGTCAGTGACCAGTGATAACTGGACGACGGTAAACGTTGATAACACGCACGGGTACACGTAAACTTCTTACATTAACGTTAATTCATGTGACGATTGACACAATGAGAAAGAACAATATGGCGTCCGCACTTCCAGAAATACACGACGAATATTTATATACAAAGCAATGTTAATAAAGCGTCGTAAACCATTGAAAAAATAGTCACCAGTAAATGAATGACACGTTGATACGTCGCGTATATCTATATACTATACACATATGCTCGAGCAAGACAAAACGCGTATGTGCATATATACCTAAAAACACAAAGTGTGCTCATCGAGGATTTCAGAGAAAAAAATATGTATTAACGATAAGAACAGTTCATTCTTCGACCTTAAATAATGAATAGAAGTAAGTAATTGCACAACCACTGACTATGGAAACAAAAGGAGAAAAAAAAAGAAATAAAAAATAAAGCTTTACAGAAAATTCTTCGAAAATTAGTTCTCCAAAAACAGTTCTCCGAAAATAGTTCTTCGAAGATAACGCTTCGAAAATAATTCTTCGAAAGATACAATTCTTCGAAATTCGTCTTCGAGAGATACAATTCTTCCGACGATTCTTAATTATCTAAAACATTATGAGGATCACTGACATTCTAACCGAACCTAATCTATAGCCTAACTCTTTTCAAGCACATTACCGAATCGATCTGTGTATAGCTGGACTCTACTAATACCAAGCGAGTTATTCTTTTCAAAGAATTATATCTCCCGAAGAACTGTTTTCGGAGAAATGTTTTCGAAAAACTTTCCGTACACGAAAATAAAGCTTGATTCTTATTTCACACTCGCCACTTAACTCTCGCGTCTTCGCGAGAACAAGACGGAAAGAATCTTTTGAAAGGAAACAGACAGAAACGCAAGGACGAACGTTGTAAGAGCAAGTAGGGCGAAAAGTGAATTCGTTAGAATATATCACTTCGATGGATTTTAGACTGCCACAGACTGAAATTGGAAATCTATATGCCTGTAGGGGCGCCGGATAATATGCGAATTCGAATTGACGCGGGATTGAAAGGGGATAATTAAAAAAAAATGATAAAAAAATAAACACGTTGACCAAAACTCACGGCTACAATATTAATTGCGGGTCAGATTTCATTATCGCGCAGAGCCGATTGTACAGGACATTTTCCGTAGCATGAATTTCGCGCGGGCAAATTCGTCAGTCGAAATAATTTTTCAAGACGAAAGGAAAATAGAAGCACGCATCGTTTGAAAATACGAGATATCGGTTCGAGAAACGCTTCATTTACATCCAGACTCTCACTGGGTCCCTTGGTTTGTCACTAATAAAAAAAAAAAACCTACGGGCTGTTTCAGTACTATATTTTTTTAGGAGTAGTAGATTAAATGAAAATGGAGGGTAGAGATAAAAAGAAAAGTGACGAGAGGGAGAGATACCAAAAAAAAGTGTGTGCACATAATAAAAGAAATACGATTTCTATTGCAACAGCTAATATTGTATAAGACATATGACAATGAAATACAACCTGCGCATTACGCATATGCACGAGGTAAACAACAAAATACCATCTGAAAAACTACTTTTAATAGTGATGAATATAACATTATTATAAAAAATAAATATAATATGAATATCATTGCATGACCGATATACCTAAAAAACATTATTATATGATATTATTATGTAAAGTTTTTATTGCGTGAATAAAATTATGTTATCGACACAAATGTGTAAATAATAAATATGGGCGTTTTTCGCTTTTTTTTTTCTCTATAACGACCTCACCAACCGATCCGAAACAATATTTTAATTTTGGATTATAATCTTGATTCAGATTTTAATCTTGGGAAAATACATTCCTTTCGATCTTAAATGAATAATTATAATATCGCTTGAAGAATAGTAGTGTACTTATAATGTATATGTGTATTTATAACGTGGGTTTCCATAACACCTTATATACAACAATCATCAATCATGATTATCTAATCAAATCGTTATCTTCGGCGATTATGCAAGAAAAAAAAGCATATAGTTACGTTGCGTTAAATTTTTTATCGAGATTCATATAACATGAAAGATAAAAATAAATCATCGCTCCCTTATCAGGAATTAATCCCATAATACAGATTAATAGAAAAATCCGTAATCTCTGTCTAATTAAAGTATATATATATTCCAATAGTATGGTACAGGACAAACCTAATAAAAAGTGGCTACTAATAATACGTTCACCCCGGTGCATTTTTTATATATAGTATTTTAAACTAGCTGTAGACCACCGGTAGTAAACACCGGCGTGAACGTGTTAATCGTAAGCTCAATTTATCGATTTTTATACGTCACAGTTGCAGATAATAATAATCTTTAATCGCTATCTCTTATCAGTCTATACAAATAGGATGCTCCATTAACTTGTCGATCGAAGTGAACGTGCACTACACATTTGGACTCCGTTAATTTCAACAACACCCAGTGTACAGGTATTGTGCTACTAAGATGTTATAATACTATATATTGTACTTATTCAAACCGTATAATCTAGTCGATAATAACAAATATGTCCTTTATAAGTCAATTCATATGCCTAACATTGATCAAAGAATTGAAATTTTATTAATTTTTAAATAAATCCACAGTTTCAATTTACTCACACAGTATGAACATGAATGCATCGGTACCGCCCAATTTTGCACCGCCACCACCTGGTTTCGCAGTATCAGAACCCAAGCAGAGTAAGTCTTCCATCGTATTCATCAGATATCACAATGGAACCTTGAAAAGAATCATAATATTTTTTTTAACAATAGAGAAAAAAGTTAATAGCGTACAAACAGTAAATTAACTATCGTTTCTATCACTGCTTCAGTCTTTTCGAGTAATATTTTTCCTGCGCTACATTCTGCACATTGGTTAGAAGATAATTTTTATGCTTTTTCAAAAACAATAGCTGTACACATAATCTCTTACGGATCGGAACCACAGCACATGACGTGTCCCTACTGCGAGAGTAATATTACTACAAGAATTAATAGAAAGTCTAATACCAAGACACATGTGATAGCATTAATATTGTGCATATTTGGGTAAGTTGAATTTGGTAGCATTTCATAGAACAAAATTCGAACTTTACGAATAGCACGAGCTTAAAAAATCAAATATGCCATTCGACAGCTGAATGTAACTAGATCAACATTTTTCGTTTTCAGATGTTGGTTTTGCGTTCCCTGTCCTTATTGCATCAACTCTTGTCAGACAGCTAACCATTACTGCCCGCAATGTAATAACTTCCTCGGCCTAGAAAATGGAAATTGAGTCGACCCAGGATAATTTTCATGGAACAGAAAAATGTCAGAATTAAATAAGAATTAAAATTTTTTATATATTCTTTCTTCTTGTCTTGCAAAAAAAATAATAAACAGTAGAATAAGACTCATTAAATCTGGTTTTACATATACACTGACTGTAATGGACACGGTGTGTGTGTGATTACGTAAAAAATAACATCTGCGTGCAGACTGAACAATAAAGTACAATCTTACTATGGCAACGAAAAAATTTTTTATTTTGTTTAAGTATGTATAAAATAAATCTAGGCATAGCTAATAAAGACTAATGAAATGTCAATAATGGACTGTTATTTGTAATTATATAATAAAATTAGACGCTTCAAACCAAAGTAACAAGTAATAGTTCCGCTAAAGGAAATTATGATCTCATTGATTAAGGATATTCGTACCTACGTTTCTCAGGATAGAACACTCGGTTGATGAATTTCTTTATCTCACTCTCAACGAAATCATAAACAGATCACTTTATTAGAATCAGCAGAAATAGAAGCACTAAATATATAAAAGGCTATGCCTCGATACATAAGTCTTTCTATAATGTCCATTATATGTCAAGAACGACAAAGAGATTATCAACAGAAATAAAAATGAACGTTTGTACCAACCGAGAAGCCTTTTAGACTAATGTCTATTCGAGGTACGGATTATCACCGTGGCGCTGCAGTCATTACTGCCGTGACTGTTGTCAGAGGTGAGTAGAGGAGATACACAACGCTGCTGTTTTAGTCGATACCAAAAACATGGCGCTAAATCATAGCGGCGAGTCTGGAAGTAAGATTTTGGGATCATCGCCTCCATCGATAATGCAAATCCCGTCGTAGCCCAGCTGAACGTGATCACGAACGTGTAGCTTGGCGAGCAGAGGCTCTCCGCTACTTACCAATGGTTCCCAATCCTTAAAACGAGGCCGCTCATCAGGTATTGCCTAAATATTTTTTTTTTGTAATCTTACATTCGAGTGCACAGTGTAAGCTCGATAATTTTTACTAAGACAAAAACAAGCATTATTGAACAATATTTCCAAACGGAACTATGGTCCCCACACTGAGTACTAGAGAGAACTATCCCGGAACTGTTTGAAACACAATCTGAAAACAACACCGAAAGCCAGTTCCTTATGCATACCTGCACTGAAGCGTATGGTGCGACTAGTATCCTTAATCAGTATTTTACCGATGTTCCGTAGTAGAACTATTGTTAAAACCTACGAGGAACTATAGAACTCTTGAAGAACTATTGAAAAAGCCTATTGTTGTACCATTTTTAAGATATTTTAAAAAATTGCGGTGCTGGAGCTTACGCCTGTCTAGCACCTCAATTTTTGAAAAAATCGTATTTTAACGATTTTACGTAACAGAACTATCGTTAAAACGTATCAGGAAATAGATATAGTTCTCTTCCAAAGCTATTGAAAATGCCTATTGATGAAACATTTTCCAAAAATTGATGTGCTACACGCAGTTTTTGAAATATATTTTAACATTAGGCTTTTTCAATAATTCTCGAGGAGTTCTATTTTTTCTGATAGGTTTTAACTGCTACGTAACATCGTTACAATACGAATTTTCCAAAAATTGAGGCTCTACACGGGTGTCAACTCCAGCACTGCACATTTTTAAAAATCTCGTAAGAACGTTTCAACAATAGTATTGCGGACTCCCAGAATCTTATTTTTATTCCGCTGACAGCCGCGACGACACGCCTCAGGAATGATCATCCTCACGCACTCGTACATCTTAAACAAGGCGCTGTCACACTGAGGCTGAATGATCATCGTGATACTATTAGGGGAGGGGAGGAGGCGCCCATCGGCGCCGCGCGTCCTTGTCGAAGGACCTACGTTCCTACACGGTCGTTCTCACGGACCACGTGCCACTCTTTGCTAGCCATCAATGAACCAGCGCCAACGACATGGACGGGATTGTGTACCACATTCGAGTTAATTTGTTGATAATGAATAAGCAGGTTTCACAATCAATCATTGCGAGTGGCTTAGCCTCAAACATGGCTATCCTCACTCATTTCACTTCTGAAGGAGTTCTATAGTTCCTGATAGGTTTTAACAATAGTTCGGGCCTGGAAAGTTAGCCCCGCATAATTCGAAAATTCGAATTCCGATGTTTGTTCTGAGTTTTTCTAAGTTTGTTCTAGAATATTTTAGAAAAACAAGTTTGTAGCGGCGAGGAGGAAAAAATACTTTTTTACCGGAACCCTTCACTTATGGAAAATCAAACCACAGCATTGAAATTCCAACCCAATCTAACCTAACGTATCATTTTCTAAGCCCATCACAACACTGGATGTCTAGCATTGAAAAAATGTAAATAAATTTGGTGTTACAGCCGCTTTATGGTCTTCAAATACTCCAAGACCTCAAACTATATACTTTTGCACAAAGTAGTGGCTGTATAACTGAAATTATACCCAACGTATATTTTATTTATTTACATATATAAATATACATGTATAGATAGATATAGATAAACATTCAATAATGTACGTATAAGTTTACGTCGCAATTTCGGTAGAAGTCGAAAAACCATTGAATGAAGAGCGAACGCGGCCGAGATTTTTTATTGCAGATTCCTCCGGCTTATTCTAGGTGGTTCCATTATTTTCTATGTTTTTCTAGGTTCTAGGTTGTTCTAGGTTTTCCTAGATTTTTCTAGGCTTTTCTAGGTTTTTGTAGATTATTCTAGATTTCTCTAGGTTATTCTAGGTTTTTATAGGTTCTTCTACGTTTTTTTGGGGTTGTTCCAGGTTATTCTTGGTCGTTCCATATTGTTCTATGTTTTTCTAGGTTCTGGGTTGTTCTTGGTTCTCCTAGGTTTTTCTAAGTTTTTCTAGGTCATTCTAGTTTTTATAGGGTTTTCTACGTTTTTTTGGGGTTGTTCCAGCTTATTCTAGGTCGTTCCATATTGTTCTATGTTTTTCTAGGTTCTGGGTTGTTCTTGGTTCTCCTAGGTTTTTCTAGGTTTTTCTAGGTCATTCTAGTTTTTATAGGGTTTTCTACGTTTTTTTGGGGTTGTTCCAGCATATTCTAGGTCATTTCATAATGTTCTATGTTTTTCTATGTTCTAGGTTGTTCTAGGTTTTCCTAGGTTTTTCTAAGTTTTTACAGTTTTTTTTAGGTTTTTGTAGGTTATTCTAGGTTTTTATACGGTTTTCTAGGTTTTTCTAGGTTGTTATAGGTTTTTACAGGTTTTCTACGTTTTTTTGGAGTTATTCCAACTTATTCTAGGTCGTTCCATATTGTTCTATGTTTTTCTAGGTTCTAGGTTGTTCTAGGTTCTTCTAGGTTATTCTAGGTTTTTATAGGTTTTTATAGGTTATTCTAGATTTTTATACGGTTTTCCAGGTTTTTCTAGGTTGTTCCAACTTGTTCATTGCACACTGTTCTATGTTGTTCTAGGTTATTCTAGATTGTTCTAGGTTTTTACAGATTTTTCTAGGTTTTACAGGTTTTTCTACGTTTTTTTGAAGTCGTTCCAGCTTATTTTAGGTCGTTCCATATTGTTCTATGTTTTCCTATGATTTTCTAGGTTCTAGGTTGTTCTAGGTTTTCCTAGGTTTTTATAGGGTTTTCTAGGTTTTTATAGGTTATTCCAGCTTGTTCATTGCACATTGTTCTATGTTCTTCTAGGTTGTTCTAGGCTTTTCTAGGTCGTTCCATATTGTTCTATGTTTTTCTATGTTCTAGGTTTTCCTAGGTTGTTCTAGATTTTTACAGATTTTTATAGGTTATTTTAGGTTTTCCTAGGTTTTTCTAAGTTATTCTCGGTCTATAGATGATTGTTCTAGATTTGTACAACGATCGGATAAAGTCGCGAGTCGGATAAAGGTAGAAAGAAACGATTTTATATGCATGAAACGTATTTTTGATCCCATTCGAGTATTCTTTACTTAGCGGTATTAATATTCTGGATCAATATTTAGAACAACTAGAACAGCCTGGAACAATAAAAAAAAGTTTAATTTTCTATAAGTGGGTGGACGGATTCCAGTAAAAAAGTGTTTTTTTCGCCTCACCGTTATAAATTTCAGTTGAGAAACTAGTTTTTCTGTAACATTATAGAACAAACTTAGAACAAGCCAGAATAACAGGTAGAATCGGAATTTTCGAATTATGGGGGGGGCTAACTTCCCCCACCCCAATAGTTCTGCTACGTAACATTAAAAATAAACGAATTTTTAGAAAATTGCCGGAGCTCCACACCTGTGTAGCACCTCAACTTTTAGAAAATACGTATTTTAATGATACCGAGAGAGGAATCTTGAAAAATTTTTTTAATAAAATGAAACAAAAGACGAAGTAAGAGTTCTTCATGGAGGATGAAATCCGTAACCGCCATCGTTGTATCTCGACAGACTATCGACTCAATCACGATGCTCATTTAATACCAGGTTAAATTTATTATAGATATTTGTTTATAATATCTCAAAATTTCTCTTTGAACTTCTTTCGGTCGTTTCGGCATTTCATTTACCAACTGGTTTCACCATTCTTTTTTTTATGTACATTTTCAACATGATAGGAGGTGAAGAGTGAAAACCAATATTTCTATGCATTTTTTATAATTTTGAAATTTATTTGAATACACATTTGTTTGCGCATTACGTCCATACAAATGTTCAGGGCTCCACCTGCTTGTCGAGAATGATTTGCGTGAGGCGGCAACGTTTTCCCGACCACCGAGTATTCCCCATTCGTGTTCATGCATTCTGCAATATCGGCTGGATCGATGATTATAGCCCGCGCGGCTACAGAGGAATCTGCAACGTCGACAGAGGCGATGATCACAAAATCCTATTCCCGGACTCGCCGCTGCGATCTAGCGCCATGCTTTTTTTATCGCCGAAAACCGTAGTGCTGTGCAGTCTCCCTACTCATTTCTGTCGCCTAAAACCGTAGCGCTGAGCATCTCACTAATCATCTCTGCAAGCTATCTTCAGCTAGATATTCTTTATAAATATTAATTTGGGAATTTTCATATTAATACACATGCAACTACATTTACTCAGTCACAATGTCGAATCTCTAGCGTGTAAAGCAGATTTTAAATACAGTAGGAAAAAGTGTTTAGGGAATCTTTTCACTTCGACGTAGCCAGCTCTTGAACATCACAACGCACGATAGCACCCTCAATTCGAAGTTTGACGATCAGTGCCCTTCCCCCATAAGGAGACTGGAAACTCCAAAGCTATTGCAGGGAGTTGATATTTTCAAAACTTTCGGGTAAACGGATAAGCGGTGACGTCATTATCCCAAATAGACCGTATACTAGATTCTGTAGATTTTTTAAGTCGTCCTTTCATGTACCCTTCTCGTTAGAAGTGAAATGTTATATAACGTTCCGAAATTGATTAAAATATTTAACTAGTTATTGAATCCAGTTTCATGCTTCCATATCTCCTATTCATTGAATACCAAAGACCAAGTCGACGACTTCTCTGCGACCGACTTGTTTGCTGGGATGTGCATACATAAGCACGACTTTATGTTCTCAACGTTACGCTTGCCTCTTGCCATGGGTGGCGGGACTACATTCCCCTGAAATTCAGGAGAATAGGAATACTACAAAGGTGAACTTTAGGTAGGGAGCACTGTCAGACTCAAATCAAAATGCAGCAACTCTTTTTTAGTTTCAAGGCCTAGTGGTTGAACATTTGATCGAGACGCCGTTGGCACTAGTGCCCTCTCGCGTCTCAATCGACAAATTGTTAATCGCGTATATATAACATTTACTGTTTTCTCTTTGGGTCTCGATGATAATACGAATATGATCCACAAAATCACTCACCAATACTACACAAATACAAGTTTCTTCGTACATGCTTCTTATGACTTCATATCAATTGTACGTGTATTCGAGCGAGGAATGTGACTTTAATATATGTTTTTGTAACAAATGCCCAAAGAATACTCCGTAATTCCCCACCAGAGAGCACCTTAGAATATTATTTGTTGGACAAATGACTATAATATTACATAAAAATTTATGATAGTGACTTCATAGGTATCTGAAATATCTTTAAGGGGAATTCTATTAAAAATATTTTTTTAAGAGGTAACAGTGCCATCTCTTGTAAATAAATGGAAGACGGCGTTTCCTTTGAGCAATTGTTACAAAAACTGTTATATCCAGCTATTAACGAATGAGTATAAGACTCATGTGATTGGTGCACTCGCCTAACGGTTCGTGTACCAAACTTCACTCTCGTGTATTACACTGATTCGTACTAGATAGATAAAATACTATTTGACTCCTTGCGTTTCTATTCGCGGTAACAGTGCTTTAATTTTGTAAAAATATTTCAATGCGCAAAAATTGTGTCGAAACGTTGTAGCAATTCTTTATTAAAAGAGGTTTTAATGCTATTGACCTTGACGTCCTGCTACGTTCCCTCCACATGAATCCTGTCTAACTACGTCACGACGATCCTTAACCTCTTCAGCGACGAATTGTGAATCGAATCCCAACTGCCTAAATTGTGAGTAGCATTACAATAAAAAATTCTCAAAATTTGTAGCACATGGTTCGTATGCTTTGGATAACTTGCATAACATATAGAGTCCTCAGGAGTAATTGACATTTAAAACTTGACTGTGAGCTCGCCTTAATAATTAGAATAGATGAGTACTCGTTGCCAAGTTTTTTTTTATGAGAAGCTATTTTTGTGCAGTCAGTAATGTACATACGCGTTTCGTATGTGATAGACTTCGGTTTTAAATTTTTCTCTCTCTCTCTTCTGCATAAATTTCACCGTGTCATCTTTTCTCTCGAATTGTTTTGATCGTGTAAGTACCTGGAATTATTAAAGGCAAATATCAAATGATAACGTGCTTTCGTGAAATAAGTGGTGATAGGTCAAATATATATTATGTAAGTAAATGACGGGAACTGTTCTCGTGTTATAAATGCCTTCGTCTCTGTTCTTTTTCTTCGAGTTCGTATGCTTCCCCCACTCAAAAACGCTTAAGAGGGTCAAATGAAAGAGTGATCCCAAGTTTTGTCTGTTTGCGAGATCGCGTATTTGAAATCAGATGATCGTCAAAATGATACCTTATGATAAGACATTTATCGCAAGCAAATTTCAAATTGACCATAAAACAGGTTCCAGAGATATAGGAGTCCATCAACTTTATCAGTCTGTACTTGTAACGTTCTTCGCTGGCATTGACTCAAAACAAAGTTTTATTGAATATGAAACACCACTAATCAACAGAATGCAGAAAAATTCGAAATATTTTGATTCATTAATTGATTCGAGGTGATCCAATTAATGAAATTCGGACTTAGATAAATATAGGCGAAGAGAGACCGACTTGCTTTTGCACTTGTGACTGCGCAAAAAGAAACTCATTTGGATAACTCATTCTATAGCATAGCAACTCTTCGTTTCATCCCTAAACATTTTATTTATAGTCTTTAAAACTGACATCACCCATTAAAGGACTAACTTCAAAAGTACTAAGGTTCTTAGTTTTTTCTAAATGAAACTGAATTTCTTGTTAATGAAAAAGAAAAAGTGAAAAATATTCATTGACGCAATAATAGACCTTTAACCTCATGTATCTCTGGAACTTATGCTCAGCTTAAACATTTTTACTTTTACATAAAATCATGAAATATCATATGGCATACGATTTGATTCGAAATTCGCGATCCTCAAACAAACAAAGGAAGCATTGTTTTTGGGGACACGCTCGCAGTTCAAATTATATATAGTAAGCTCGACACGTGTATTCTTGACATTGACAGTCGAATTCCCTTGAGACTTACAACCAGCAGTTCTACACGCGCGCAGTGGTGGAGAACCCGTAATTCTAAGAAATACTTTCTCACAGTCTCAACAAGACGTTTATAACCAGAGTAAACTTTAATTAATAAACAGAAACTATGGCGAGTAATAAGTAGACATTAAGAACAACAAATATAATTTATGATGTGAATAGATCAGCACAGATTCATTTATAACACAAATTCTCCCTTAACAATGATGCATGTCAGTTTTGTTACGAATATTGTATTCATGGTACATGGATCTACTCTTGTCACTCAGCGTGAACAGCAGATACCTTTTTTCGTACCAAATTTAGTCGCAAGATCGCAGCGCCACTTCCGGAAACTCTATAGTATTTGGCAAATAGATAAAAATAACACTAATTATCTCTTAGTTATTCCGGGTGAAATGATAATGGTTGAAAAATGAATAAATTGTGAACAACGTAGCTAGGTTTTATGTCATCAACTTCAATTAGTCGACGAACACTGATTTATCATTTATAAGAAACCCAATCAGTTCCCGGTAACAACAGGTATGATGTTATTGAATTTTTACAAAACCACCTTTTATCAGAATATAACGTACTTACGTAGAATGAATCATTTTAAACATCATTCAATTCTGATATCCAAGTTCCACCAATTGACGTCGAGTTCATGGCAATGGCGTCAACTCAAGATATTCCCACTATATCCACGTCGTCATTTTGCCGACGCACCATAGTACGAATAGACTCCGACGCGTGAGCATCGCCCCCAGAGAGAGTGAACGAAATATTTTAACAAGGTTAGTAGTGTATTGGATTGTGTAACTACAGTGAGAGGAACTTCTTCCCAAATCAGTCATACGAATCGTACGACTAACAATTCCAGACCTCTGATTGGCTGAAACTTCTAAATCAAATAATATTGTACCAATGAGAAGTCCAGTTTTCCGAGTTTTCCGACTAGTACGATTCGTCTGCTGTGAGAAGGCACATAGTACATAGAATAAACAAGAAAAAATGGGATTCCCTGTAAATATTCGGGAAGAACTATTTGAGCCTATACGAAACGTGGTGTATCGTACTATACACAAGACGCATTCTATAAATAGCACCGTTCCATAGTAACAAAAACCTGACAAGACTTTTATCGGCGTAGTTAATAATCAAAGGTTACTTATTATACGAGAATAATAAAATTACGTTGCACATCTTCAAATTACAATTTGAGAATACCCCCTGTATTATACTACCCATTTTTAGTTCAATGAAAATACGTTTCATGGAAGCAATTCTGAACAATATGGTGTCACTTGTTTTCAATGATTTCAATTTTCTTTGTATTGATTATTCATTAATTGGAAGTACATATCGTCCACTAAAAAAATTGAAGGTCAATTGGATGTTCCTCAAAGTAAGCAACTGTCATGGGCGTGGCTAGGATAGAATGTCTGTACAGTATGGTATAAAATTCACTAATTTCGTTAGGGAATTTCAGCAGTGCTATTAAGAGCCGTATAATTTTTTGTTGAGAATGTACTTTAGCCACTATAGCAGGAGCACGCGAAAGTAAACGAAATATACGTGGCAGTTGGGTCTGGAAACTGCGTAGTAAAATATATTATAAACACGTGCGGTTCGAGGAGCATTAGCCCTAAGGACTTTTGCAGTTAAAATGCATCTACCGGTTCATGCATGTATCTTTGTATTGTCAAAATCTTTTTTTAGTGTTCTCGGTAAGCGTATTGTATATTTTACTTTAATCGTATCTGTGAACATTATCGTTATAAAGTAAACATGATAACTTTCATTGTCAATACGCCTATGCCACAAAAAGAATGTTAGATGGAAAATTCTTTTATGTTGAAAGTCGTAGAATTATTTTAATCCTTTTAGTGCCAAGCAACGATATATGATTGCAAAAAGTGCCAACGACGATATATCCTTGTCTAGGCGATGGCGCCTTATTATTCGCATCGTGAGAGAATTCTGTGCCAAAATAAATTTATAAAACGTTATAAATGCTCGAATTCCTCTTCACAAGCCTTATGTGAGATGTTTCAACCATTTAAATTTTCTAAATATCATTCTCGCTTTTTTTAATGATATTTTTTCTCAAACCTAAATTATAGGAAATTGGTCCCGGTATTCTTCGCTTAGGTGCAATTCTTTCGGTGGACACTAAAGGGGTTAAGTCTGAACAGTTACTTTGGAAAGTTCTCATATGTATGTATACGTATCGACCTTTCGCACATTCCTGAGATAATTTATGTCGCCTCTTTAAGTCCGTTAAATACAGTTAAGACACAGTAATTTATTTGGTGATGTCAGTATTTTTTCTCAAATTATAGATGGACAAATAAGCATATGTCCCAAATGACATTGTTCACAAAAAAAAAACAAAATGGAAGACGGAAAAACAACAACGTAATATGAACTTGAAAATATGTACGTTAAATCTTCTTTGACTATATATGTATGTATTTATAGTTGACTCAACTGAACAACGCATATCCCTCAAAATCATCTTGGAAATACCTCAGAGATAATTTCTGTGCCATCAGACACCTTAAAGACAAGTTTTGGACATAATATATACGAGGTGTGGCTATAAAATACCCGGACTGACAGTTTTGCCGGCTACCTGGGGCTCCGACAAAAACTAGCAGGGTGGGATATTCTTTTGTGTTCTTTTCTCCATCTGCCGTTCAAATTTCAAGGTCCTGCGGCCAACAGTTCGACAGTGACCCTTGTTTCAAGCGGACCGTGTACTTGAGCTCCGCCGGAATTATGTTGAGTCTTAAAGTTGAACAGCGTGTCAATATGAAATTCCTTGTAAAACTTGGAAAATCCGCTGCAGAAACTTACATTTTGTTAAAGGAAGTTTATGGCGATGAT
>JAYRCB010000386.1:9117-20862 GCA_036026315.1 Trachelus stipa
TGGATATTTGAGTCGGAGAATACTTGTCTTCAAGCTAAGCATAGGAAATACACTTCTATGTACGTCTGAATTCGTTGCTTGCAACAACCTATACAGGCTACGCTAGGACGACATTAAATGTAATAACATTTATCTGTTCTGTAACGCTGTTCTGTAACGCATTCCTCTGCTTTTTATTATTATTCAATAATTTAATTACGTGTTACACATTAGGACAATTGGGGTATATGATTCTGTTTTCATTTTAAAGATATCACGAATATAATCCATTGAAATATGGATGAAAGTCCAGGCAAGTGTTCTGTAAAATACTTATGATAACAAAATAAATTTGGTATGAAACTTCTGCAGAATGTAATTTGAATATATCTATAACAATTATAATAACAAATATAAAAACTGTTTACTTTCTTAAATTAAAACTGATGAGGCCTAGTTTATTTTTATTCAATGCTTACAAAGTTTTTTATTTTAATAATGAAATTCTTTTTTAATCATATGACAAAGATCTACAGAAATAAATAATGCCCATTTCCTCCGACCTGGTTTAAGCCTGGTTCAATTTTTTCAATATAGTTTAAGATAGGGTAACCAGAGTTTAAACTTTGATTAACGTTGGAGGAAACGGCCATAAATGATTCATTGTACAAATATCTAAAAGTTAAACTTCATAGCTCTAAGATTTATGTCAAGGAGAAATATTTTCATTTTTTATAATTACATATATTATACTTGTAATTGTATATTTAAAAAAATGTATCCAGTCAAGACTTAAAAAAATGTATGTATATTTGGAATAAATGAGATCTAAACAAGTAGTAGAAATAATAAATAAAATGGTAATTTTTTGTGGACATGTTATTTACAATTATTAATGTTTAACAAAATTTTAATACCTTCAGATTTATTTTTATATCAGTATCCTCTAGACTTTTTCTGCATTACAAAAAATGAATTTTATTTATATGTTGTTTCAATTTTAGGACCATGTTTATCTGGTCGAAGCCAGCGTAAAAAAGTAGATAAAAATGGAAGATTGTCTGCTTTAGAGAAACTCAAACAACTAAAAGGTAATAAACACAAATATGAAATTAACCAATTGGAGAACATTTATGATGAAGTAGATGAGAGAGAATATAGTAAAACTGTCCTGAAGAGGCAAAATGATGATTGGATTATTGACGATGGTAAGTAATATTTATCAATATTATTTTAGTATTACTTATATTGTCGTATTATAATATTTCAAAACTAAGCTAATATTTTTGGATAGATGGTCATGGTTATATTGAAGATGGAAGAGAAATTTTTGATGATGATTTGGATGATGAAAGTATTCAACAAGCTGCCCAACATAAAGAATCAGGCCCAAAGAAAAAGAAAAAGGAAGATTTAAAAAAAAAGGGAAACATCAGAAGTATGTTTATGAATGTACCATCAAAAAAGGAACCTGTAAGTAAAATGGAAGATGACAAAATTTTGGAAGAACTACTTTCTGAATTGAAAAGTGAGTCTATTGCAACAGAACCAAAAAAAAAGATTATGCAAAATAAAATTTGTACAAGTTCAACACCAAATGTTTCGTGAGTTTCTAACATATACATTATAAATTATTCTTGTTACCTGAAGACTCCATTATTTGTATTTATTTTACTATATCTTTCCTTTAAGTTACATGGACATGCGAAAAACTAACAGAGAAAGTGCAAACCTCAAACATGAAGAAACAGCACATATAAAGGAAAATGCTACCATTAATAAGAATATAGAATCCATTACAGATAAGGAATCAATAATTACAGATGATATTAACAAAAATGATATTATTGATTCAGCAAAGGAGTTGAATATTGAAAAAGCTGTTGAATCTACATCACAACAGAATAAAGAAGTACACATTGAACACGAAATGAATGTAATATTTGAGGAATGCCCAGGATTATTAGAAGAAATAGATTACTTTGATGTAACAGATTCTAAAAAGCCAAAAGACTCGCTTGAACATGCGAAAATAATGCATGATGTTGATTTGCTTAAACAATCATGGGATGATGATTTTGGTGTACAGCCGCCTAATGAAGTTTCAGTTAAGTTAGATACCTTGCCACTTATAACCAATAAAGCTGGAGATAAAATATTTCGATTTTATTGGTGGGATGCATTCGAAGATCCTTATAAACAACCTGGAGTTGTACATCTATTTGGAAAAGTTTACAAGGAGTCCAGTAAGACCCATGTTTCTTGTTCTTTGATGGTAAAAAATATTGAGAGAAGATTCTACCTTTTACCAAGAGAATATGTGAGTTAATAAGAGTACACAGCATTTATACTCATTGTCTGTATTATCATAATTTATTATTAAGATTGATCATAATTTTAGATGAAATGTAAAAACGACTCCATCTTAGCGTCAAAGCAGGTCACCATAAAAGACGTTTATGAGGAATTTAATCAATATGCAAATAAAATGGGCATAAAAACGTTTCGTTCCTGTAAAGTCTCAAAGTTGTATGCTTTTGATAAGGAAGGTGTTCCTACATATTCCGATTATTTAGAGGTGCGATATTCCGCTTCTTATCCACCTATAGATTCAAATTATACTGGAAACACTTTTGAGCATATTTTTGGATCTTCTGTCAGTGCTCTTGAACTGTTACTTATTGAAAGAAACATAAAAGGTCCTTGTTGGTTGGATGTTAAATGCCCAGTACCATCAGAAAATCCTATCAGTTGGTGTAAAATCCAAGTATGTTTACAATATGTAAAGCTTAAGAATTATTATAAAAAAATCGATGAAAAATGGGAACGCAAATGAAAGAACGTTATTTTTAGATCAATTGCATGAAAATGGAAAATATTTCTGTGCCTATGGAACTTCAAAATACATCACCCCCTCCAATGGTATTGGCAACAATAAACATTCGTACAGCTTTAAATTTGAAATCGCACAGAAATGAGATTGTGATGGTAGCAATTCTACTTCATCGCAAATATCAAATTGATAAAGCGCCACCCAAGCCACCGTTTCAGCAACATATGTGTTGTAGGCATTATGCTCTAATAAAATCAAGGTTTTACAAGCATCTGCATACTTAACAAAATGTCTTGTAAACTTTATAGTGGTAACTCATCCTCGAAGCACTCTCTGGCCACTGCATGCTCGAGATTACCTCTCAAAACTTGAACAGACAAAAGTGATATGTTGTGAAACGGAATATGAGTTAATTGAAAAATTGCTGGGACTGCTGAATGATACTGACCCTGATTTATTAGTTGGTCATGATTGTGCGTTTCAACTGGATGTCTTGATACATAGAATCATCGACTTGAAAATATCACATTGGAGCAGGATCGGTAAACTAAAACGTTCAGTGCCTCCACTTTTCAAGGTAAATAGTAAACCTCCAATTTAATTGGGTGACTATAAGATTGTATGAAACGCATAGAAGTACTTTATACGTTTTCAATCACAAAATAAAATGTGAAACTACTAATGCATGTATGTGTTTAAAATTCCAAGCGAACCGGTAATTGATTGAATTAAGAATTGTTGGAAGAAGTGAGTTTCGAATGCAAATAGAATACTTGGATTTGTAAATGAACAACACTTCTGGTTTGATAATAACGCGAGCATGGCATTAATTCATCATTAAATGAGTAACAGAAATCATCCTGTTGACTCATAGCTAAAAATCAGTTGTTTAACCCGACATCATCTATAACAGATACAATAGGGAAAAACGCACGATTTCAGCTTATCTGAATTCTTGTGATAACATTTTTATTAGTTTGATTAAAATTTCCCACATCTAAAAAGATCGTAAAAATAATAATGACTCCATATTTAAATATAATAGTAGTGGATAATAACTTATATTTTCATGAGAATAGTTGGATCTGTCAGACCCACGTAGCCGACTATGCGATTTTTTGTGACATAGACGGCGTTAAGTTAAACCAAAAAGTACTTTTATTGACGACAAATTTTTATTTAGTTGCATTATTTACTATTAAACGAATGCATCTTCGGAATGAAAAATATTACGGCATATCCGATTTCAAAAAAGCAATTCAAATAAAAATTTACTAGAGCACTTTGAAATATTAATTAAATTTCTATTTTCTAGAATAAGGTCAATGTCGCCCAAGCATTTTGCGGTCGTCCAATTTGTGACATTCAAAACTCTGCTAAAGAATTGAATTTGAAACTTCGAAGCTACGACTTAAAATCACTCTGCATAGCGGTAAGTACTTTATTATTTAAGGTTTCATGATCAAGTTTAATTCAAATAATATTACATAATTAATTCAATGTATGATTATAGATTTTGCATAAAAAGGAGGATGATTGTAAAGAGATTAATCCCGGAGAGTGTGAAAAGTTTTACAGTTCAAAAGATAAATTGGAAGATCTGCTTCAGATGACGATGACTGAAGCATTATATATTATCAGAATCATGTTTGAACTGAATGTTATGCCTCTTGCTTTACAACTGACTTGCATAGCTGGTAGGATTATTTTTATGGTCAACGCATTTCTACACAAATCAGTTAAAGTGATGTTTTAATTGAGATTTACAAAAATTGCGTAGGAAATATTTTGTCGCGGACGCTATCGGGTGGACGTGCAGAGAGAAATGAATTTCTGTTATTACACGCTTTTTACAATAAAGGATATATCCCGCCAGATAAAAGAGTGTTTCAGAAGGACAAAGGTAAAATACACTAAAACTGTTTGTCAATCACAACTTTTTCATATATATTTTGTTTACAATATTTTGTTATATTTTCGTTATATGTCTTCATTCCATTTTATTTTGAAAAATTTGTTTGAGTGTGCTGTAGGAAACCCACGAAGAAAGAAAGCAGCTTATGAGGGTGGCTTAGTTTTAGAACCAAAAAAGGGTTTCTATGACACGCTCATTTTAGTAATGGATTTTAATTCTCTCTATCCCAGTATTATTCAAGAATATAATTTATGTTTTACGACCGTTCCTGGGGCTGCCTATGCTGATAGCGCGGCAAGTTTGACAAGCTTTTATTTATTCAATTTATTATTAGTATATCTAGAGAATAGATTAAATTAAAATTTCGTTAATATCAATAAAACTTTTCAGGATTTAACAATTCCCAAAGAAGATTTAGAACCAGGAATCGTGCCAACAGAAATACGTAAATTAGTTGAAAGTCGTATTCAAGTTAAAAAACTTATGAAATCTCCAAACATTAAACCTGAATTAAAGACGCAATATAATATCAGGCAACTTGCTTTAAAATTAACTGCAAACTCGATGTATGGATGCTTGGGAGCCATTCATTGTCGATTTTATGCTAAAGGCTTAGCTGCCTTAGTAACAGGTACAATATTTCATTAAATTTGTCTACGCGATATTTCTATATTTGATTCATAATGTATTGCGTATATTATAGCAAAAGGACGAGAAATCTTACAAAATACAAAGCACATGGTGGAAAAGTTAAATTATGAAGTAATTTACGGAGATACCGATTCATTAATGATTAACACTCATCTTGTCGATTATGATGAAGTATTTAACGTCGGAAAAAAAGTAAAGCTCGATGGATTTTTTTTTCCTTTCTCAATTATTCAAAATGTTTTTCAATATTTTGAAATAAATTAAATTTCGACAGATTAAAACGGAAGTTAACAAATTGTATACGAAAGTGGAACTAGATATCGATGGTGTATTCCGTTATTTGTTGCTTTTGCAAAAAAAAAAGTACGCTGCTGTTACGATCAACAAATTACCGAATGGCCAATTAAATATGGTTCAAGAGCACAAGGGTCTGGATATAGTGAGACGAGACTGGTGTCATTTAGCTTGCGAGGTTGGCAGGTGAGTTAATAATATACAATATAATAATAATCTTTTTAAAAATATTTATTAATCTCAGTTGACAATGGGTAATACGTGTGTTTTAAGACTGCTGCAGAGAATGCCAAGGCTCTTTGAATTGGAGAATTGTTAGAGAACTGCATAATACTTGTCGTTAATATCGTTGGGCTTATTTTCAACAAAGATTTTTCTCATCTCTTTTAATGCTTAAAAAATCAATAATATATTTTTCGACGTACGAAATTTTCAATGAGTGCATGTCATGTTACTGCAGAATCTACTGTGATGCTGATGTAATAACGTTCGAGTCTATTTGTAATTCTTACCAAAACTATTTACCGTACTGCCCCAAACTGCTGTAGAGCTAAACATATAATTTGTGCTTCTCCAATCATACCTCTCAGCGGCCGAATTAACACTCCGTATTCCAACCAATTCTTAGGATATATACTTAAAATTATGTAATTTTTTTAATGGCAGAAATATTCTGGATCAACTTCTCTGCGATAAATCTATAGACACGAAATTGGAAAGTATTCACGAAATATTGCAAAATATTGCAAAATCTATTCGAGAAGGTCAGGTGCCTCTATCATCACTTGTTATTACAAAACAACTTTCCAAGAACCCAGAAGACTACCCTGATCAAAAACAGCCACACGTTATTGTAGCACTGAGACTAAACGAAAGGGGCGGAAGAATGTGGAAAAGTGGAGACATCGTTCCATATATTATATGCAATGTATGGAAATTATGAGAAGAACATGAACTTTAAAATATATATTTAGCATTGTCAATCGATTATCTATAATTCTAGGATGGTACAAACAAATCAGCAACAGAGAGGGTATATCACATTGATGAATTTAAGAAGAATGATGAGCTAAAGGTGGATACTGACTATTATCTAATGAATCAAATATTTCCTGTCGTTCTGCGTATTTGCAATCCAATACAAAATATCGATGATGTCCTGTTGGCAAAGGATCTAGGTAATATGGATTACGTTTCCATTGTGCACGATTTAAGTAAGAACAATCAACCACTCATGTCGAATCACACATTCGTATATTCTTCTCAAATGTTGCACACGATTGGTTAATACTATTTAAATCTTGTACGACGGAAACGTAGTTATTAATCTAAGGCTGCATCTAAATCTATTATAAGTAAACACATATTTTTAATGAAAATGTGTTCTGCGGAATATCTCTATTAGTTATAAATAATTTTTTAAACAAGATGTGACTATAATCATTTCTCTTTATATTCGTGATCAGTATTTTAATTTTATAAAATACTTCTTTCTTTAATAAAAATAGTATTATTTCATAGGTTTACAAGACATTTATAAGTCTACACGAATCATCCACGAAGAGCAGGATATTGAAATCCCTTTATCAATGAATGAAGACAGATACAAATACTGTGTTCCTTTTAAGTTCAAGTGCCGCAATGAACAATGTAAAGCTGAAATCACGCTTACGGAAGTATTAGTTAAAATTGTAAGTACTCTTTAAAGTAAACCTGAAGTTTCTTTTCCTGAAACGTAAATAATTATTACAGCATTCTAAGAATCAGCCAGCATTATTTTCGTGTTCCAACGTCAACTGCCATGTACCACCATGGACATATGCCAAAGCTATTCAAAACGACTTACAGCTTGCTATAAGAAAAGCTATTACTGAATATTATATTGGTCGCACTGAATGTGAAAATCCAATTTGTGGTAACGTGACACGACAGGTGCCACATGATTCTAATAAGACCTATCCAAGATGCAGTAAATGTCATGATGGTGATATGCATCGAATTGTAAGCATTGCTATTCCATTCTTTTTTTAACTGTACAATTACTATGAGATATATGTAATAATACTTGTATATTACCATTTCATGAAATTATACATTGATATTTTTAGTACTCAGAAACAAAACTGTACAATCAGTTTTGTTTCTACCTCCATGTGTTTAACATACACCAGCCAAAATATAAGTGTAAGTATGGTAACCAGTATCATTCAAATGAATAATAAATCTGAATGAAAACATAAGAATTTATCACACGTGTTTTCCAGGTTTTGTAACACCGGCGACACGGGGCATGATATCTGCATACGATGCTCTTAAAGAATTTGTTGAAATGCAACTTAGACGAAATGCCTATTCAGTGATTGACTTGAGCAAAGTTTTTGCTATCGCTAAGAAATAAATAACTGAAGAATACGAAAGCGGACCTCATCGAAGATTTTCAAGACATCATAAATATTCATATCGTTTGCACCACACACTTTCACACTTTTTTTTTTAGTCATTATGCATATTCGCATATCTTTTAATACATATTCAATATATTCTTTATAATAGTTATTATATTATTTTGGGATGTTGACAGTCTAAATATTATAATACTTTATATTTGTAATACCAATGATTCTTCATCACCTTCAAATTTTTAATGTTATCCTCTATATAACTTTCAGTGGTATACTTATAATTGCGATTGAATATTCACTGATTATCGGTGAATAGTGATGAATTAATTTTTAGAGAATTGAACAACACTGCCAGCTTTGCAGGCAATTTGCTATTAGTTTAAGTTAGATTTTCATACAGGCACTAGCGCTCGAACGCGGTACTTTGATTGATGGATACCAGCTGGTACGAGAAAAATTGTCATTTTCCACCAACCAAAATTCTACATCCGAACATTGGCGCTCGTATGAAGATCCAGCCTTAAAATATGAACCGTGTATCGCTGCAACTGTGGCAACAAATGAGGATGCATGTTCCTATAGTTTCATCGACCATTCATATAATGCCTTTCTTTAAGAAGTAGTCTGTGGCATGGTAAAACATTTGCAGTTAAATGAACTGTATTTATAGTTAGTTACACCGTATTCATGGTACAAGACAACCATATTTTATTTATATTACTATTACTACCCAAGCGGGTCCGCTCAACGCCTATTTTCACGTTGACTTTTGCCTCGACTTACCGTTATTTTATAAATGTCGACGGAAAAGATACACTAACCATAGACTTTTTTTGGATTCTCATTTATCTGGAAAATCCATGGAAAGTTGATTGGATTTTTGGAAAGAGTCAATGACTAATCAACGCAAACTATATGGAAATATTTACGCCAATTTCGTGGTAAAATTTAGAGTCTACGAAAAATCAACGAACATAAACATTACGACCCTTACTCATGCCTCCCTTTTAAGATACTTTTACAGAAAAATCTTTAAAGAACGCTATAAAAGATGTATAATATTTTAGTGCCGATACCTATACGGAGAAAATTTTCTAATAAAACTTGCAATGTAATACGGGATAATCCTGAGACATAGTATAATTTCATTCAATATTACAGATAAAATAAACATTTTAGATACTGCGCCTACTACGTTTTATCATCGACATATAGCATGAACTACGCGATCCCTACTTCAAACTTCTTGAAAAAATGTCCGCTCGAATAGACAAAGAGGGACTGAGGTGGCGGCTAGTAGCACTCCTTTTCTAATACTCCCATTGGCTACGTTTTCTATACTCTCGTACTAAGGCTGCTGATAGAAAGAGATAGGACTTGGCCGCCACCAATCGCCATCTTTTTCTATCAGCCGACCATTTTCCCTATACTTGTGCGTAGTCCATTCTATAATTCGATGACGTTTTATTATGCAAACTGGTAACATTTTGAGAGTTGGCAAATATGCTAAAAATATTACGATTTATAATCAGTCCAATTTCCGGGATCGATTGTATAACTCAAATGTAGTAAAAATACTAAAAGTGAATAGCTGTTAGCCAACGGTTCTGCTTGTCTTCTTTGATTCTAACACGCAATTAGTTAACATCTACATATACACTTGTCGTATTTTCACTACATTTGCGTTACACAATTGACTCCCAGGATCGCGAGTACTGCCTCACCGGAAATTCACGTCTACTGACCTCTACGCGTCGTTGTTCTGTCCGCTTATGTGTCGTTAATGTTTTTAGTTTTTATTTTTTCCAAATAATCACAGGAATTTTTACGCTGAAGCAGTCAAATTTTACCGTCGCATAGTAGTAAATTTCACTGGATATCTTTTACCATATTGTATAGGTAAAAATTGCTACGCTGCCGCTAAAAACTACCTAGTTTACCGTTATTTCCCAATGTTACTAGGTTCATGTTTAATTTTTACCACGATTCCAGAACCATATTTCCTATAAAATTTTCTTCGCGTATTCGTAACTCCTTTCAAGACACTTTTAAGGGACAGAGAGTGCTAATTTTTTAAAAGCGGATCAGAGCACTATTTTAATGTCATTATACCGTCTGTTAAAATGGCGTCCAGCGATGATATCGCTTACCTCGTTTACGTTTGCGAAGTGAATGCAAGGTGCTAGGCTAATCCGAGAGTTTTTGATAATCAAATTCATCCATTTGAAATACACTGCGATCCTGAAATTGGTAGCAGGTGTCAAGAAGTAGAGGGATTCCATTTCGTTTAACTGTCGAATTGGCGCAAGGGGTGTAGTGTATCCAAAGGGGACATGTGAATCAAACTCATTGTTATACTCTGTTCATTCAAATGAAATTCAGTACGCTTTTGGTTGCTGAACAATTTGTAGCACTTGGGTGATTTGTTAATTGGTACAATAAATTTAACCTAAATTTAGTAAAATTCATTTGTGCAGACAGTAGCACTTCCATCAATATATTTTGTTGATTACTTAAAGAATAATCTCATGTTAATATGATATATGCACTTATAACCGACGTTGCTCTTTGATAAGCTAAGAATAACCTTGAAATATATTGTTATGTTTAAAACTAATGGGCTTACCAATCAAATTAATGAAGGAATTAAATGTTTGACAATTAAAGTTGCATGTTTGATCAACATTATCTCGAAAAAAAAACTATTTTCTCATATTACGAAAATTAACATATATTTTAAAATAAGTAGTACAAGAAGTGCGCATGCGCATAGCATTGAACACCATGCTTTTTCCGACAATGCCAGGTTAATCATCCTAAAAGCGCGCTTTGAATTAAAATCACTTTTATCTAAAAGATGCTTAAAAGCAATTATAAAAGAGGTCTTAGCTTTAATGTTTTTGCAAATCAACCAGCATTAATATTTCTCTAGATTAAGGACACATGTAGTAATACAATTGACACTCAACCAATGTTACGTAATGCATGAAATTTCTAAAAACGATTACTTAAACTTAGCACTGATTTGACTAGCGTGAAGAATTCCAACCTCCTTAAAGAAGCTCTAAGAAAATCCCGATCAGATGGTGCAGCGGTGGTGTGCGCATGCGCAGCAATGCGCAACCACCATCTTGCAAAAAATAAGTTTGCTGTGTATTCGCGTCACTGTGCGTCTTCCGATTCGACGACGGCTTAGCATCTACAAATTTACGCTGGTGAATTTTGAAGTGTGTTCAGTGCAATTACAGTGCAGAGTTTTGTCTTTGAGTGTGATTGTGTTAAACATCCAGACTATTTACTCAGTGGAACGTTGGTGGACGACGATTTACAAGAATTACGGCAACTAGGCGAAGGCTACGCGACTCGTTCTTCCAGGCTAATCCTGTTTTATACTTTCTTACTTTTCTGTTCTTATTTGTCTGCTCTATTTTCTTTTCTCTTATTTTTCTTCTATCTTTATACCTTAGAGCTTCTTAATGCCTCCTTCGAAGAAACACTTTCCTCCTCTTTTTTCTGGTTGTACATCGGTGTGCCTACAAGTGGGATCTCATTGCTTCTCAAAATATTTGAATTTATCAAAGGCCTGGGTAGAAGCAATGTGCAACCCCATGCTAAGGCACATCGATTCATAGCTCTTAAATAAAAATATCATTTGTGTAAACTACATTTTT
>JAYRCB010000386.1:42772-57301 GCA_036026315.1 Trachelus stipa
GTTTTTTTAAGACGGTCATAGTTTCGCAGAGATACACAAAAATTCAAGTGTTCCACTTCAATTGCGCACTACTGTATATGCTTGACCCAAAAAAGTAGACAGTCCATTCAATTGAATATTTCATTATTTTTATTCTTTGCTTGATTAAATTTACCTAATGCACGATTACATTACCAAAATCTTTATTTCAATTAATAGTTTATCTTTTGTATCCAATTATAATATAGTCTTCAGAGAAAAAGAATGCATTTAATGTGAAACCAAAAAGTTTTACCTTAGCGCTATTACCTGAGTACTATTATTTCATTGATGAAAAAAGTGTTCTAATAAGTTTGTTCAGGTATTTTTTTCTAAGTGTCGATAATATTGCGGAGTTTCTTGAGAATTTCCGTTACGATCGTTTGATCCGCGCAATAATATTTATTTTTCAAGCTACTAAATGTGTTGTAATTACACGGCAAATTTAGTTTATATCAATCGAACCGTTAAATTGATTCAAAGATATTTATTTTTTGACCTACTAAATCTATAATAGTTACATTGCAATAGTGATGTTGTTTACTAAACCTTTTGATCGATGTCACCATATTAATTTGTCTTGCCAAACATTTTTGTAGTTACGACGTAGGAATATTTAGTTAAATTGACCAAAATATTTGATGGATTCCAAAATTTACAATATTCTACCTAATTGAATGGATTACTCAAATCAACAGCAGATTTCCTTGATCAAATAAAAGATACAGTCGAAATAAATGCATGCACCGCCAGTACAATGACTGCACATCCGATTAAGTTGAAAAAAAAAGTGTTGAGTAAATTTCGTTTTAGTTTATTTTGATACAGTAGTGCAATCGAGATAAGTATAGTACACAATCGAAATAACTATATCAGTTTTATTACTTCAAGAACGTGGCAATCAATTCAAACTCGTTTCGATTGATTCAACCAAATTTCTCGTGATCGCAGCTGGGTAGTTGATATTACCAGACCTTTTTTCTTAGTGCGGTCGATAAGATAAGTAGTGACATTAATGCGGTGGTCACTATGACACAAGAACAGTTAATTTCGTAGGGGTAAAACTGTGCGGCGATTTACTCGTTGATATTTTCTATTCAGTAGGAAATCTTAACTGAACGTAACTGGTTTCACACAAAGTTCTACTACGACTCAAAATTTATATGAAAGGAAAGTTTGACTGTTTAAGATGAGGCTCCTAAGTAGACTACCTCTACTCTACGGTGGATCCAAAGTTCGAAGAGCATCGTGGACCTGGATACGGAATGTTAAAATGCTGATTTTGTGCATTCCGGAAGCGTGGGACTGTCGCAGATTGTTCTTAGTTCCCGCGGTTTTTTCGCGTTATCGGCACGTACTTCAGAATTCGCAGTTCTAAATTTCTCTGGTGTACGCTGAGCTGGACAAACTCTCTCTCTTTCACGCACTGATGATATTAGTGGGAACATTCCATATGTGAATCTTCCCCAGGGACTTATTGTGCTATGATTATTAATATATTATTTCTACCTTATACTATGGAAGAGCTAGGTGTTCGTAAAAGCCTATTACATTCGTGAATTGATTTCGCAAAAAAGAAAAGGGCAGGGAAATTTGGTAGAAGATTTTGGGCGTATTTGCATGGACGTAACACGGGAACAACAAACACCCGTATTCAAGGACTCTCCGAAAAATAGGGAACTTCAGTATCGGAGCTTCCTTGGTCCTGATGATGCAGATTGGAACGTTTACAAAATATCCACAATAAATACGCTGAAACTAGATAAAACAACGATCCGGAAGCCATGAATTTTACTAAAACTATTTTATTTCACTAGTTTCTGTTATTCAATTAAATAGACTTTCAAACATTATCATAATTGGTTGCAACATTCAATTTATAAAACTGTAAAACTTACAGGGTGACTCACAGAAATATCTCACGAGTACATTATTTATCACAATTATATTTAGCTGGACCATCCACTATATTTCGGTGTTGAAATTATATTCCGGTTTATCAGGATTTACAATAACCCCTGACTCCTAAACGAGATACGTCTGCTTCATAATGCACGGGCAGGTCCCAAGCATTTCAGTAAAATCTTGATCTTGCTTTGTGTTGTATAAGAAATTAAAATGCATCCTGCAACGTGGAAATTCTATACAGTAGTGTACAGTTTAGTAATTCTTTTGTGTTGCCTGATAAGTGCAAATGGGGATACTGATATGTATATCGATTTTTCGCCGCCTCCACATATTGATTCAAACAGCGATATTCTGAAAATTCTTATGGGCGTTCAGAATGAAAGAAGAGCCGAAACATCAAATTCTATATTGTCTACGAAAATGAATGCAGAAACTATTAACTTTAATGTTCCATTTACTTTCTCGGATTCAGAGCCCAATAAGCCTGAATATAAAACAGCAATTAACAATGTTAGAGAAAATGACTATACCGTGACGGAAGGCATCGATTATAAAAAATTGGTTGATAAACCAATTAATACTGTTAAAGACAACTATACCCTGATAGAAGGCATCGGTTATTACAAACTACACAAGACGAAACTGAACTGGCATGAAGCTCACAGTGCTTGCATTGCTGAGAATGGTAATGCATAACAATTAAATTAATCTGTACGAATATAATAATTAAACGAGCTTTAATTATAATAACTTTTCATTATGCAGCTCACCTAGCAGCGATCAATTCTCGAACGGAGGATATGGCACTGCGTCAACTGATGCTACAGACTACACCTACAGAAGATAAAGTTTACATAGGTGCACATGCCAAAATCGAAAGAAGTTTTTGTGGTACTCTCACCAGCGAAGAACGGGATACTAATGGATATGACAAATGGGAGGATGGCGAACTGAATGACGAAAATGGTAACAAGAAATGCTCTGTTTTGCATAAAGATTATGGAATAAACGACACACCCTGTTCTTTTAAATATTACTACATTTGTGAAATACCTTTATGATTCGAAGAATAACTGCAATGGCATTTCCTTATTCTACTTGCATTGATCTGTAAATCGCTTTATAAAAATAAAATGAAAGAGATTTAATGTTTATGCTTAAGTTTACTAGTTATTATTTTTTATTTAGTGTTTTCAAATATTTTTACTTCCGCGTCGATGAAGTTTTTTTTTACGGTCTTAACGCTTTACTAGCACTGTTTTAACCCGAGAACGGGCGCGTGGGGTGTTCCTGACACCCCAGTGGCCGAAGATCAAAACTCACAACTCAGGAGAATTTTTTAACGTCTTGTGGTTTCGTGTACCTTTAAACTAAACGTTCTAGAATATAACTTACGTACTATGTAATATCTGGAATGGACTCAGAGGGCGCATGAGCGTGAAAAAAATGATTCGGGTGTCAGCAACACGTCACGTCCCTGTTTAAGTTTGTAATTCCGCCAAACGTTATTTCGGCAATGGTAAGTATTTCATTATCGTAACGAAGCAATATGAACTAAGTTAGAATATCATTGTTATTATAATAATTTCATTACGTTAGACAACCAAATACTTTGCTTTTATACAATAAAATAAAATTAAAAGTATATCTGTAGAACTAAATTTGACTTGTACACAAGTGTTAAAGTATGTAGGTTTAAAAAAGTCTAAATAATTAACAAAAACGTAATAATATTCTCTATAAATCGTTCATATGCCGTCCACCGGCATTACCTTCAAATAATCCACGGCCGCTCCCAACAGTAAGCGCGGGCCTCCGCAAGGGCCGCATGATCAACCTTTCCCACCGTCCCAAGCCTTCCTACCAACGATTCGCGAATCCCTCCCGACGGGGATCGCGACCCTACAAAGTTCGGTGGGCTAACCTCTTCCCTGGCGGAGGTCTTCGCAGGTCAGCGCACGGAACGCGTGGACCACCGATCTCCGTTCGGGTCCCGTGAAGGCGACTATCCCGGGTCTTCTTCGATGGGGAAAACGTGCAATAAGAGGAGCCGCTCTCGGCCGTACTCACCAGTGAAGCGGCTTATCCAAACATCCAAAAAAAAACCAAATGGGCGAATTCGGGGCGAGAGGTCCTACGTCTTGGCATTGTCACTCCCTGACGGCACTTCCATCTTCCTCCTGTACCACCTCACGCATCGCACAGTCAGCACGCACTGTTAGTCCCGTCACAAAAGAACTGTGTCCAAAAATCGTGTCCCACAAGAAAAACCGAGTAGTTCACCAGAGGTATCCGAAATGCAAGTAGCCGACTCGTCAATGAAAAAAAAAACCAGTAATTATTAGTATCGCTGGTCGAAATTCACTACACGTCTGTAATCAGCCGTTGCCGGAAAGAGATTGAATTAGGCAAATCCGAAGATTGCCGAATCCCATTTTTAACGGTTCGCCGAATTTAGCCGATGGATTCCCGCCTCTCGGGATTTCCTTGCCCCCCCTCATCCTCCCTCGTCTAGCGGATGGACAAAACAAAAATACCCCCAGCCCGAGATACCTTGCCTTCCAGATCGCGCGCCGGGACGGTCAGATGTTCAGCTGGCTGATAGCGGCGAGTGGGCGGTGGGCGGCCTCATCGGCATAGGATATTATTCCTTTTGCATCGCCATCCGATCCGCCCTCCCGCCACTGCAGCCAGGTCTCCTCCTGCCCCGATCGCGCGACCCTTCGACACGGATCTTCGAGTTTTATCCCTTAATGTAACGTGGCGCGCCCAAGCCGGGTGCATGATGTCACGTTACAGAATTGGCCTTTCCGCGAAAAATTAATTTATTTTACTCGCTTTTTTCTTGGTTTTGCAATTTCTATTCATAACAGTGTAGCTTATAACTGACAATTACATTAATACTGATCCTGATGGTGTTTCGGTTAAAAAGTATGGTCGGTAAACAAACCAGTCCGGCACAGTATTGTAATACTGCGATGGGCTACGCAAGTGCTGATCGTTTGTTTGGGATCACTTGACTCGGCTATTGTAAATACAATATTTTTCTCGTCGTGAAAAATACAACAATAAATGACTGCCAAATCAAAGGACCGGAGAAATCATAGTCTTCCCTTGTTCTCTGTAGAGTTGGGCTGTGTGGAGTTCGCCCTGTAGAACTGAATTACGCTCAAAGAAAAAACAAATTTTATCGGCATAGAAAAAAAGTATATTTAAAAGCACTTAGAAAATGTACCCGAATAAACTAAGGGATGAATACATTAAATCTTTTTTTAAAATTGTTTCCTGTTATAAAATGATTTACAGATCAAAAATGTCATTACAGTTACTCTTCGAATCATAGAAATGTTTAAAAAATGTACTAATAATTAAGAGAGCAGGCTACATAATTTATACACAATAAATATTCTACACCAGTTATTATACCGAATTTACACAAGTTAATTATTACTTTTATATACTTTTACCCTCAGCCAGTAACGTTCACCCCGTAGAATATTTTCGGTGTAGAAAACTTGGGTGTAGAATATTTATGTGCAGAAATCTTGCGTGATCCAAATTTTTGTGTAGGACATTGATTATGCAGAATATTTTGTGTAGAATATCTCTTGTGTAAGATCGAACCGTGTAGGATGGGTTTCTCCTCGTGTAGGATGGGTACCTGACTAAACTCAAGAATAAACATAATAAATCTCTTATATTTACATATTAACAAAAATTATTTAAAGATTAATACAAGTAGTGTCAGAAAATGGTATTACATTTACATCATGAGTCTTAAGGGTATTTCACAAATATAATAAAATTTAAGAAAGCAGGGTACATCATTCATTCCGCGATATACGTGCACAACCGCACAATCCTCGCCATTCCAAGCGTCATTGGGTTCGCCAATCGCGCAATCTTTATATCCAGCTTTCTCCAGAGATTCTTCGGCGACGGTTGCCCAATCTCCTTCTTGGAATATGTCGTGTGCACATATGAAAGCTTTATATGATTCACCTGCATTAGCTGCAACCAGTCGACGCAGCAGTTTTGCCTCTTCTGCAGAATTGATCACTGCTAGATGAGCTGCAAAATAACAAATTATTATAATTAAGGCTTCTTCAAATATTACATTTAGAGAGACAAATTTAATCGTCACGCAGTACCATTCTCAGCCATGCAAGCTTTGCGAGCATCATTCCAGTTTAGTTTCGTCTTGTGAAATTTGTGATAGCCGATGCCTTCCGTCAGGGGTATACTCGTCTCTGATATTGTTAATTGGTGTTTTATGCTCAGGCTCATTAGTCTTTGAACCAGAAGAAGCAAATGGAATATTAAAATTAACAGATCCTGCATTCATATTCCTAGACAAGGTAGAATTCGATGGTTTGACTCTTCTTCCATTCTGAACGCCCAACAGAATTTTAAGAAGATCACTGGTTGAGTCACTGTATGTTACTGTCAATGATTCGGCATAGGCGTCAGTAACCCCATTTGCTCTTTTTATACAGCACCAAACTATTACTAAAGTGTACACTATTGTTAAGAATTTTAACGTTTCAGGATATATTTTCATTTGTTGTACAATACATAGCAAGATCAAGATTTCAATAAAGTGCCTTGGGACCTGCCCGTCGTTTATAAAGCAGACGTATCTCGTTTGGATGTCAGAAGTCATTGTAAATCCTGATAAAGGGGAATATAATTTCATCGCCGAGATATAGTGGATGGTCCACCTGAATTAAATTGTAATAAATTATATAGTCGTGGGATATTTCTATGAGTCATCCAATAAATTGTACATTGACTCTGGAAAGTACACGAAATTATCTCGTACGTCACGGAACGTCCTAAAGACGTCTAGAGGGTATTACAAGTCGTACAAATGTCTGATAGTCATTCCACGAATTATACGTAAACTTTTATGTTGTATGATTATATTAGAACTTTACGATACACGTTGGCAGGAGGAAATAGTACTGTATGTCACAAGGGAGGAAAGTGCGTAAAAGTGCAAAAAAGACGTAAAAGTTTAACAAACAGTGAGAAAATGAATCTTATTGATAAGCTCGACGAAGGCATTCATCCAATAGAAATTGCGAATCAGTTCGGTGTCTCGCACGCGTGCGTTTATAACCTCAAAGGCAGCAATTGATTATTTACATTTCAGCATTACGAGTCTTGCAAAATATTGTAGTAACCGTTTCAATTATGTTAACCTGTCAAAAAAAATAGAAGCTATGTAAATATGTAAATATAATTGCTAAAAATTAGCTGAATACCGAAATAAAAATCAAGTGAAGGGACGCCACAACCATATGATACGGTACTGTCCACAAGCGCGCGAGTGGCTTTACGCATTGTAAGGGCGGGGCTTAGGGAACCTCGATTCTGTGGACTTCCGGTCCTGATTTGTCCATAAAATCGAGGTCTTACTGTACTACTTTCTACCCAACTATTTATAAAATAACCATATTTTTATGCCCTCAACGGCACAACGCTACAATATATAGGTGTAGGTTCACATCTCATTTCTTTTGTTTAGAGTTTTTTTCTTCCCGCAGTAATCATTTTTTGCCCGCAAAATCACTTGCTTTTCCCACTGGTCAAAAATTGATTACTTTCCGCCCGCATTGCAGGGATGGAATATGATTATTTTATCATAGTCGGGTAAAAAATAAATATTCATTACGGATTATATGTTCCTTTGTAACGACACGAACTACAAACTACTAATCCGTATTAAGGTCGATTAAGGAATTAACAGTTACAGCCTTACTTTTATACGAAGTCGAAACCGAAGGCAAAAAAGCTAAGAAACGGAATAGAAAATGGATCCAACCAATATTTAAAAAAATATAAGTTGAAGAAGAGCAAAGGATGTTATTTAAAGTATTACTAAAATAATTTTATCAGTATTTTAGAATGCCCCAATACAAATTTTATGAATTACTATCACTAATTGAACTGGTATTAAAAAATGAGAACACGTAGTTCCATGAGATAATTTCACCAACAGAAAGACTTGCAGTTTGTTTAAGGTGACCATTTTTTATTGAATTAACATTTTTATTACATATGCGTTATTTTCTCTCTGAGGCGTGACATTGGCAATTTCGCCGGAAAACCGTGATGCAATAGCGATGGAACTGGCGTTGCGATCTCTGAAATTGTTGATCTTACCTGGCTTGTTCATTTCCTTCACAATTCCTCTCCATTTTTTTATACACAGTATCACTATATTTTGGGTGGCTCATACAATTTCACATTTTCAATTAACTTTTCCTGATCCATTTTTAACGTTAGTTCCTACCCATGGTCGTGCCGGTGCCGGTGCGTTTCCAATATGTGGCGATCCGTGCGGTATAGGGTGAATCGACCTTTATGACTACCGGCTGATTCTAAAGAAATACATCGTACGCAACTGAAAGCTCCTCAGAAAACCTTGACAATTTTTAATTTTGTTACTTTAATTTTGTTAATTTCGCTTATAGCCTACTAACTCTTCTATGTAGCCTTCTGCGACTGATGTTGATTTTCAGCCTCCGAGTCTCATTATTTCCGTTATATCCGCACCCTCATCAGCACATAATGTAGCTGATGATCTTAGGAAAGAATAGCCCGTATAGAATTCTGGATTTGGCAATTTCAGAAACTCAGCGATTTCCTTGGGTATTCCTCCGAGTTTATTTTCTCCAATTACTTGTGGTGTGCATTTTCCTTTCTTGTGATTAACGAAGAAGCGGTCCGAGTACGCCATAAATTATTTCATGAAGTCTCCCTCGATGGTGAAGCACCTTGTACTTTTTGTCTGTGTGTCTCTCAGTTTGATTACCAAAACATCACCATAATTCATTACGTCGTTAACAGTGAGATTCGCTAGTTGTACGCTTCGGCATGCTCGGCTGATACAAAAAATCAGCATTCATTCAACCTGAATTAATTTGTAACCAGTATAGATTTGTAGATAGAATAGATTAATAGATAAAATGGATATGTGAATAGATCAGTATTTTGGAGGTTAGGTGTACCTTTATAACCAAGTACTGGTGATCTGGAACGTTGTTTAAGAAACTCTTCATTTCTCCCGCTGTAAAGACTTTCAATTTTTTCGTTCGATAGCCGCTGTAGTTTTTTTTTCAAGAAGGCTACAACTTGCTTGAAATTTTCGAGGTTAATTTGGCGATTTACGTTTGAGGTACTTCTTAACATCGATTAGGTGTCTCAAAGAGTGGGAGGTTTGTAGCTTTTCGCAAGCTCACCGAAATACGCTAAAATAGCATTTCCTGTTAACTCATTTACTTTTTTCAATTTTTTCCACTTCATGAACGTGTTGTATATAACTTCATATTTATCTTAAGACATTTTGGGAAGTAAATTGCCACGCAGCTCTTAAACTGTCTCTGTGATTTGTGCAGGTGTACCGAAGATTTCTTCTTCGTCGTCGTCGCTCAAAAGTGCGTCAGACATTTTTTTATTCTTTCACTGCATTCACTCTTTTTTAACCTTTTGACTGCGGCGCCTAGCCGGTATGACCTGGGAGTTCGGCTGGAACAGACGCGCCACCGCCAGAACAAGAACTCTGACGGAACCCGTCAGGAAGGACGATAGCTTAACGAATTCTGTCGACTTTTATGGACTCGTGAAATCGAGAAATGCAACCGTAGGTGCTGTTCTTTCGGGTTGCATAAAATCAGCAAACGCAACTGGATTCACGAACGAAAGGAGTTCCGAAATATAATATTTTATTGATAAGGAAGTCTCTTGAGGAACGTCTATTCACTCTAGGATGACCTTTGCGGCTGAAACCTTACAATTCCGATCGGACACCTATCGAGTCTCTGCACGATAGCCAATTCAGAATTAAGGAAAGCTATTCGTGATGCGCTCAGAGTTTTGACTAAATTTCTACAAAAGTCCATTGCTTTTTACAAAGTTCTTATATCTGGTACTCACAAAACATAAAACTTTTAGTATTGTTCGTGGAATGATTAGCAGGCGATTGTGCGGCTTGTAATACCCTCTAGACGTCTTTAGGATATTCCGTGACGTACGAGATAATTTGGAGAATTCCCCAAAGCAGCTGCAAAATTTATAGGGTGACTCAGAAATATCCCAGGAGTACATTATTTATCACAATTATATTTAGTTGGGCCATTCGCTATATTTCGGTGCTGAAATTATATTCCCGTTCATCAGAATTTACAACAACCTCTGACTTATAAACGAGATACGTCTGCTTTATAAAGCACGGGCAGGACCCAAGGCACTTCAGTAAAATTTTGATCTTGCTTCGTGTTATACGAGTATGTAAAATGCATCCTGCAACGTGGGATAATAATAAATAATAATAATAAGCACTGTTTTAATCCGAGAACGCGCACGTGGGGTGTGGCCTGACACCCCAGTGGCCGTAGTTCGAAGGTTACAACTCATGAAAATTTTTTAACGACTTGTGTCGTTGGGGCGTACTAGAAAACGAGGTTTGCGCCATCTTTATTATAACTAGGGAGTTTTGGCGTTGAAGCGAATGTTCGCCGAAAGAGCGCGCGAAGGAGTGAGTGTTAAGGGAAGAGCAGGACGTGTCGGATGTGTTTACGTACGCATAGAAAGCTATTTTTCGAGAATAAATCCTCCTTATTAAAAGAATCAGACGGTGTATTTTAGTCATTTATTCATCACCACCCTTTATAGTATTAGACAGGAGGCATGAGCGTGAAAAAGTAATTCGGGTGTCAGCAGCACCCCATGCCCCTATTTGCGTTTGTAATTCCGCCAAACGTTATTTCGGCAATGGTAAGTATTTCATTATCGTAACAAAGCAATATGAACTAATTTTGAATATCATTGTTATTATAATAATGAAATTATGTTATACAACTAAATACGTTGTTTTTTATATAATGAAATGAAAATAGAAGTATATGCGTGGAACTGTATTTGACTTGTAGACAAGTGTTCAAAGATTTAGGTTTAAAAAAAGGTCTTAATAATTAACAAAAAAGTAATAATATTCTCTATAAATCGTTTCAGTATCCATTTTTATGGAAGAGAAAGCACCATTCTTATAGTCGATGAATAGAAACGCTTATACATATATTATTTTCAACCCAATAATATAGCATAATTACAGATTTCTGTAAAATGCACAATAATGAACATTTTCAAATTTTTTTTACCAAAATCCTTTAGGAGGACTCAACTATCATATATGAACGAAAAAAAAGATGATGAAAATACAATTGGTTTATTGGTACGAATAATTTTCTGAAACACTGTCATCATAAACTGATTTACGACTCTGATTTGAGATTTTCAATATATTAACGATCCCTCAAAAAAACACGTACATGTAAAAAACTACGCCAAGTACAGGACTGTTATAAGATCTTCTAATAAAAAGTATTGAAATCATATTATTAATGCCACGTACCTAAGTCAGTACATATGTATCTGCCTATTACTATATATGATCTAGCACTGGCTCATCATTTTAATTGTATTTTCAAAATTTCCTATAACGTTTTCGCTGCTCTTTTACATTATTACTGCTCCTGATATTTAATTATGATTTCATGGTCATTTAATAATTATTAAAACTTTAAATGATTCCTTTTTGAATACTAGGTGGGGGGTCCGTGCATTTCTTGATATAAATTTGCGTTCATTATGCCAGTCATCAAACTCAAAACCAGTGTCAACTTTTTATATAGAGCATATTAACAATAACTCGTCAAAAATAAACACGGTAAAAGCTTAATAACAAAGATATAGTATTAGAATACTATTAGTACGTTCAAAGTAAGTACTTTGGAATTCCTGGCACAGACCCGTCAACTAGTACTCGATAAGGAATCACCTAAAGTTTTATAATTCATATATATATATGTTAGAGCGTTGGTGCCTGTTAAGTCCATCGCCGCAGAGTCTTCCAGAGGTGTCGGTAAATTATGGTCCATTTTGGATAGAGTGTCTTTTATTGGATAACGTGTGTCGTTTACAATGTTTGGCAATAAACTGAACTCTTGGTATGTACGTCCTATCGTTACTGTTAGGCCCTTTGTCCCCCCTACTCCAGACGGATATTGTTTATATGGCCAATCAAAGCGATTCCGCTCTAACAGATATATTGTGACGTATTTTTACGCGATCGACCTCACCGGAAAATACAAGACCGACCGCCGCACAACTTATACGATTCCTTCGCGTTCCAGGCAACCCAAGGGCTAACAACGTCTTCACTCAAAATACCTACGATTTTGTTGGGCGCCAGGTTCCAAACGGGAACCACGTATCAATTCGTCCGATTTGTCTTCGCGGGCCTTCGTTGGCTAACTCAGCTACGCGGAGGCGTCGGGATTCGGAACAATAGGTCGGATGGGTCAGACGATCACACGACACACAAAGTAATGATCCGGGCACTTCGATCTACTGTCAAAAAGATTCGGTTTATTCGCTAAAATCGGCGGCGCGAAGCGCGACGATTTCGTACAATACCGAAACAAGGGTTTACAAAAGACACGGTAGTAACTTGAATAAATACGAAAAAGAAATACAAAACAGAAGTACAATTAAAGGTAGTAACTGGTACTTCGCGTACCGTACGAGTTCAAAGTCCAAATCGTAACGCGGCTAATCCGCGTTTACCACAATACAATAGCCGACCGTCAAGGATCTGTACGCGTTCTACGCGTTGAACAAAATCAAAATGTACAAGTGCCTTACGGGCGGAACGACAACGAAACAATTCGGATAACGTTACGGAATTTCTAACCCGGGATATCGAACAAAACAAAAATCTAATCAGTGAACCCTGCCGGTCGACGGATCTTCGTGCCTTGGTCTAATTCGAAGTGAGGGGTCGTCCCTCCGCGTGTCCGTTACACACGTAATCCAAACTCACGAAACAAACAAAATCCGATACCAAGATTTGCACGAAGTTGCGTCGCGTAATCCAAAGAAAACCCCAGGCGTTTGCCAATGGCACTTCGTGCACTCGCGTACAGACTTTCGCACAAAAGCTAATTAAAGCCAAAAACCCAAGACGCGTGATGACGACGCGTGTCCAACCAGGATTCCTTTCTCTATCTTTATGCGCTTTGTCTTCGCGCGAAGGATAGCACCCCCCTCCCTTAGGCTAATGGGCGGTGATTCGCCGTGCGGACGAATCCTTCAACCCAAAGTCTTCGCCACGCGCCAGTTTCAAGATGTCATCGTGACAATTCGTAATTTGCATATTACTCGTGGACATTACATTATGATCGGTCCTACGAGGAGCATCAATCGTCCTCTCGCACGAGGGTGCACCAGGCATCCCTAGCTTCCTCATTCGCGGGATTAATATTCGGTCAAATCTGACGGTGGGCGCTATGCCGTAGGGGTCGGTAGTCGTGGTCATTCGTTGGGCGCTGTGCGCGCCGCTTCCAGACGGTGTGGTTGAGTGTCAGCTGAGTAGAGCGCGTTGCTGCTGCGTGACGTCAAACTGTCCCGCGTTGCGCGCGCTTCCTGGGCCAGTAGAGCTGCTCTCCGTAGATAGCGCGAGTGTCGACCCTCGCGTGTCGCAGCCCCTTTCTTCTGGTACTCCAGCTGGTTCTCCCCTCATCGCGAGCGAGCGATCCAATTGAACTCCGGCAGAGTACACGGCAAAACAAAAAAATCATAAAACAATCGGTCGTAATCATTCATAGGCCCTTGCGGTCGGTGGATCCTGCCTGGAATTTTCTGTGGTCTTACCCCACTCTCGCGTTTCGGCGTGATTTTCCGCCGAGGACACGACGGGGGAAATCCACCACACGTCACAATATATACATATTGTATATCTGTCAATGTATAAATATTAAAAAAAATTGCATATGCATGTATTTATTTAGATAAGTAAATCATTACTTTATTTTTAAAGTCACGATGACTTTTATCGTAGAAAAATTTGATTTCTCTAACGATATTGATAATGACCTCGTCTATAGAGTTCGCTATATTGACATACATTTCACGTATGAAAATATTGGCGGGGCAATTGTCTTTGTTATGTATCTTTACAGTATACGGAATGGGAGAGTCGGGATATGCCCGATGCTAATGTTCCGTAATCCGTAAATTACGTGATGTCCCTAGAAGCCGTCTTCCTTATCGTTGCTATGTCCGAAACGTATCCAAAATCGTAGAGATTTAGTAAGCGCTCGGATTTAAAAACGATTTTCTCCTTCATAATTGGAGGATCCAATGGAACTTTGCAAAAATACAATTGAATACCGCGCCGTGTCCCGTGTCCCGTTGCATTGTAGAATAGCCTGGAGCCAAAAATACGTTTATAAGAAATTGTCGATACGGTTAGTGCTAAACAAGGTAATGTAAAATTTGACAGATATAGCGCGGCGATTCCTACCGCTAACTTCAAAGCCGTTTTCCCATGAACCACTGTTTTATTCCTCATGAAAACTCTAACGAACGAACCGATGTTTCGATCGCTATCAAATTTTTACATCATATTTTATTAATCAATACCTATCGTGTGAATTTTGGAAAATAAAGAATTAATGACAGTTATGATGACTACAGGAGCCTTACCGATAAGATATAGAGACACTGGACACCGGAAACCGAGGTGTCTTTATACAG
>JAYRCB010000388.1:0-43430 GCA_036026315.1 Trachelus stipa
AAATAAGTATAGAAAGAGAAGAAGGTTGGAAAGGTATAAGAGGGGTGGTTCCAAGAGACCAGTATAGGAGACCGGCTCGAGGAAGAATGAGCGCTTCGATTCCGGGCACTGTCTCGAGCGCTCCCCCCACCATGCGTCTGCTCCCACTCGCCGAGTCCTGCGCGACGAATGTGCGCGCACAGAAATTTGGGCAACTTCCTGTACTTCTAAATATGCTTGGCCGGAATTTCCAATTTCTAAGTGTTAATATTTTACTTTATTGATTTAATTAATTATTTCAATGTTCCAAACACTTAATTCATTAATATTTCAATTTGAACGTAATTTATTTTCAGTATTCTACAATTTCAATTCAATTTTTATCTACTCCGTATATCCTGCGAGATTTTGATTTAGCCTCAATTTTATATTTTGTATAAATTTTGAAAGTAAATCAAGATCCATTAATATTTAGCAAAAATTGAGGTGCTACACGGGTGTCAAGTTGGCACTACACTTTCTTAAAAATGTCTTAAAAATATTTCAACGATAGGCTTTTTCAATAGTTCTTGAGAAGTTCTATCGTTCCCGGTCTCGTTCTAAGGGTTAGTTTGGGTACCAGCGGTGAGTAGCGGAGAACCTGTGCCCGCCAAGCTACGCGTTCGTGTTCACGTTTAGTTCGGCTACGACGGGATTCGCATTGCCGACGGAGGCGATGATCACAGAATCCAACTTCCAGACTCACCGCTACGATTTAGCGTTATGATTTTGGTATCGCCTAAAACCGTAGCGTTTTGCATCTCCCTACTCATCACTGGTTCGCATTTCGTAGTTATAGAGAGGTGCTGCCCCCAGTAATTGATTTTAAATTCAGTTCTAATTCGCTTGCTACTTGTTTATATTATAGTAGCAGAATGATAGCGAATCAATTTCATAACGAAAGAATCACTTGTTCGATCCCCTATAGCGGACTTCCTTTTTAGTTTGAGAATATTCTAACAGGCGGCGCTGCTGAGCATTTGCGGTAGTCCCGGGGAATTCCGCTCGGAGTGTTAATCAAATTTTTAACGAAAATACTTCTTCAGATATGTTTCCTCAGTCATTCTTTCACATTCTCCCTGCTTCTATTAATCTATCTGTTTCCTCCCGAATACCTTATATTACTTTTATATAATCTGTATTAACATCTCTCAGATCTCTAATATCAAAGGCTGTAAAAGGCAAGCATCCGATTCGGCCATTGCCTTAACAATATGGAGTATCTTCTCTCATAAGCGTGCAGCTTGGATAGCTGTCTGCTAAAAATAGAGGCGTTTTCTTGGTGACTGTTCTATTCTTCATCGGAACTCATCGCAGTCGCCCCGAATGTGTACGCGATCTATTTATCTTCGGACTTCTCGACACATGTGGCACTTTACGGTTAGAATGAAGCGCATGCATCCTATTTCGACACATCATTGAAGTCCGTCACTGGTCATTCCCGCATACAGATGATTAGGTTATGGACTTAAATTCTACGTATATAAAATCACAGGTTAAAGTGCCTCTAAGCTTTTATTACTTTGGTAATAGCCGTTTCACTATTGAGTAATTGCGGAGCAGCTTTTTCTTTTGATAGCATTACAATTCCTATAGTAACACTAGGAAGCATACTATGATAGACTTTAAGTTTTACATTCTTGTTTTAGAATTTTGCTTTTATGTTCATTCATATTTTTCTGTATCTTTTAACCACTGTTGAGCATTATTATATACAGTAATAAATATATCTATCTCGCGCATTCTCGCTCTTTTTTTTCTTCACCTTCTCCTTACCCATACGTCTTTGTTCTTCTTCCATCTATTGTTTTTTCTTGATCCTTTTCACCCGTCCCTTTTCTCACTTCTACCCTTTGATTTATTCCATCATCCGCAATCTTTTCTATTCTTCCTGTTTTCTTTTATACTTTTAGCGCTGTGAAAAACCTACGATGTTTCCGGAAAATTCCGCTAGAGGGCACGAAACGAGAATTCAATAAAATATCTCCTAAAATTACATTTTCACGGGAAGTAGCTTTGTTAGTACCTGTCAACTCCGTCGGATGTCGCTGTTAAGCACCTGCGGTAGTTCTGGAAAATTGCACCAGATGGCGTTGAACTGAAGTCTAATTTCCGATAGACGGAGCATTCAGTTTGCAGAAATACAGACTATCAAAGTACGAGTCTCAAAATTTCACGAACCTTTTGTCTCGCAGCCACCCCTGTGCGAAATCTTATGAGTCCGCTCGTGAGTTAAATCGGTTGCCTGAAACACAAATCTAATCAAGGAGATCTAGGAATAGCGGCAGAGACAAGCTTTTCAAACGGAAATTAAATTTATTAAATCGTTTCGTTAATCATATTCCAAGAGTCCGTTATTCGCAATCGTAATATAAGATTTGCTTGTCTCTGATATTCTTCGTCACATAATTTGTTCGCTTCTCCTCTGTTTGCATTGTCTTCGAACGACGGATAAAAAGGCAGAGTCTTTATTGTAAATCGTTTAAGCTTTGGTTCTATTTCATCAATGCTTGACGCGCGTGTCCGTTTTTGTTTTTCATGTGTCATTCGCTGCTCTCTCTCTCTCTCTCTTTTTTTCTCTTACTATCTCATTAGCATGCACGCACGTCTGCATGTCCTCTCATACGCATGCCTCTCCCACACACACTCACACTTCCGCACTCTCTCTCCTCTCCCGCTCTCACACTTTAATGACACCATCCGTTATCATAAAGGTTATCATTTATGCGTGGATTACTTTCGTCGATGAGAAATGCTAATCTGATAAAAGACTCGCATACAATAATAATCCCTACATTGATTGGCGAAGATTTGAATGGAAAAAAAATCGGCGAGTTTTCAAAATATCGCAAAAAATTAATGATTTTGATAAACAGGTCATACTGTACCAACTTCAAATCTCTAATCGATACAGTGTACAGGTACGCATAGGAAAAACAAATTATGTAATATTAAAACGAAAAAAATTTTTTTGGAAATCGCACCGATCTTTTTCAATCGTTCAATCAACTCATTAAACGTTATTCTCACTAGCTACGTTTAATATCGTTACTGATAATTAATTCCAATTACAAACACCTTCCTATCAATCATCATTAATAATGACTCGTTATCGTTAAGATTAAAAACATTTGACACGTCGATTTGCATCTGACATCGCGTTACACACGAATCCACCGTTATTCCCCATTCTCACTTGGATACCCATACATCCTTTTTTTGCGGTATCTTCATGTTAGACGCAACGCGTGAATTTTCGCAGACTCTCCTGCTGCTTCGAACATTTTTTTTGTGAGTACACCAAAATTTTCTACTCAATTTTTCAAAACATTCATGGTGCAGTCGTACGTTCTCTCGTTTAATGTATAATATAGTCTGTCCACGAGTGAAATACTTCAAAGTGACAGATGGAAACACGTGCTTCGCGCTGGTGACTCGCATAGCATAATTTTCCACTTGCCAATATTCATTTTCTAAAAGGTTATAGTTTCCACTGATTTTCTATTGATTTTTGACACATTACTTTTCTGAAACAAAAAAAATTCCAATAGGAAATTTGACCACGTGCTTCGTATCTTTTCATCTGTCACTTGAAGTTACTTACTTGTTCACCGACTATAATTATGCGAATGTGTGCGTGCAGGTGTACATTTTTGTATATGTACGCGTCTGTATACATTTGTATATTTTTGGCACTCTTGTACCCTTTTTTTCGCAAAATCATCGATCGTGCGATTATACGACAACGCAATAATCGAGTAGCTAAAGTATTAAGAAAAAAATATTAAATGCGATTCGTGCAAATACGAATGTAGGACTTTCGAAACGTGTGAATTCAGGCCCTAAGTTCGTTTATCGTTATAATACATAATTTATCTATAATTATCTACTAACATCTACGACTGTAAATTTAAACGCTATTATAATTTTCGATCCAATATGAAATTGTAATGGAATTATTTTACAAAACATTATCTTCACATATATGTTAACGATATTAATATTATATATATATATATTTATGTTATCTATATAATATAATAACCTAGTAACGAGTTAAACGCGTTATATGTGTCGTGATAACGCTTCGCTATGTTATCGTTATAGTAAAACGTGTAGTAAATATAATATATTTTCATATATATATATAATATTTTTTTTCTTCATGTATATCGATAATCAGTTAATTGGTAACTATACAGTTCGTTTCACCCATGTCTTACGCTGACAATTCATCAGCGCGAATCTTCATTACATATACATATATAATAAATTTGGCGAAGTTTGGCATGTGTCGCGTTTTATCGGTAAATTCGTCCAATTTGAGCCAAGTACGAAGTTTCGTAGACAATCGTTTAAGGATCGTCCATTTAATTAACTCCTGACTGTCCACCTGCCCGAAGGCAGAAACAAAACGTGAGTTTATGCGTTTCGATCTGTATTTTAGACACGATATAAAATTCACACTGTACCTGTGCGTAACCATCGTTCGTTTGATTTTTAATATCTCACTTGTTTTACGTGGAAAAATAAACAAGGATAAAAAATTTTTATAATTTCCATTCCACAATTAAATAAGTGTCCCCGGATCCGATCCTTTAAGTCAGATTTTTTAAATTATACACACCCTATATACAAATTTACGGCAAAAGGGTAAAACGAATCGCGATAACAATGTAAAAAAAAATTTCTCTCGTTTATCTTAATTTTTCAAAGACTTTTTACTTCTAACAACTTTTCCGCAGTCATATCGAGGAAATCTTAGTGATTACATGAAAGTTCGAGTTTAAAAATTAACCTTGTCCACTAGAGTTAATGAATTCATTAAACACAGTTATTTCCATCTGACAGTATTAATTTTCTTTTTCAATATTTTCCCTCCTTTAAATGTCATCCTACTCGTTAGTTTTCGTTATCTTTCGGTTTGTTATCTATCGGTTTAAATATTTCGACTATCCAATGACGTTAAAGGTATTTTCCTTGTATCAGCACGTGAATCGATCGTTCGGAGACAGCTGTCAAAAATTGAGGTGTCTATTTATTTATCGGATAAAGTGCTACTCTCTTTAGATTGAAAATATTAAAAAATTTACAAGTTTGTCCCTATAGCAGTTGTCGTTACCAAACGTCTTTTTCTTATTACTAATTTATTAAGGACCCAAGTATCAAATAGAACGAATCAAATTCCAATTGAATGAATGTCACTTACAATAAATATAAAACCAATAAAAGGTAACGAATCAATCGAATAATTTTTTTTTACAATACCCAAAAATTCACGTGAAAACATTACTTTGAAATACGTTAACAAACAAACGGTTTAACGGTAATTGACAGATTTTCTAAATAATGGAATCCCAATAATACCTGATTTAATTTTTCTTTTCAAAAGTCAATATTTCACTTTATCCCTCTCCACCCTGTACGCACATAATCCAACGTAACAACTTTTTACTCTTCGTCTGAACTTCCCTGCGGGAGTCAAAGCGTCTTTCGGAAATTCAACTTCTATATAACTTATGACCTTTACCGGCTTTTGGAAGTTGACTTGACTTTTTGTTTCCATCCATCCCTTACGGTACCCTCAACCACCCTCCGCCAGCCCTTACGAGTAACGTCAATGGTTAACTTCTCTGGATGGCTGCTCTCGTGGTTGACGTTACCTTTAACGACAGGGATATGAATGTTCCTGAATACTTCAGTCAGTCTTTACCAACGGTGCCTACAGGATGGGCATGATCGTTTGTATTAAATAATGAAAAAGAGAAATAAAAAAAAAGATAGCCTGTAACGATTTTTATGTCTCGTAGGATATATGGGACGTTCGTGAAGTATTCGGCCCTTGATGTTTTTCTCGATTTTAACGAGGGTGACGGAAGAAAAAAAATAAGAAAAAAAATAAGAAAAAAAAGTATACCAAATTCTCTTTCCCCCCACTCTCTCTCTCTTTCCTTATGAATTTCTTCTTTGCACAAGACACGTATCGCTACTTAAAAAAATCCTACTTCTCGATTTCAGGCTTCTTTCTACTTTTTTCTTCCATCTTTCTCTTATCACGATATACGCTTGACAGCTTAGCGAGAGGGTTTCTTTTGTGCTTTCCTCTCCTGTCTTCTTTCTTTCATAAATTTCTCCACTACGTATACACATGGTACAGGTATATGTATAGTTCGGTGGTACGGGCTGGTTTACAATTAAATTTTATGTGGTCGCTACTGAATGGAGCACGTAAGGGGATGCGAGAGAGCGTGGTCCAGAAGTACCGGCGTGCCTGCGGCCAATTCCGGTCTGGCGTCCCCACAGTCGTCGTCGCAGTCGAAGTAGTTACTCTGAAAAAAAGAAAGAAAAAATTCAGAAAAAAACCTCTACACCAGAATTTTTTTTTGACGTATATATAACGATTAATATGGCATTTTCATTTCTTTTAGGTCACGATGCTACGTTATCTCCCTTATCAACACTGGCTTTTATATTTTTTTTTGGAAACTAGAAAAAGTCAAATCACATCAGAAATAATTAACAGGTTTAGCGTTGCTCTTTGAAAATTCACCCTCGCAGTGGTAAGCTCGTGACACTTTGAAAAAAATTTTTCAAAAATGTTAAATTCAAAAAACAATATGTGGAACGGAAGTGGTATTATCCTGTGTCGTCCAATTGTTATTTTTTATTATTTTTGTTGTTTTTGTTTTTCTTACCTGACAATCGATGCATCGACAACTGTCTGTCAGGGAGCACGTGAGTCCCAAAATTTCCACAGCCTCCTTGTACAATTCGGCACTGGATTTACGCTGCTTTGGGGGTGACGTCGGGGCGCTCACCGTACCCGTACCCGATGCTCTTCTGCCGCTCTTCAATCTCGATGAGGACTCTCGAGATAAGGAGGAGGTCGACGTCGATCCTCTCGGCTGGTTATCACCCGTAACCAGAGCCCTCCCAGCGGGAGATGCAAACAGTTGCAGCATGTCTATGTCCTGTCGAATATAATTTAGCGTAAGAATGATTATTTCATAGACACGAATAAAGGGGTTGTTTTTGAAATTTTTTATTTTCCCAAGATGCACCAAGAATCTTCATAGGTCTGATCTGCATAGAAACTGGAGAGAGAGGGATGAAAAAGTTTCGTAAGACTGTAAAGATTTTTTTTTCGACCTTACAATATAGGGGTAGTTTCCAACTGCAAGGGGTGGCGAAAAAAGGGGCAGGCTGCATATTACACTTTGATCCAAGTTTTCAAGTCATTTTAAGGCGGATACAAGTCCGTGTACGTGCGCCAAGTGCAGTCCACGAGGGTGGAAATGGTATCTTTGTGAGGAGTTGACCGAAAATTCTACAGAGCCATAGCCTTTTCCCAAACGTGAAATTCAATTTTCAATTTTCTTTCCACCTTCTAATAGAAAAGTTCGATTAATTCTCGGAGACGTACGAGAAATATGTCGCAGTGGGGTCGTAAAATTTTTTTAGGAAATACTATTTTATGGGGAATCGGAGGAAATTGAGATTATACGTATATTAAACATGATTTATGGTTATACCGTAGTAACATATACATAAATTACCAGCGTTAGATGGAGATAATTTCAAAAATTAAAATTCGAAGTATATATATATATATTATTCCAAAAAAAATGTTTACCTTTAAATAAGTCTCAAAAATAATTCCAAATGACGTAATCTCATTTATCGCCTCACCTCACTTTTTCTTTTCAATTAAATTATCAATACAGGATACCAGGCCCCGTCTGTTCGTATACGAAAAAAAAAAACAATAAAGCTTCATGACTGTCTCGTTAGTCTTAATTTGCAATTTAAATATTTCAATTAACCCATCGCGGCTAACGCCGACGGGGCCACCGACTGGAGAAATCTTGAAAACTTTTAATAATTCGAATTAACTCTTCTTGCGCCTGCGAACAATAGGATGAAGCAGTCGAGTGATTTCTTTGTACGACCTTTGCCCTCCCCCCACTCCCTCCCTTTCTCAACCCTTATCCAGCCTTCCCAGGTCCCTAGCAAGATTTTCACCACATTTTTTAATTAACACCGAAATCATTCAATCTCCCTGTCTCATCGTCGTGGACAAATGGACCAGTCGACCAGACAGCCGCGTCCACACGAAGGGACTTGGTAAAATTGTCTCAATTATTCCTACTGGAGTTATCCACTTTTTCAGACAGACCTCTCGAGTGTCATTTTCACAAAAGCCGAGGAATAACTCGACGAGGGAGAATATTCGCGATGAAACGTTAAATTCCAACCCCCCTACATCCCCTCGCCTTAGGACAAATCCTACGAAAAGGAAGAACCTCGTAAACTCCTCGTTTACATTCATTACAAGAAGTAGAAGGATTTTTTGGTTGAAAAGCTCAGAATCGTTATTCACTCGCATCCTGTCTCTAAATTAACTCGTAACGCTGCAGTGCTCTCTGACGACGTGACCAACCCAACCTGACCCCACAGCTAAGCCACTTTAACAGTACAGACACGCGAAAAAGTCATTTCACGTTGGACTTTTAATTATAAGTAAAAATCTTATCGACTTGATCATCTTATCAAAGGATAAACAGTCAGTGAATTATACGTTTTTTTTTCTTAAAATTTTTTTCTAAAGTTTAAAAATGGATAATGTTGCTACGCAAGTTTGTTGCGAACAAAATGAAAAATATGCTTCCATCGTATTATATTTCGTCGGGAGACACCCCTTGACACCTACTTACACATGTACCCACCACAGGGGTTGTATATAGTTACTAGATGGAACAATTAGGTAACCCCATCACGATATCGTTTCACCCACGAGGGTTCATCATTCTCCAAGGTCGGTAACTATGGAAACGTTACAAGGGATGTTCGTGCTCAAACTTTCCTCTCAGTTCTGAGAAGTTGTCTCTTGGAAGGGGATGATTAGCCCAAAGGGTAAGAAGAATTGCGTCTGCTCTGGACCGGTTCTTAGAGATGACAAGTGGGGAGGATGTGTGTTATCTCGACGAGTTGAAGGGACTAAAAGATGAAGGGCGGAAGAGTGGGCAGGGGGTTGGAGAACAGACTAGGGGTTGTTGGGCAGTAAAGCACAGAGCGATTGGCCCAAGTGTTTACCTCGACATGGTATAGGTCCGTAAGGCTGTAGTCAGTCCTAGGGACTTTTACGTTTTGATGGTTTTCCGGTAGAGGGAGAGGGGACGAGTAGAGAAAAAAAAGCCACCCTTAGGAGTCGCTACCCAAGGACTGATTCGCGCACTAGGTATACTTATGGCTAGGGGTGCGAAGTAAGCTTGTAAAGCATACAAAAACGTCGATAATATAGATGCCAAGGATGAAACTGGAAAGGAGCACGAGAGAGATTTTACTTTCAGAGTTATCCATCAAAATCAGTCTACGACACGAGCGATGTCCCGATAAGGGTGTAAATATAGGGGGTGGTTCAAGTTCACATATCCCATGGAAATCTACCGGGACACGTATCCCATCAGCGAGATGTCAAAGGTACCTTAGATGTATTTGTCTCCCTGTTGCTCAAGTCCAGAAGAACCTTGCAGAGCCCCTGACAGACTTAGGGGATGAATTAAATAAATAGAGATTGGGAGGGGGTTGAAATTACTGAAAAAGTCGTCATCCAACGAAAGGGGTGTCTTTCGAATTTCGTGGTCAAAGCTCGGATCCCGACTGATTAATATTTGAAAATTGGATAAAATTATAGGGGTAGTAATCATCCCTTAAAAATTTTTGTAGCTTTTTTTACGCTTTGAACTACTCACGCGTTAATGCCGACGAACGGCATCGTCCGTTGCATAAAGCTCTTTCGTCTCTAGGGGTAGTTGGAACAAAAAAGGACCAAGGGTTGGATTTCCTACGGTAGTCATCGTATATGTATGGTTGACTTGGGTAAGTCAACTGTACCCTTCGTCTTTACTGGTTGGATTAGGATTTCCTAGTCTTGTGGGCGATGCCGGCCATTGCCGCGTGCCAGTGATTGCGTTCCTCTTGGTTGGCATTGCTTCTGACATTTTCGTGGTACGACCGCCTACCGCGAGGAGTCTCTAGTGTCGAGGGTGGAAAGAGCCCTTTCAAATCTTCGGCTAGAATTGACATTAACGGGTTGACGAAAAAAAATGGGTGTAACTTGCAGGAGTCGAACCCTCTAACTTTTTGACTCAAGAAACTACCCCTGCGATAGTCACAAAATATTCCAATCGGAGAAACTTTTCATCTTAACGCGTGACTTCAAAATCGTATTTACTCCAGTCCATCGTGACATTAAAAAATTTATATTTTTGTAATTAAAAATTTGTATTGCAAAAAATTTTTAACTCGGGACTTAATTAACTTTTTCGTTCATTAACACTGTTATGGACAGTGTTTAATTATAAAACGTATCATCCCTTGCTTAATAATTTTTTTTTAGTAGATCAGCCGTAACGTCCCGGGGGATGTTTTTTTTAATTGAATATGAAATAACGTTTTTGCAAACGACAACAGGGGTGGATAGCGGAATGAGTATTCTGGTAATACATCTCATGTAATTACACGGTCCTAGGAGCAAGGGTGGAATTCAATGATAAATTATTGATTGGAAAACTAATTATGCATTGGAACGGGTAGCTAAAGCGTTAAACGTACCGGTTAGGGGTAGGTTATAGGATATAGGGTATGTCGCTGTACGCAAGGGTTGACCGTACAATTCATCGAGTTTACAATACAGTTTAGCGAATTTAGCGATCTGTCAAACTGGATCGGCCGTCCAATTGATTAGATAGGTGAGCGTGCGAATTATGTTAATTAAATTAATTCGATTTTTTTTTTTCGATTATTTCAAAGTCGCTCGATGTGTGGCACGTGCAAAATATTAGAACGTGGAGATCGAGGACTTTCGCAAAATATTCGTAAATTTGCAAAAAAAATTTTTATCGTTCATTAAAAAATTCGTACAGAATTACTACAGGGATGTGTAAGCTAATTATACCGTCTTAAGTAAATCTCATTCAATCCACCGATTAATGAAATTTAATTATAAATCAATAGCAGCGCCTCGCGGATAGAATCTGCAACTGTCCTATGCGTAACAGTGCGAATATTTTATCCAAAACCCGTTTCACGTTAGCAAAAATTATTTATACGTCCCATAACAATATAGACCCCAAAATCGTCCACATTCCGCGCTGATTCCCAAATCGCAAATTATTTAACTACCGTCCAAAATTTTATTACCACTGATATCTGCTAATATCTTGTAGTGCAAAAATTTTTTTTCCACGCTAATTCCGCTAATTGAATTCCGGTGTTTGTTCGTTAATGCGCTTTCGAATGAATTATGGATTAAGCGGCGTGAGATTCCCGTCCAATTATAATTGGACGAATTAGACTTACACAGATGGACCAGTAGCGTTATAAATGACGATCGATACAGGTAATTAATAACATGATCATTATTGTTCACAGTATCATGATACATGCATGCATCATGCATCCCCGTTCATCGTATCAAAATCTGATGGATGAAAATCGTAAATTTACCATTTAATTAAATCCGTATCACTAAGGGGATTATTAAACAGTATTTTTTTTAAATTTCACGTGACAGATTTCGATACCAAATTTTGATTTTTTTATAACAATAATAATTATTATATATTATTTACTTACTGGTAATGCTTCTGGAGTGTGATCCAACACGTATATACTGTTCGTGTATCCGTATAACATGGTGTCGAGATCTGTAATGAGAATATTTTTTTTTGAGGTTATTTAACACAGAAAGAGACGAAGTCGCGCAGCATCTATTTCAAATGTTTGGAAAAAATGAGGTTGCGACTCGTAGTTCTTCTTGTCTATACATACAACGTTTCCATTTGTTCAAGTGGGTAGCGATTTTCTTCATAGATCATAAATTGTATCTTTGGTCCAGAGATAGAATGATTTTGGAAAAAAATGGCCGACGTAAAACTTCTTCGAAATCGCTTTACGAATCGCAAGGAAAATGCACGAACTACACAGTCGATCCTTAACACACGTATGATAACGTGAAATTGGACGGTTTCGCGAAACCGCAACTTTCAATAACGCAGTTGGGGATATAAAGCCAATTCGTCACGATTGCAAAATGGCGGTAACATTTTTCGTTTTCGCGTAGTGAGTTCTCGATCATTAATTCTACCTACCCCAAACGGCACGCAAGGTAGCTGCGGTAATAAACGAAAAATTCCTCGACGGTACAGGGAAAATAAAAAACGAAAAAAAAAAACCGTAAACGTACCTTGCATTTTTTACGCTTTTAAAACGTAACGGAAATGAACTCCGACAATTAAAAAAAAAAATTTGAAATATACGTACCGATACATAGGAGTTCGTAAGCTCCACTCCTGGACCAAAAATCGGTGGGCAAAGTATATTCGATCCGACCCCAATTTGGATTAGGTACCTTCAAGTTCAAATATCCAAAACCCTTTTGATTGCCACAGGCATTCAAGGGGCTTTAAAAGAGAACTCGGAACTAAACAGCCAAAACCCTCATTGAGTGAATCATTTCTATGCAAAAGGGTCCTAATCCGATATCCGCGAGGCGTACGAGAGAACCAATTGAATTGAAAAGGAATCAAATGGTATCGAGCGATTTCCAATTGACTGAAAAAAAAGGAAACAAAAAATTTCAGTCTTACGAGTCTCGGGTGGCACTCAGAGCATTTGAATTTATCGTAACGACACCGCGACAGAGAATTCGAAGTTTCGATAAAATTGGAAATGGTTTTTGATTTTGGTAGAGGTGCTAGATAGCCAATCGGAAAGGGGTAGAAAGAGAGAGGGTAGAAAAGACCGAAATAACGTATAGGGAAAAATGGAATATCATGAAAAAAAATTTCTTGGAGTTCGTGAAACGTGGCATGAAATTTATTCGCTCCTCTTTCTCTCATCCCCCCCCCCCCCCCTCTACCTCCCCCAACACTCTTTTTTTTCTAATTTTTCGATCGCGCAAAAGCACGAAAAATGTCGTTAACGCGAAACCGAAAAGTGTCAAAATTCCATGTAGAACCATCGAGGGAAATGGATATACCGCAGGTTGATACCGTACAGGAATATTTGTTACTGTCAAACGACGACAACGACGCAGTGGTTAACAGCGATGGTTGTCGATGTATTGAAAATTTTTCGATATTTTCAAAAAAAAAAATTCAAATAAACCAAACTCTATTAAATACTCAAAGTCGAACAACGGGGCCGCGCTCTACCTGATGATTTATTCCCGTGTAATAGGTATACCCCCAGGAACGAACGCGTCGGAGTAAAGTGTTCAGCAATTTCTGGAGCACCCGGTATTTTCCATTACATTAAACGAGATCAGTTTCCGCTCAGCTAATTCCCCTCCGTTGGGAGAACCGGACACTGTCCAACCAGAAATAACGAATGAATTTATTTTGGGGACTGTTCCACGTTGATAATCGGAAAAACCGAATTGGACATTTTCGTTGATTTTTGTAGCCTCCTCCTCCCATTCCCGTGCGCCGAGGGACTAAGAAGATAAAAAGTAAAAAAAAATTTTACCAAAAAATCCGAATTAGCCGTTCAAGGTTTATATTGATTTTTCGAAATACGTTCAAACGATCATGGACCATTTTTAGTTCTAACGATAATAATAACAATAAGTCCCTATAGATTCTTCCACGCATCGTGCATTTCACGAATGATTAATAATTTCGCACAGTGTGCACTGATACGCGAATCCCAAGTATGCAAGTGCATATTCGAAACGTGCAAAAGCACGCGAGCTTTCGAGCTTTCGAAGAGCTGAGCCAGCCCTCATAAATTTACCTACATTACTGGAGGGACGGATATTCACCAAAAGCCAATTCTCTATATTCTGCACGTGCCGCCAATATTTCACGTAGAATCACACATACAGATACCACGTACTAAGGCCACTGCCAACTATGACTGATCCTTTACCACGTTAGTAAAATAGCAGTAACAGAGAGACCATTGAGAAATGTCCATTTAACTGTTTGACTGTGAACGTGCAAAAATGTGAATTAATAATAAAAAAATTTTTTTCGTTTTTAAACATCGCGAAAATCATTCTTAGGATTCCATTGACAGTTCGGACCTGCGAATGCAGTTTCCATGTAATCAAATGCCAAACACAATGTACGACACTGTACACATTGTGGGAACTTTGCGTCGAGTGCTGCCTTGCAGTTTCGCATGCAAATTCTATGCACCGCGACCGGTTACCTCGTGGCTTTGCCACAGGATCAAATCAATATTAAATTATGAATCCTGCCGTGGCGGATCGGTCGGTATGGCAGTTTGAATAAATAATACGTATACGCTTCTTAAATAGGACTCTGAGGAATTTCGTAAAAAATCAAGCTATCGTTCCAAAAGTGGGGTATTGTTCGTCAAAGCTATCAGGTTACGCGAGAAAAGAAGAAAATCCGGTAGCGCGAGACGTCAAAGAGAAATTTTCATAGCAGTAACAGGAAACCAGACGCGTAGAATTTGTAAAATTGATTTCCACCCCCTCGAAGCTCTCGAAAGATACCCTTAACCCCGGGTATATTTATAGACTAAAAAAAAGATGGCAGCCGTCTTTTTAAAGGTTCGTTAAAGTCACATTCTCCATAGAGAGTTCCCCTCTTTTATCCCATTATAATTTTTTAACCTTACCGAATTCACCCTGTACGCACAGGGTGCCTCAGACGGCAGTTTCCTGGTGCGAGTACAGGGTGCACGCACATTGCTATAAATGGAAGTTCGCTACAGTGAAGCTGGCTGATATCGCATAGGGGTGGGTAGGTTAAGGGGTGGGTAGGTTAAGGGGCTGAAATCAAGTGAGGCACCAACCACAGGGTGCGAGGTTCAGCTCGGTTTGAGGGTAAATACACCGAGGGCCACTTCGCCGTTGCTAAATAATTCATGGAGCAGCGTCACCCTCTATATACCCAGGAACCGTGCCAATGGCCAATGGATCGTTCATCCTTCGTTATTGATTGGCTTTCGGCCTTTACTTCCAGTGTCCAAGGTAGCTCGACTTACTGGATGGCTGGCTGGCTGGCTGACCTGTCGAGCTTTTCTTTCAGCTTTTTCCATGCTCTTTGACGCCCTTCTTTTTTCTACCTCCTTCACTCCGTTGGTTTGATTCCTACTTGAAAGCTTTTGATATCTTGCACCTCGCTTACTTGGCTGGCTATTTATATTTAATGAGAGCACGAGGGATGAACTATCTTTTACTTTCACGAAGGTGACGTCAGTACACTCTGGTCAAAGATATCATATTTCAGTAATAATATTTGACGATATGGCGTTCTAGTGTTAATTGGACTTTGTTATTATGATTATTCATAAGGGATGTCATACTGCATTGTAAGGGGTGGAAAACGGTCGACTGGATTTTCACCTCCTTGTTTAATGCACGCTCTACCCAGAATACTCCAAACAATCTGACTCCCGTTGAAGCAAGCTGTCGCTGACAAACGTCCTTAGGGGGTGAAATCACTTAATTTATTAGGGGTGGTCAAGCGCGACGGGTCGGGAGAGTTTATGAAATTTAGTGATAAGGAAAAGTTAAAATTTTATTTGGCTTGCTCGACGGTCTCTGTTTTAACCTTATAAAGGTGGCTTGTAGGAAGGGATGACGTCAGAGTTGGAAAATTTGTAAAAATCGTTATTTTACTTTAGGTTCAATTAAGCGATAAAATTGTATTGGTCGCGTTTTTACCTCGACAAAAAATCCAGGTTAACTCGATTTGGAATCGAAGAAAATTTTATTTACGAAAGTGACTTGTTATCGAATATTAAATTACGAATTATCGTGGGATATAATGAAAGGATAATTTTGTTTAATTACAACACGTCTAAACGCTAGCGAGTCAAATTTCTTAAAATTAATAATTGTGTTGATAAAAATTTCGAAAAAATTGACAAACTTAAAAACAGCGATCCAAATAAATTTTTACTCCGACGTCATCGCTCCTGTTCACATATTACTTAATTTCATGTGTTAACAGTGTCTTATCAGCCTTGTCCCTTTTTTCCTTATCAAAATCTGTTCAGAGAACGAACCTGTAATTTATATCGCGACGGTTGATAAAAATTTTCACGATTCGTTTCCGTTTATCCAACAAAATTCATCTTAAAACTTACAGCATCCAGATAGGATACATTGTCGCTCCTCTTAAAATCCCTTTTCTCGCAGCCTCCCAAAAATCCTTAGGGATAAAGCAGATTTCAACAGGCTTGTTTCACGACAGGGCATTCAGAAGATTTCCATTTTCAGCCTGTGTATCGGAACATCTTTAATTCGGTTCAACTCGATCAGTTTTCTACCTTACCTACAGAGGAAACGTCAATCAATCTTGTTTCCACCGTTCACGTTCGCGAGAGTTCCAGAGTCTTTTGATTGAACTTCGTATCGTAATAACAGTGAGAGATCGGCGGTGAGAATAAAATGAAAAATAGGTAAAAAGATAGTGAAAAAGGTAAAGAGGGTAGAGGGAGAAGTCGGCAGGCAGCTGCGTTAAAAACTTGAGGTACTCGGTCTTCTTTCTTGCTACCAGAACAGCAGGGAACTTTGGTAATTACACAGAATTAAAGTCTTTAAAATTTATAAGGCCTCCGTTTGACACTGGGTGGCGTCATGGGGGAGGGATAGGGGATGTTCTTGGGAAAATTTGTTGCCCCATTAACGAGGCGGCAAAGCGCAGCCATTAAGGGTTGGGAGACGTAAGACTTAAACGTGGCCAAGTCTCAGAATGCACGAGAACAGATAACAAGACAATTCTTTGTGATATCTTTATCGAAAAAAAAATTTTCTCTATCCCTTCAAACTACAAATTTTCAAATTTCACTATCAAAATATCACTATCACCAATAAATCGCCACGGTATACATTCTCGATTCACTTAATACGCATGGAAAGCTCGTGTAATGAAATTTACATATTTATTAAATTACCATCCCCTATAAATCGATCGATCCTCCATAACGAATTTAATCGATACTAACTGCGCCCTGTAATCATACCAAACGGCAACCAAGTATTACGTAACGTTGCCCAAAAAAAAATTACACATTTTTTCAAAATTCACAGTCACTCAAGCTATCCAAAAGATGTCATGCACGTTGATGAAGATCGTCGGTCACTTTTGAAAATCGCGCCATCGTCAAAGCTCTTCGTTTATCGTCCAATTACAGGAAGGCAAGAGATAACGACAGTAATAAAATCTCATCCCTAGTGACTCGTCTTCCTCTTTTTTTTTTCTTTCCTTTTTCTAACCCTCCCCTCTCCCCCCACCCCCACCCCCTCCAGGTTATCCTCGAATTCCCAACATGTATCAGGAACGCGAAGATTGCCCTCTGCCGGATAAGCTGCGAGGTTCATAACTCCTTGGAAACTATTTCCTAGGGGTTGCTTCACGAGCCTAGTGATTGCTGTAGCCGATGACCTCATCTCTTAAAGGTTATCCCTATACGTTCCCATTACCCAGTGCAATCTGATCTTAACGTCCCCAAAACATTGAAAAGATCGTAGAGCAATAATTCGAAACGTAAATAATCGCTTGAGAATAATGGGAAAATTGAAAGACCCTTTTCGACTAACGATCAGGAACGACGTCGATTAGAACGGCCGATTGACTTTAGGTGAATTTTCAGATACCCTAAAAAAAGAAAAAAAAAGATAAATCTTAATCCCATGAAAATCCAATCAGCTTCCATAGCCAAGCCACGTAAGACAGCAACCCCCTAAACGTATCCCAATATCTAGGAAGACTCTGGTCAAACGAACCATGAAATAAGGGATGATCGATCAGTGAAATAAAAATCTCGTATACACAGTATACACATACACGTTGTATATCGTGAAAACGTGTGTATTAGCTCCTTATCGAAGGGTTCATTAGTTCACAGTGCGACTGTCGTTTGACGTAAAAATCAATCATTATCGCCCACCCCCAACCCCCTCGCGGGACGTAACGATATGAAGCCATTGCCCTTGTCCTTTTCGGGGGAAACTTTGATGACGTTACTTGACTGTGATATACCGACTGGTATGTGGTATATAATGGAGGGTGGCAAGGGGTGGATTTCCAATGGCGCGAGCGAAGGGTGGATAAGCTTTGTTGTTGTTCGCGAACGCGAACTCGAGTGAATTTGATGACGCCAGCACAATCAGGTGTGATTGATGCGCGTGCCAATTCTCTTCCCCCCACCCACCCCCTCCCCACCACCCTTGTCGCGTCGGTATGAAAATTTCGACGGCAATGAAAGATTTGGGTATTATCGGTCCTATTGTACAGTCGGCGAATGTCATTGCTGCATGATCGGCAAAGGGGGGGGGGGAGGGGGGAAGGGGGGGGGTCGAAAATATTTTTTTTTTTCGAAAATATTTCCCCTTGGAATTCGTACAGGTCGTTCATTGACAAGGGTAGTAAATTTTATGTCGTTTTCTGCTGGAAAATTTTTACAGTCGGCTTTGCACTGGCAGAGCGATAAGGGATGGTTGCCTAAAGTGCCTAATCTGAAGAGGCTGCAAGGGTGAAAGGCGACCGTCTTAATTACAAGATCGTAGAGAAGGGTTATGGGGTCCTGTGGGAATGAAGGAAAAAAAAAAATATGTTCACAAATTATCGCCTCAACGCTTCTTCGCGATCGTTCGCGTAATTGGCTAAAACGAGGAGCAGATCGATGCATGTTAATTAACCGCTAATTATTTACGCACGGTAAACAGAGTTTGAAGTTTGTCGAGGGGCAGGTGGCCGGAACGATGTTTGAGAAGGTTAAATTGTTTTCGCGAGCTGTATCGTGTAAGCGGCCATGTTTTGCGGTCGATATGAATTATTAAAGCTGACCGTAGGAAAAGAGACAATTAACCCTAGCGACGTCGACGACGCTGTTCGACGTTAAGGGTTGAGTCAGGGGGTAGTAAACGCTCGGTTTTAGTCGGGACTGTTAATTTTTCTGCCTTTACGTAATTACGTAACGATGAACTTTGACACGGCTTAATGGACACAGGGAAGCCAGAAAATGAATACGAAATTAATTGTTTACCTACCTGTTGGCGTGCACGGAGTTCTGGCCGCTTCCACCAGGTCCTCACGACTTCCTGGTGGCGCCTCCAGCATCGCGGAGCTTCCAGAAAATGTCCGCACGCAGAGCAGGCTCAACGCTGAAAAAGAGGAAATTGAAATTAAAAAAAAAAGTAAAAGCTTCCGTATATCAATATTTTATATCGTTTTCGATTGTCAGCCCATTTTATATCTTTCAAGCGTATAAAACCACCTGGACTGGAATACCTCGCTAGGAATATCCTGGACCCTGGGTATCGACCTACTTAATACCCTGTTCCCATAGGAAGTTTCTTCCTCGAGTAAAGTTCCTTCACGTTGGCGACACTTTCCTATCTGCTATCTTATATAGCTGTAACGTTCACTTCGAATTGGTCCAGATCGAGCCTGGGTCCGAAGATGTTTTCTTAAGAGGCACTTGGACTTTGTGGAAAGTTAACGCAATTTGTGAAAGGTATTGGATAAGAGAGAAAGGGAGAGAGGAGAAGAGAAGTAGGAAAATAATAGAGATAAAGAAGGTCAGTTCAGTTGTCAGTAGGATAATTGAAAAAAAGATGCTCGATGGTTTTACGTACTTTTAGTTATGTAGTTCAACGGTAGGAGGCGCCACAGGCGGATAATTACGGCGTCCTTACTTAGCATTTTACCTCTTTTCTATCTCTTTTTCTCTTCTACCCACTCACTTAGTCGTTTGGCATTCAATGGCTCTTTCCTGGAAAATGGCTGGTGCACCATACATATTTATAGGCCCTGTCGAACCCTCCGGGAATTTGGTAAGACAGGGCAACGGCGGCTATAGGCTATTCCTGAAACTTTTACCTCAAGAAGAAGAAGAAAAAAAAAGAAGAAGAAGAGGATTGCCCTTCTAACCTCTCCATTCTCTTATCTTTTTCACTTCCTATTTATTCCTATCTTCCTACCTGTGCACTGAATCAATAATATTCTGTCGCGTCATTACACAATCACATTTTACACGTTTAGACGGATATTCAAAAAAATTTTTTTTTTCCAAAAAATTACTTCCCGTCTCTTCACATCCTACGTTATCCATATCCATATGTCGTATTCCAAATTTTTGCCAAGTAAAATGCAAAATGTCAACCATCCCTCTTTAGCACTAAGCCATGGCAGTTTACTAAAGCCAGTTTCTTCCTACCTTTTAATCTTCTTCGACTTCGCTATTTCTTATCACCCTCGACATCAACCAACATTTAAGACACTAACGCGTAACGCTACGTCTTCGAGTTCCTTGCGAAAATACCCGATGCTTGTATATACGAAGGTGGCGTTTTAATTAAATTTTCACGACCACAGGCGTGCAGAGAATGTTCGCAATAATGTACACATTCCCTAAAATATATATATACACGCGCTACCCGGTCTTTCGTTTTTGGGTGTCACGTTTTTACTCCACCGGAAGTTGACGTTGCGTTGAAATATAAGAAGAATAAAAAGAATAGCATAAAAAAATGTGTTTATCAAGAAAATGAAAAATGGCCAAAATTTATCCACCCTTATCGCAGCATCTTACCGTAATACCGGCAGAAAGATGAGATTATTGAAAGGGGTCGTCAAACTTCAGACTGGTCCACACCCATCATCGACAAGTGTTTCCGCGAATCCAGCAACGTTTTCCCAATAGATACGGGAATCCTCGTGAGAAGATTTCGATAAGCTCGAAAGCTTGAAATTGTTAGCGATCCAGCCTTTTGTGGCGGAGGACCGTGTCTTTCGCAAGAAAAGAATCTCGACTGCGACAGAAGTCGCTTTGTCTCGGAGTCTCTTTCTCGGTCGTCTCCACTCGGTCGGAATACTTTGCTCCGAGCTCTGTTACGATTCTTTGTGTCGAACGGATCGATCTTTCACTTAAATTTTTTACTTCGCTCCACACGCCCCAATCCCACTTTCATTTACCAATTCCAGCCTGTAATATTTACGAGTCCCATTCGACCCTTTTACTGGTGCGGAATTATAGTCAGACTCCGTTGCGGATACAGACGTCGCTATCTGCTCCAAATACGTATAGAGAGGAGCGTCGTGACGCCCGGCGTCGATGGTAGCTGACACTTTCCCATTGATGCGGAAAAAGACCGCAATCAAGGATTAGTACGGAATCGCAAGATCAAAGACTTCGGAATACCAGACACGTAATATCGAGAGGAATTCGGACGCGAGTCAAGATTAAAGGGAATTATTCGTGGATGCTGTTCGGTAATTGAAATTGTTTTCGAGTATCTGGACGAGCGGAAGATGCTGCCTGAGAGAGATGAGCGATAAGAAAGAAAAAATTATTAAGAAAAAAAACACTTGATTAAGAATAATTACCGTTCTCGTTAATCAAGTATTCGAAAAAGGATGAGGGTCCGGGTAAAAAATTTTGAATTAAGAATTTTTCACAATTCCTAAAGGAATTTTTTTTCGAACCTGCCTTATTTTTTTCTTTTTTTTTTCCTCCTTCCCTTCTTCTTCTTTTCTATTCCTCTACAGGGATAAACTCTCGCGTTCCAAACTTTGCCAAACCTCAGGAATTTCTAGCGTCTACGGTCCCTGAGCTAACGAGCAAGGTCGTTAAGGTTGCACTAATGCGCGACAGTCCTGACACAAGGATTGATATGTGCTCGATCGAGATTCAAGTAAAATTTCTATGATCCACTTTGCATATAGACAAGGTACCGGGTGTCTCATTTGATACGACTGATTTTGACGTTTCGGAATATGCGAATCGTGGGTTAAAGCTTTGCTCGTTATATATACATATATACTTTATGTTTATATATATATTATCTCTAATAGACGACGTCAACCAATTCCATAAGGAAGAGAAAATGTCATTTCGAGATCCCATGAGTGTGCTGGAATGTAAGCAGTGGAATTTCATGACGGGATAAAAGTCTCGGAATTTACTTATAAAAATACCGCAACCCCTTCTCCCCCCTCGCAAATTAAAATACGTAACGCGACGATGGAGAAATCGTCACGTATTCTCGTGTAAACTGAAGATTTTTATTTTAGCGTTACAAAAAACCACATTCAAAACGCATCGGAGTGTCCTTAACGATCCAGGTTAATATTCAAGTTTACCTGCTCGTTCGCTATACCGGGCTGTCGTTAAATTCCTCTTAAAGAAAATTATATCTCTATTAAGTGCGCGTTTCCCTATTTATGTCAAAAGTAAGCGATCCACTTTCAAATATACCGTAAAACGTCGATAAAGCGCGAGACAGTGAAGTCTGCGTTTCCATTACGAGCTCTTACATTATATTTTCTTTTAATGTCTTTCCCAGATGCAATTCTTACCGGTAGACAGGCACGTTGATGTAGTCAGACAGTAGTGTATCTGAAGGGAGATACCGTGTGTACCAAAAGAAATTGACTTGGATAAAATTTTTAGCTTACCATATATATATACACATACATATGTAATGGTTCCTTTACGCAATAAATCCTTTCAGGTCATTTAAACGGAAGCATCACTCACAGTAGGAAAAACTACCCTAAACTATCCCCGCATATGTATACATGGAGGACGAAATGGCCACAACGCGTAGCAAGGGTGTGACCGCACATGGCCTTTACAGGGGCGTATAAATTAGCTTGTTCATTTGGAGGGTGCTCCAGTGGGAACCTCAAATATATGTTTCTCTATCAGAAGGGTTTTACTCACCGTAAACGACCCACCCTTACAGGAATACCGTAATCAGGTAAAGCCTAATTGAAGTTCAAGGGCTGCTCTCTCATTCTCAAATCGTATAAGATTTACGTCAAACTACCCGTGCTTTTCATTGATTTTAGAAAAATATAAATATTATTTCAAAAATAATTAAACTCACCCCGCTTTACGTCTCGCCACGTGTTCGTGATTTCGTCGAATCTGCCTCGCGCAATTGGTGTTCAACATGAATTCCTCTTCACATCGCTATGCAATGGCAGCTGGTTCGATCTGAAAAAAAGAAGTTACCGAATTACATGGGGTTAATAAAAAAAAATATTCAACAGAAAATAGAGCATTTTTTTGGCTTTGAATCGTTACGTCATACCTGTGCAAATATTGTGCAACCTGCATATATGGTATATAGAGGTGGGATTAAACAAAGTCTAACCGTACTCAAAATAGCAATTGCAACTGTAGCACGTTTTCGATACGAATGCCGGCAGCGGTTGGATTCTATTAATTTTAAGGGTGCAAAATGCACCTGGAGCTTCCAGCACGTGACACCGTACGAGCCGCTCGTTTTCATCTGCACGCACTGCCAATCTGCACTGCGAAAACGTACGTGCGATGTGGCCACACGTGGAGAACATATGGAACGAATGTTTGCGACGTATCCAGAGATATGAGTATTGCGTTTGCGGAAACGTATGCGGAAAACGTCATAAATAGGTAAACACGAAGTTTATGATTCACGTGGTGATCTACATAGAAAATTCTATATGTAACTTAAGAACAAATTTCATTAGTGAATACAGATTCACATATGTCAAGATTATATATATTGTATATAATAATAATGTGTCACATACATATATAACGTGAATGGTAATAAATTTAAAGCATATAATTTGTAAATTATATAAGGGAGGTTTTGGGGTAAAATGTCGTTAAAACGTCATGGACCTTGCTAAGGGTGGCTTCCAATACGCGCGATCGCCATTACAGGTTTATCGTTTAATTCTCAATGGGCGACAGCAGGCTCGGCAGGGTCGAGGTCGAAGATTCGCATTCTCAAAACTAAAGCAGTCATAAATTTGGGAATCTTCTATCTCTTAATGTGGTTACCCCGCGCCGTCGTTAGCCTGGCACTCTTACACGAGATAAGGGTGGCTCACGAATTTCCACCCCTGCGCATTCTCGCCCCTTCGTTTCTTTCGAATAATTCTCACCCTCCCAGGTTACCCGCGCACCCCTAATTCCGTCGCGATTCCCCCGGAACATTTCTCATTGGACGTCTACGTGAAAACACCCCATGACGTAATTACAAATGACAGGGACAACCCCCAAAATCGACGTTGAATATTTTTTAATTTCACTTTTTTTTTTAATATGGCTAAATACTTTCCCTGCCAATTTTCACCCCTTCCTTTCAACCCCTTTAAAATTTAATTCCATTTCTCTCAAATCATCCCTTAGGAGCACGTGACTTGTAACGTATTATTTTTTTTATTCCGGTCATCCAAAATGATGTATACATACATATGTATCTTATATGCAAAAGGGGATGTTTATTAACGACCTAGGAGGGGAAAAAAATTTCGGCCGAGAAAACTTGACTGATGGAGAACAGGATATCCGGCGAACGTCCTTGGAAATCCAATGGAGCCAGGGGTTCATTTATTCGCGCAGTCTGATTCGCCAAGGGTAAGTTAAAGTTGCCTACGACGAGATCATATTTCACTTCTCTAACCGAATTCATTATTTTATTGGCCAAGGGGATTGGATTCGTTTCATCCCCTAATCCTCAGCCTCCTTCCATTTCCGAGTTACATTTCAAAGTGCGTTATTCGTACATGTTACACGATATTACTGGATCTCATTAGTTCACGTATATACATATGTATATCGTATGACATATCACATATATACTCAACCATATAGATATCTACACCTTCCCTACAGTTACGTAACAATGTGTGGATTTCGACACTGAACCCGAGCAGCTATTCCAATTTGTCTATCCCCGCCAGTACGAGACGAGAGGAACTCGTCAACTCCAATTACGTCACAGACTACCGGATATCGCGTTTCCGGTAATTTCAAACTTTCATTAAGAAATGGATGGAATCACTTCATACTTTTTTTCTTATAATTTTCAGCCAAATTCATATCTCGAAATTCTTAGCATCCACGCTGTAGTTAGGAAAATTGTTTTTTTTTTTAATTTAATTTAAATTTCACTCAGTGAGCCCACTTAGTGAATCCTATTTCCATTGTTAGGGCCGGAAAACTTCTCTCGTCCTAATACCCTTTCTCTTTGGTCCAGGACGCATCTTTGCTTTATATTTCATCCACGTAGGTCCATACACGCGTGGACGAATGGACTCTATCCCTTTTCACGGTTCGGACGAACCAATTTTCTCGCTCGTCACGGAGATCGACCCACCGCAGAGTCTGCCCGTGGCTGACCGCACACAAACTCTTGATAGAATTTAACTTCCGATCGGGTCCGTCCTCACGTGCCTTTCAGTTCTGCCAACCCCAGAGAATTGGCCAATGGCGAGGATGGAGGGCCCGTGCTGAGTTTCATTCTATAAACGATTGTGCGTCCCGGCGGAATTTCTTTTAGTGCCTCTTGTAATTACGAGATAGGTAGCAGATTTTTCGTTTTATCAATAAATCGTAATCGTGATTTTTGAAGGAAAAAATCTATTGACGATCTCAGATATTTATTGATATCGACAGCTCTGCGGACGATTTATTGACAGTAATTGATGTTGAGTTGTCGATGAGTTATTTTTGTATTAGAAATTATTTTAATTGATATAGGCTGGGGTTGATATTGAGTATCGGTATTGACTAATAAATCGATCAATTCGATATAATTAAATTTATTTGGGTAATTGGTATTTAGTTGTGTTGCGGGTCTCTCTGCTGTTGGGGTGTTTTTGGAAATTTTGGAAATGGAAATAATTATTTGTGCCATAGGGTGAGGTTGGTTGTCATGTAAAAAAAATAATTTTTGATATAAGGGATGAAAGTGGATTCGACAATGATAATGGGTTGTTATCGGTTATCTTTGAATTTTTTATCGATGAGAATTTATTATTTTTCTCGGAGAGTCCTTTAAGGAAGATTAATGTCAACTGGTAGTTATTTAGACGAAGTGACACTGGATTATCTTATCAGTCACAGGTGTGATAACATCCCTTAATACATTAACCCTTTCACGATGAGATCGAACGAGATATTTAGCGATATTTCAGCCGAGGAAGAGTAGGTTTATATACGGGGGACTATGGATAATTAAGGGTGATACTAAAGCATGTCGATGCCACAACTACCCCTAACACTAAATAACAAATTAGCATAAGGGTTGAAACTCTCGCACGGTTACGCCCGACAATACCTGGAGAAGGAAGAGGGATGAAAGAAAAGGGTAAGAAAAAGTTAATAAAAAATTAATTTAAACGTCAAAACAACCCCTTCGATACGTTCCGGAATTGACGTGCGTTCAAATTATTTCAAAATCCACACGTGCCGTGCACGGATCGACAAAGGGGCAAAAAATGGAAAAGAAAAATAAAAAATGGAGAGTTCATAACCAACACGAGAAAGAAAATAGGAATATAAAGAGAGTCGTTCTCTACCGGCAATCCCATGCGGTACTTCATCCCCCCGCAGCTACGAAACTTCCATAAGGTTATTTTTCTAACCCTCTTAAGGGTGGAATACACTGCGGTGAATTCAACGTATTCGCAGTCTCAACTTTATATCTACTACCTACAGTCGTCACGCCTGAACCTTCCCTCTGGTTTCTAATTAAAAAAGCAACCCCTATGTATATGGAATAGACACCATGCGAATTGCAGCCACCTCAGTTTCTCTCCAACTATTCCAGTTATGTCAGAGTCGTTTATACCTACACACACTGTACCGTATATCAAATTCAAACTGGAACACCGGAAGTCCCAGGCGTGACAACCATGAAAACTTTATGTCCATAAAATTGTGAAAATTTGAAAAAAAAATTCTTTGACACGTTTACTAGTCGTCAAAATAATTTTAAAGAAATCAAAGTAAAAATTATGGCGTGATTTTATTTTTTCCAAAATTACCCATTCCCTCCCATGACATCTTTTGAGAATTAACAAAATAATGTTATCGCCTCTCACAGTCACGATAAGGATGATAACGACCGACGATTAATAATTTTTGAAAAATTAATTACTTTCAAGTAAGAAAGTTTTATCACTTTCTTCACCCGAAGTACCACTGTTACCAGTTGGTTAGATAATTTAAGCGACACCCTCTATACGTAACTATCGTACTATCACCAGACTATCATCAAGTGAATTTACCAAGCTACTGAAGACGGCGCCGCTTGAGGACCTCTTGATACTTGACCAGCCTTCCTTGTTATCCTCGACGATAACTCACCCACCATCATCCTCTCGTGTGCACGGGAATTGCGTAACGAAATCAGCGAGCTATTTATCACCCTTCTAATTAATTGACGCTCCGAATGGAAGCAAGAGGAATCCGTTCTGGACTCGAGATAGCGTGTCAAGAATAGAGAAATGAATTTATGTACACAGAGAAACCCCAACCCCAGAACCACGTGGTGGTTGCATATCATGCCTTGGACATAGTTGAATCCCTTGAGTACATATTTTCAATAATAAATACATATGTGCAAAAGTACACCCTATATATTTTTTTCCATTTTTTTTAAATTTAAACTTCAATGCACTTCATTCGTAACGTGCAGAAAATTCTGATTATAAAATCAAATAGCGCTGGAGCGGATCCGAAATTCATGAACACCCTATATTATATTACGGATCTTTATGTCCGAGGGTATCTCACCCTTAACCTAACCTAACCTTACTCGAGCAGCAATATGTATCACCTCAAACCCCTTGCCAGTAGCTTAGCCTTATAACCTTCATTCCGTCGTCATAATTTAAGAAATGGTGCAGCTAGAGCTTCATCCCTTTCGCACACCCGTTAGATCCCTTCGACGTCTTATAGAGCGCCCCTGTGCGAAATATAGCGCGGCAAACTCCCGATCGAAAAATAGCCATTTTTCATTATTTTACGGGAATCACCTCTTGCCGCCTGCTCCAATAAAAACCTTAGCTATCGGGTGACGCGAATCGAAATTCAGGAGGGTCTCTGTGCCATAAATCGTGAACTACGTGAAATTATGGAATTGCGGAATTTTTTTGTAAGGCCACTTTTTTGTACTATAAACTACTGTAATATCGTGAACCTCGCTGGTAACGACTGGAAATGACGTTTACGAAATTTGGAAAATTATATTTCGATATTAGGTTACGGTTCAGGGGGTCGAAAATATTAACAGGAAATAGTATCTTTCTGGATGACGATAAGGATAACAATAATATAATATTGTTATTAGCACGAGAGCCGAGCTAATTAATATTCATAAATTTCATCGAGATACACACATGACTAATTTTATTCCAGTTCGACAGTTTTCATATCGCTGCACACCGAAGCTCTGTATTACTCGAATTATTGGGTTGAGTCGTTAATAAATTCTATTTTTGAAATAAAATTTATTTACCTACATCGGAACTTGCTTATTACTCAATTCAACAAATATTACCGATTACTAATATATCGATAATTAATTATTTCCATTCCAATTGTTTCTCCACGCGAGCAGAAAATTTATAATTTCAAAAGAGTAGTCAAACAATGAAAATCTAACGTGAATTGACCGTCGATTATTCGTAAAATAATGAATTGTAAAATATAAAATAATGAATTTAAGAAATTTATCGGCATGGATATCACTCGACCGTGTATTTTGAATTTATTAAATTAACAAACTTAAATAACAACTTACAGAACATTTTTCGATTTATAAAGTTTACTCATTCAAATAATTAGTTATGATGCAGAATACATGTCTATAGTGTCACCATTCAAAATCGGTATACACTGTTGTATATGTACGTCAAAGTCATCGAAAGCTGTCAACCATAGTATCCAAATTGACTGGTGCACACTAAGGGTAGTAAGGGCTGATGCGCCACGATGTCACCAACCCCTATTGAACTCAGCTTGTTACGCTCAATGTATCGGGAAATGCCGATAACACTCGATCACTCGAGTACTAAAATCGATTCATGTCTCTATGGGAGCCATTTCTAGTGGCTTACTACACAAACGAAAAATAAAGAGGGGCTGCTCCTGTCGAGTCCAAGAAAATAGAACGGGAATTGGCATCCCTGGAATTAGGGGTGAGATACGAGTCAAAAGAAAAAAAAACATTCAAAAACCAATATCAATTTGTCCCACTATAATTTTTCGGTATATACAGAAAGTCATCATTACTTCCTACTTGACTAATCAAAAACAGATTCAAGCTTTTTGTTCCCTTTTACTTTCAATATGCCGCTGCTTTTCTACATATGTGTGTGTATATTTTGTGACAAGGTAAGAGGGAAGTGAGGGGAAGAAGGTGAGGAGGGAGAGGGTTACCGAGGGCCGATTGAAAAAAAAAGTTGGCCTCGTTACGGCCCTGAACAGAATAAAGCTCACGATTTGTGCTTGCAGAGTGACTTTTAACGTGAACGTTTGAATTAATTCCTGTTTTTTACGGCTCTTCCCGCCGAAGCTTTTTTTTATGAAGCTCAACTTTTTTTAAACACGTCCGCGAGTACTCGAGGACGTCCATGGCGCCGATAGGATGCCATTAATGCTTCTACAAACCGGTAAACTAATTTACACTCTATATGGTCAGTGGGCTTGAGAAGCTTTTTTTTACCTTAAGAAAAAGTCTAAAAGCTCGACGTTCGCCAGTGGTTAAGAAGCTCGGGCTCAGGAGGTTCGATGCTTCAGAAGTTCCGGGGAAGGACGTTGGTAAGGTAACCGAGAGCAGTGTCAATATGGATGAAGATCCGAAGGGAGAGCTTTTAAGTGCCAGGGAAAGCACGGTAGAGCTTTGCGCCGAGGCACGAAGCCAAGCTGCACATTATAGCCAGCTGGAATAACAATTATCTGTAGCTTTGCTGTGCAGCCAAACAATTGTATTACAAAGCTTACGTATATAGTGCTTATATATGTATACATACGTAGTATGGCGGTTCAGAGTTGCCTTGATAAAAGCACTACCGATAAAAGCTCTCATAAAGCTCACTTATACCTACTACTATCGTTACTAACGTGATTGAGTTTACCGACTGCTTCAAAGAATTTGACAATTTCGCGAAATTTCTTTGTACAATTGTATAAATTAAACCGTGCGTTAGATCAGGAGTTCTGAGCTTTTCTTTCTTCTGGCAAAATAAGTATAAAGTTTTGATATGAGATATCCAGCAACGTTAGGACACAGACTGTCTTTCCCTTTAACTGAAGAAGACAGCTTTCACGCTACTGTCGCTACGATATCTGTTTCGGCGGTAAGCAGCTTACGTTGCCATTCGCGAAAGCTTTTTGCGTGTCTCTTCGTATCCAAGCGTCTGTGATACCAACACAGTGATCCGTGAGTAACGGTAACCCTGATGTATCGACGGATTAGTACTACCCCCCAGATAGCATCCCTTATGGGATCTTACGCAAGGGTGAATTTCGCTTTTCTGGCATTAACGAATTTCGCTGCAAGCTCCGACGGCATTTTCTTTTTCTTCCGATTGTTATTTATGATCCTGGATAATCCGAAAAAAATTCTAGAAAAGCACAGAGCACGCGACGAAAAACCGTATATCCGATTAAGATTTTATGTATAGAGAGACAATTTTTCGGCCTTTAATCGTTTAACTGATAGGATTAATATCCGGTGAGAGTAAAGCTGATAAGAAATGGCGTAAAAGCTCAAGCCGGGATAGACTAGCTACGGCCTTGAAGCAGAGAATACTGATGTGGATTAACACTTGGAGCTTAATGCTATATATAGAGGGCGGCTCAGAGGCGTCGCCTGGTTGGCCCGATGACGTCGACGGCGCCTGTCGTCCCGACGCCTAGGCTTGATGAAGTCGACGAACCGTCGAGACGCGATAGTGAAACTTGCCGGTAAATCTTCTCAGTAGTACGTAACTAAGAATCTTTCTTTATCTTTTGTAAAACAAATAAAAGCTTCTTGCTCATCAAGATAAATAAGATTTATGATTTTTTTATATATCAAATTTACTTGATCAATTATATTTGACATTTTCACGTGCGATTTATTCATGGACCATATCATAAAAATTGTATAACAACTGTATTGCTAAGCTACCGACAGATTTTCAAATGTAAAGCTTCAACAGCTTTCACGAAATGCAGCTGTTAATCGATAGCAATAAAGCTCTGGTTGTTACCTACACATACAAATACAAGGCACTACCAGAGCCATTTCGAGTATCGATATTGCAATACATATTTTACACACATAAAAAAATGGCGATGGTACGGAAAGAGGGGGCAAGTACAAAGCATATTTGGCACCATATTTCGCAGCTTATTCGTACAGAAAATGATCTAGCGGCGACTCGCAATTCGTTCGCAATGACACGATAATTAAAAAAAAAAGAAAATCACGATAAAGTCCAGATAAAAAAAAAGTGATTAAAAAATAAAACCTTTCAAATATAATCCCATAAAGGAAGCGATTGTTTACGTCACGCAAAGGGCCGTCCAATGGAACAATGGCCGAATCCAATTCTGACCATAGATTCGGCTTATATCTGAGCCACGTTAGAGTTAACTCTGCCCGGCTGTACCCTCGTATACCGGGTGGTCCTCACAGCCCAAACTCCCCTAGTCATCCATCCCTTATGTTCCAGGTATTCTCATTCAGCAACCCAGTGCCTCTAACCATTCGCCAATAACCAACCCTTATACACGGTTGTCCTTCCTATCTTCCGCCCAGCATCCCTTCTCTCCTCATCTGCCCCTACGATAACCACCGACCCTCTCCCACCCTTTAGTTGGCATCTCCGCCAGATCTACCGACAGACGCGCCAACCCCCCACCACCCCACTACCCTATACACTTGGGTAAACACAAAGAGAATCAGAGATAACACGACATTACATTACATCGCCTCCGAGATATCTGAGCATCTTGAGCTTATATTATCCCGGGACGCCATTGTTGCCCGACAGGGTTACAATGTTTTTGCCCGAGGCCAAACGAAAGCTTTTCCAAAATGCTACCATACCCCAAAGCTCAAGGACGTTGACATTTTTACTTTTACGGCGTCAGGGTGGCCGCTGTCAAATAAGATATTCAGCGATTCCGTATATCCCGCGAAGAGTAAGAAGATCATTGGCCGGTGGGGTGGGGAGGGGAGGGGGGGGGTGGAGAGGGGGGGATGATGAGTTATTTCGGACACGTGTTCCAAAGAGTTATAGGGGTTGCGAAAATTTCTTATAAAAAATACATATGCCAATCGAATTTTTTCTACACCTCATTACGTAAAAAGGGAGGGTAAGAAGGAAACGAAAATAAGGGTTGGTCCTCTGATCGAAATGAAAGATCAAAGTTTTCGCGATAATAGTTACTTTTTGATAAGAGCTATACCGACCCAGCCTAACCCGTCTAAAATTACACAGGTATTCATTCTCGTTACACGAAAGCTCACTGGATAGCCAATTGCTTCTTCCACTTATTCTCTTCCGCTATCTTCATCTCACTCTGCCCCAAGACTTCTACTCGCTATTCCTCTCTCTCTCTCTCTCTCTTTTCCATTTCATTATCTTCCATCTCCAGAACAGCCTCCCGTTCTTATTTCTCTCTCGGAAATTTGTTTATTCCCGTTTGCGCGTCCCGCTACTTCTAACCCAGCGGGGATACGATCCACTGGCGGTAGCAACCACCCCCCTCTCCCAAGCATCCCTTATTTCCCAGGTTAAGCTGCCAAATTGGCCACCATTTCTCATGCGAGGAGGACGAGAATAAAGTAGAAAAATCGTTAGGGGAAGGAGGGAAGGGGGTTCGCGACGTCGAAACGGGAAAGCGCGAGAGCAAATCTACAGATGAATTCAGTCTAAGGGAAGGAAACTTGAATAAAGAAAAAAAAAGAAGTACTTCCCACCCTCTTGATCCAGTTTGTGCTACACGGCTAGCAAAAGAAATTCAGTACCCACGAACCGCCGCAGCAATCGTATATCAACCCCCGTTAAAAATAATCAAGACCGCTACTATGTTTATCCGTCTCTTTTCCACCCTTAGGAGCTCAACCCATACCTCACCTACGGTTCAACCACATTTTCGAAAATATTTGACAAATCGTCACGAACTCGCCTATGGAAAACATTCCCAGGACAAAAACAGAAACGTAGACGAGAATGTAGGAAGTTTTTGCTAACTTTCGCAAGTACACGTGTCAACTCCCCCTCCCCCCTCACACGTACCTATGTACATATATATACGTTGCACGCGAGTTACGTATACGTAACTTACGTATACGTAACTCGCGTATACATACGTCGAACGAATATAGGTACGCGAAGCCAAGTAAACCCCCTTCAACCCCTCGAATTCAGTGCGGGGGTAAAATAGGAGAGAAGGCGTCGCATCAATTTCTCTCGAACTACTATACTCGATCCGTCCAAAGTATCATCGTGTATCACTATGGGGTTTGGTAAGGGTGGGTAGGGGATGGAGTTCCAAGGGTAGCAATCACTATTGAAGATAAATTTCTTTCAGACGGTATGTATCGTCCCATCCAAAGCTCGTGCATCACACATCCCACCCCCTGGTCCAATGAAATAATTCCACCCTCTTTTTCACTCGCGTTTACCAGGTGTATATATATATCGAGTTTTACCTATCATTCTCACCCTTAGATTTTCGTTACCAACCCTTACCGTATCATATACCATATATAGATACAAGACATCCAATTTTTGTAACACCCTCGGTAAGCCGCCTCCCGTGCGCGCAGAGAGGCCGAATTACAGGGGATGAAATCGGACGATAACTGATTTGTAGTAGCACATTGGTTCTCGGACATAAATCTACCCCTTGCCAGCCAAACCAGTATGGCATTCCACACCCCCTTCTCTACCGATTCTGACGCAACGCAACGCCGAACAGCCACTCGTGCAGCTTCCTCCTTTTATGTTATCTACCCTCTCCACCCCCAACCCCTATCCTGCTATCACAATAACGTGCACCCCTTGGGTTCGTGTATGATTTATGTGTGAACACACGTCACGTCCTGTAGTTTCGCATTATTGTGCGGTTCGAGCCCTGGCAGGCCACGTTAACGTAGGTGACGCGAAGCGTCGCGACGCCTCGGAAATTCTATTGGCTTTTCTCTCGTCTCGCTGTTACGTGCGTGTGCGTACGAGGTACAAAGGATGCTGAAGGGCTACGAGGGTGGGTGGTGGAGGGTTGGAAAATATTATTTACCTTGGACATGCAAGGGATGATGAGAGCCAGTTAAAAAAAAATTTTCAAAGCCGACGCCTTCTGTCTTCCTGTTTTCCTTAGACATCTCGTATAATTTTGTATCTCTTCTCCGTGCACTGCCCGAGGCTGCTGGGAACTCGGATGTTTCGTTGAAAGGATGGGATAGTGGGAAAAAGAAATAAAAATGTTTTCGGTAAAAAAAATATGTACCTGTCACTCTGAGATTTTTTGAGAAAATATTATCTTGAAATTTTCTGGAAGAAAGGGGTGGGTGGGGGGTTTCGAGAAAAATGACTTGGGTACTGATAGATAAAATTTTGGATTTTCATCGTTCAAGGGTATGAGAGATTTTATTTCTTCATAAAATAAAATACTCACGCAAATGATCGATCGCCTAATGGTTACGTAGTTTATAGTTCTACCGTAAAATTTTGAAATTTCAATTTTATAATAAATATTTTATCTCACGACGTCGTATCTCTCTTACACAACGTTTTCGCGTAGACGTATGTAGCCCCTTTTTAGATCATCCTCACTGGAGAGACGTATCGAGCGTTGTAAACACGTTAAGTCTATTTGCAATCTCTCTTCCTACAAACAACTGGTCCATAATCTTCTTGCCGGTAGGCATTACAGAGTCACCGAGTAGGTACGGTTCACATGAAGCGACCGAAGCAAACAGCCAAGTGTTTACTCTCCTGATTGGACCATGCTGGCCGGAGCTATGAAGATAAGACCATTGACGAGTGCGTCGCAGGATTTTAAGCAGAGATGAATTTCAAAGACATAAAAAAAAGATACTTCCTTACACATAAAAAAAATCTGATTCAAAAGTCTGTGAAAAAATTGCAAATCGTAATATGAAAAGCAATCGACCCCACAAGAAAGAAACAACCCCTTATCAACTAGGAGGAGAGCGAGTCCACCCCTCTACACAGTAGAAATTCTAATTTTCTTTTTTCTTTAGAGACGCATAAATTTCATGGACAACAGAGGGTTGCCACCCCCAAGTATACCAACACGGTAAATTGCATCTGTTTACAAATGAACCAGCCCTTTTATTAGTGTAAGAGGGAAAAACGACGTCCAAATAGTTCGACTCTGTATTTTTATACGTCTCGTATTCAGCCCCTAGGGGTGATTCTTTTTTTTACATTTCGTAAGTTTCGTCGACCGTATCGCCCGAGTCATTAGCCAAAAATCCTTTTTTCAAAATTATAGATCTTCGCCTGGATCTTTAACCCCATTCTCCATACACTCCATAAAGAATCTACATCCGGGACCGATTCGCGTACAGGGCGAGCACAGCATCGAACCCTTCAAAGTACTGGTACATTCTACCCTCGTAATATCAAAGGCTGCCAACGTCAGGAAATTCGTAAAATCACAGCAAAAGATACTTAATTGGTTTTTCCTTGCTTCGAAAAACTCATCAGTCCTTGCGTCATTACACTTCCGGCTAATCGAAATCACATTGCTCCCCTGCTGAACGGACTACGTTCAGAAGGTCCCGATAGATTGTGGTAACGTCGATATTTTTATTTTTCCTTTTCTCCGTAATTGAAGGATTTAATGTAAAAGGGGGCTGGAGGGTCAGAATAAATGGAAGAAGCAGAGAAAGTCAATAAAATACCGGACTGAGACATTCGTTAAACATGCATAATTAATTAGACTCTGAATCACTTGGTAATTAAATTCGTTCCGTGCTTCGCTATAAATTACATATAAATAACCTTCAGCGATAAGTAACAAAGTAACAAACAAACAAACAGTAGTACATTAATTTTGAATACTTTCGAACTCTATCCTACGTAATTTCGCAATTCTTCACAATCAGCTTCCGGTGATTGATTTGACACAAATATTTATACGTGGATTAAAAGTAAGCTTGACTAAGTTAATGAAATCCAAGAAATGTCAAGTTACCCCCCTCCCTTCTCCGCCTCTCCCCCCTCCACAACAATTTCAGAACCCTTCAAAGAGTTGTATATTTTAGGAAAGGTAATAGGACTGACGTCATCGATTCATTGAATGACGACGATATATATATATATATATATACACACACACTTAGCATTACAAAAAATTAAAGTGTTTTCGATAGTCTCGAAATTCCATCACGAAATTCAAATCCATTTACCTCTGTCAAGCTAGGATGAAAATGATTCGTAACAGCCGTGAGAATGTGGGGCAACTCGACGCCGGGGATTCCGAGTTTGACGCGAGTCCATTAGGAGTTACGAGCGTCGGCCGGTTAGCCATGGGCGCCAACTTCGAATTGCGTCTACGTGTAAACAGCTATGTCGCGTAATGGTATCCCCGTCAGAGATTACTGTTCCCTGACAAAGTTCTCGAGTAGTGTATGCCGATAGGTAGTCAGACAGGGATACGCAAAGTAGAAGTTCCGGCGTTGATCCGCGATAGGCACTGACGTAATACGAGTACGCGAAGTGGATTCGACTTAACAAAAGACGAAAAAAGGAAAAAAAAATTGTACTGGAAAAAAAGCATTACAAAGAGCGTAAAAAAAAAGATGGGCGAAGGATGGAAGAATTTAGATGAAAAAGGAAGAAAAGTGGTACAGGGGGCGAGGGAGGGGGGCGCGACAGTGCAGAAAATACGTAGGAGGAATGCAAAAGGGGTGTCGCTGCGAAACGGCCGCAAAATGGCTTCATTTTTCGCGACGTAACGAGCTCCGGGGATTGCGCGTGGTAACAGGGGTGGTTTTAGGGGGGTGGTCGGGGGTTGGTAATAACGGACCGTGCACGTGCAGCTTGCACTGTGGCAGCGGCGGCACCTTTCTCGGAAACGATTCAAAGAGCCACCCATTGTAACCATCCATTATGGTAACCAACATACCTAAGGGGGATGTGCTCGAGGGATGTTTTACCTGGTATTTTCTTGGATACTCGTGGTGCTTCGAAATGTTATTTATTGTGGAATTCTTGGAAATTCACGATTTTTACAAAGATTTACAGCGGGACTTGATAAGAAGTATATACATATATATAATCGGGATCACGGAAAAAATCACGATTCAGATGTGCCAATGATTGTCCAAGGGCTTACAACGTCAAGGGCTATTCAACGGACCCCTGCGGGTCTTTTAGGATGAATCGAACAGTGGAAGAAGAACGTTATTCTGATCCAGGTAATTCTACCGTATAAAATAATCGTTTATATCACCGACGAATGAGCCCGGATTACGTGCTATCGTCCACAAATTACTTATTTAAACAGAAAAATCCCATTCGGGGGTAAAGAAAATTTGCGTTAGCATCGCTACGCCTATCTACACCCACTCATGTAATCCTAACACCAAAATAGCCTTGGATTACCTAAGCCTAATTTCAGATTTTTATTTTGACATGTATTAATCGGAAAGAAAATTTTTTACATCAAAAGGAGTAAATAATAATAGTAAATAAAATAGTAAGAAAATGTAAGCCTTGGGGGGGGGGGATGTTTTTTCTGAATTTTTGACTAACCAGTTCGATGCGTTTTATACCATTTATATATATATATATATATATATATATATATATATATATATGTATGTTTCGTGTCTTCGTATTCGTTGATTCAAAACTTTTGGACTTTACTATACTTCACGTCTATTGAGACATAACACGATAACACGTAAAGCAGTAGCGAAGAGAATCGAGCGTATATACGTGGCGTATAGGAATATAAATGAGGAGTGAAATATATAGGATTTGGCGAGGTATTTAAAAAAAGTTTTACGCGTAATATCACACACCGGGAAGATCATAAGGGATCTGTCCCCTTATTGTCGTAGATAGAGTGTGTTGTCAGTAATGGAAAAAAAATGGAAAATAAGAAAGATTTTTGTAAATTAAAAATGGTAGAAAAATGAAATAATGAAAAATTGTATTCCTGCCTCCGGTGGCAGGATATACGTTTATCACATTTTGTCCGTAAAACGTGTCGCATTTGAAATTTAAATACCGAAGCGACAGCAGCGCTATCGCTTCCGGTGAGGGGATTACGTTCTCGGTCGGACGTCGTGCCATTGTCTTTGGAGAGACGTCAGCTCGCAGCAACGAGATATAAATAGAAATTATTTAACGGGTGAGATTAGTGTAAAAGCTGCGAAAACAATGGACACCGTACAATGGGACGTCAGTAACGCGCATGCGCGTGGACTCGTATTTCAACGAGCATTTAAACAGTCAACAGCGAAATCTCCGTGGCAGCTGGCAAAGTCGTTATTAAATTTAAAAATCAAAAGATACCTACTGTGTCGACCAGGAGAATATCAAGTACAATGGGTGCTGTGGGTATAAATAATATTTTTTCGAAATATACACTGCATGAAAAAATGAAAGAGCTTTCAAAATGAAACGTAGTACATGATATCAGACTGACATTTATCCACATAGTCGTGTAGATAACTGAGGAAATTTTGTGCAAAATTCAAATTACGAATATTTCGATTTATAGGAATTAATAATTTTTGAAATTTGAATTCACGTCCAATAGGTACCAAAGTACGGGTGCACCCGATTGTCAATATTTTTTGAAAATGAAAATTTTCAAAATTATCGATACTATCGATCTATCGTATTGAAGCAAGGAACTACAAAAATTCGTACTGATAAGATGACTTTCCGTGGATAAGATTTATCAGAAAATATTAAAATCCAAGTAGAGTGGATGTCCTATTGTTCGGGTATATGCCAGTAATCTTCAGTGTGTGCTTTGACTATAGCTAAATCTATAGTATTATAACACAACAGACGATTACTGGTACACGGCCGATGACTGTGCCATTCATCCTACTTGGATTTGACGCGACGACGTCGACGTCGCCGTGCAGTGACGCTGCTTTTATCTACCGCTCATTAAACGGGAAGTCACCGGATGACGCTGAAAGGCAGAATCGACTCGGGATCTTTCAAAGATTTCGACGTCGTCGCGACGCGTATATTTCACTGTAAAATAGTTATGAGTCGTGCTTTCGCGTCAAATGTCAATGGCCCCGACAAGACATGCACTACCCTGACACTTGGTGACGTGTCGCACAACATCCCCGAGTGCTGAAGGGCTTTGACATATCTACAGCAACTTTCATCCCCATAGAAACGACGCTTTCGTAAAAGAAGCGTCGCGAATACAGTCACCAGATATTTTACCTACATTCAATCAGAAGTCCCGTCGGTGTTGAGATAAAAAAATTATCCGAGTCAGAATTCCCCCATTTTCGATAATTACTCGACGTACCTTCAGATCGATACCCGCTTCAAAATCGTATGCATACAAAAGGGGATCTCGGCCAAAACAAATATTTTCTTCAAAGAAAGCTTCGTTATATCGTCTTAGAGACGAAGTTACACAAAGATCGACACAGAAAACAAAAAATGACAGAATAAAGCACCAAGGAAGAAAAATTAATGAGCACGGATTCCCTCCAACAGAGATCCGCTGTTCCTTCGAACGTGAGCCGCCAGCAGCGCCAACGGCGAACGTTGAAATTAATAGTCACATTAGTCCTTGCGTTTCGTTATGGCTGAGCTAGCCGAGTAAAAAGCTCCGGGGCTTAAACGCTTTTGCAAACGTTCGCACTGCCAACTGCCGGATAAGGGTTTTAGAATGGAAACCGAGAGATTGCCAGTTGCTTGTACGATGACCACCTACCAACTATAAATACATATGTAAATTTTTAAGAAGGACACTTCTCAGAAAATTTTATTTTGACTATCGATAGTTATATAAGGACACTCGTTTGTCAGGACAGGCCCGATTTCACCTTGATACGTAAGGTACACTGTCAAGACAATAAAGCGGCACTCACATCGAATTTTTCAAAAAAATTTTCATGCTAGATACACGGATTCGTGATGAGTTCATAAATGGTGTCGCTAGGGTACATTAGATTAGAACTCCAATGCCACGGGTTTCAAGGTTTATTTTTTTTAGAAAAAAAAAACATTGGCTTTTTGTGAGCGCCACACGTCCTCTGAACTACCCTTTGGCAAGTATATATATATATATATATATACATATATACGTATATACCCCTGTATACAGTTCTGAACCGGTACCTCTCCAGCTGGAAAGGGTCTGACATGGATCAGCGTTCATTAACAGAAACAGTATAACTAATTGATTGGTCCAGATACACGTAGAACGTACAAGCTACGCATTTATCTCTTTTTTAATTACATCATTAATTTTTAACACGTTCGAGCGAAACACACACGAGTATCCTGATTTCGCAGAGTGACCTAACCTATAGCGCTGTGCTTGACTTTCTACCTTATTACGTAACCAGTGGACCTGTGGTTAGACCTATATCTTAGAGTGGTAACGTTTAAGCGACTTGATCCCTGACCCCAATTTCATCTCTCCTAAGCCATTCCACGGCCGGTTTGGTAGCGCTGGTCCTAAGGCCCTGACGCCCCCGTTTGAAAAGGGACCCTCCTCTTCGAACGCTGGCACAACTTTCGGACATTAACAAGTCCACGGATGACAGGATGCTGACCCGTGTCAAATGGACGCGGGTTTACCCTCTCGTCACGCACTCCACCTCGGTAACACGATCTAAGGGTGGATCCTAACCGGTCGCTGCTACATATAAAGACCACCGACGGTATCTGGTTGCGCCATTATTATTGACGTCACGAAGGGGCGAGGGTGACGTTTTTACGGGGAACGACTTATTCGCAATTAACCCTCGGGATAATTAAAAGATGGCGTCTGACGCTTATAAATGTATGAGATGTAAGGCTTGGGCCACTTACAGTCGACTGCCAGAAATTCCGGTGAGTCCGAGGGTGGTTGCGGTTGGGGGTGGTCGCCAAATCCTCTTTTCAGGAATTCTGAAAATTAACGAGAAAATCGTTACTTTGGAATTACGTTACTCTTAACGCTTCGTTGGATGCATTTTGTTAAGGGGGGTGGTTGCTGAATGATCGTTTCTTGGGTGGGGAACGAAAGGGAGATGGAGAGGAATGAAAAAAAGCGGGATGAAAGAAGGAGGAGAGAGAGAGAGAGAGAGAGAGAGAGAGAGAGAGAGAGAGAGAACTGCTGCGTGCAAACTCATCGAGAGTCCAACACGTAGAAGACAGGATGATGAGAGGGGGTGGAATGGGATAGAAGAAAAAAGTATTTGTCTTAGAAGGTTCACGACATAAATCATGGCCGGTAGGAGAAACTGGCACCCTGGGGACCGATAAAAAGATTAATAAGAAGAATAAATTACGCTATGAATGGTGGTAGGGGGGAGCGAGGGTCGAGGAAGAGGGGTTGGATTGGGAGGGGGGGGGGGGTGTCTTGCTACCGGAGTTAAAGCATCCGAGGTGGGGTAGGTCAAACGTTCGCGCAAGCACCCCTACGACCTTCCCGGCACGCTCGTGAGATTTTTCTTTTTATATTTTCCAACCCCTTAATGATCATTAGGACCCGAGGAGAATTACGACCCTCGACAAGGTACGCGCGTGCGCGTAGATGTCTAATAATATTTCTGAGAAATTAAAAAAAATTTTTTTAAATCATAACATTAAATTACAACCCTTGTATAGAGTCACGTTTATTTTATTCCTTTGTTCTGAGAGGTTGCCAGACATTTTTTTTTTTACGTGATTTAGTAAAAGTACAATTGCGTGTAAAGGATAATAGAAAAGAAATTCTATTAAAATGACAAGAGAAAAAGATTTCGCCGTTCTCGTCTACTTCTTCTTCCTCGTTCCTCTGCTTGGTGGTGCCGGTTGATTTTTTCTCCATTGCGGAAGTGCTTCGGCAACGGGATTCACCCTTTCCTTCGGAAATCCTGTATCGTTGAAAAAAATTGTATCAAAAACCATAGCCGGGCAGTCGATTCACGTAGCAAAGATTATTTACGAATAAGTATACAAGTACGACGTGCGAAGTATACGACTTGTGTGCTTACGCTTGCACGTATCAGGCGCAAAAGGATCATCCATCATGTAATTCCAGTTCCTGTGTTAAATCCGTACGTGCTGCTTCTAACACGACGGCACTGTGCATTTTAAACACCCTGGCAAAGCTTCCATATTCGTGTCGGTAGACGAAGAGGAGTGGACGGAGACGAAGGAAGAAGAAAAATCTAACCACCCGGTAGCTACGTATTCCGATGCAAGCTCGTGTGCGTTCAACGATTCGGGACTCTGGATTAACCCGAAATTTTTTGCCCGTAAAATTTTGAGTAAATTTTCTGCGGGAAAAAATGCGTGCTGTTGTACTTTATTATTGGGAAATAATAAAAAAATTGCGAGATGCACTACATGCACGATGGCGAAATTTTTTTTGCAGAACCATGACCATGCAGAGACCAAGGAAAAATAAGGGATGAAAATATTTGGACTGTTTGATGAAATTGAAAATGATCAAAGACCGAGTGTACAAAGTGAAAAATTGAATGTTTACGAAAAACAGCAATCGGCAGCCAATTTAAATTTTATCCTCTGGTTCAAAGTCGAACATCGCCCGTGTCCGAATGGCGATGACTAATTGGAAAAGTACATTAGCGCTCGAGAATGACGTATGCGAGAAGTCTAAGAGCCAATGGCGTAGAAATCGAGATTTCAATAAGGTCGAAGAACTTATTAGGTGCTTTCATCGTGCTCGCAAAGCCATTCAATTTACTGAGAGAGATTTTCGCAGGAGTGACTACACCTTAGACGGGAATGGAACGGCGAGAGATAGAAAGGGAAGAAAAATAAAGGAAAATAAAATTCAGGTAGTACGGGCTGAGGGAAGGAGGAGGCAGAAGAAAAAAAGAATGTGACGACGGTGAAAAAGCTAGAAAAGGGAGATACGAAGAGAAAGATAAGGATGGCGAATGTGGATTTGCGGATCACACAGTCGGAGTCACCGAGGGAAAATACTGAAATATATGTTTTTACTGTCGGAAAAGCAATTTCCCAACGGCTTCGAATGAGACCTGGCATAACCTCGTAACTATGCCTACCCTCTTCGGAAGTAGCAGCGGATGACTCTTCAAATGGAAAATCTACTAGATACGTGGGAACGAGGGAGCGACTTTCATCCCTTAAAAATAGGGGATGGAAAATTCTACTGGGAAAAGCACAAATTTCACGGTTCGTCAACGAGGAAAGGCTTGGTGGCTCCTTACGAGACACTATATATAAACAGCCCTTGTAATTCCTTGTTTAAACAAAAAATAATAATAATTATCACTTTAATCTTCACGATAAGTAGACACAATATCATTTCACAGAACAGACTTTAATAAATTAATTAAAAAATTTCCATACTCATTTACGAGGGTGGATTGATAAGTTTCCGGCCTGACTAAGAAAAACAAGGTTATTTAAAATTTTTTTTTTTTATTT
>JAYRCB010000388.1:60852-91681 GCA_036026315.1 Trachelus stipa
AGCACCCCCTCCCCCTCGAGTAGTGATCGACAAGCACTGCCATCCTGCGACAAATTTTGAAACTTCTACTATTCGCAGTTGTCTTCCGCCTTAGCTCTTTGCGTCTGTATATTTGTCTGACCTACTGGCTACGTCGTCCTTGTTATTTATCTTTCCTTATTACGAGTCGTCAGCACGTTGCGCTTTTTCTAAACTGCAGATTGGAAGCACAGTGTATTAAAAAATATATATATATTCCCAACGGATATAATATATATATATATATATATATATATATATATATATGTATGTTCTTCACAAGTTTTAATCTTTAGGTTACAAAAACTCGGGTTAAGCTATGCTGGAAACTTGAACAGAGAATGAGATCCAAACTCATTTTGGACGGTAAAAAGTTTCCTTATGTTGGTAGAAATGGTCAGCCACGATTACCAGCCAGAACTCTACTGCGAAGCCAATGAGTTTCAAAGTTAAACTTAATTTTCCGGGCAATCAATCGAGACTCTATTAAGGCAACCGTAGGATGCTGGACTCGTTAAATAATAATTTTCTATTCTCCTTAGGGAACTCAGACTTTGGAACTTTGAGTTTATAATGAAATTTGGAAATTGTCAGTACTTTTAAGTTCTGCAAGATAAATCTGTCGCCGAGTACATTTCCCACACACAACATACTATAGAGGATTATTCAGTAAAAACGCACAGATGATTCTACCCCATAAATCAAATCAACAGTCTAACTTTAGTGACGTGGTGAATCACCCTATATAATAATTTTCGTATAACTATAGCCATGTACAAAAAAACTGATCTCAAAAAGTCAATAAAAAATAATATATAAAAATTCTGGAACTTTGCCAAAAATATATTTGGCCCGGTCTCTTTCACTCCCATCTGTCAAACTGCATCCCACGTGCTGGCAGCCACGTGCTCTCAATCGATTTTAATTTCTTGTCTTGCTTGACATCTGAAAGCTTACGACAATTTTAATATTATGTCAGGACGCTTTTTCTTTAAAATCGATCAACAGGGTTGCCCAATACACTTGAGGGACGTCGCGACGTCCTATACTATTTCGGCGTCACCACGACAGCTGAACCACATATTTCTGCATCTTACGTGTCATGGGAAATTTAGCAGGTGCATGTGAGCCGTGTACTGTTTAGCATTGGAAATGTGAATCGTTTTGATATGTGTGTCTGTATATGTATATATATATCAAAGCGGTTCACACATATATGTATATCCCTATCCACATCGGTAAAGCACTTGGGGCAAAGTTAAAGCTTCCAACTCGACCGGATGTGCTTTCCGGCACTTCGCTTCCTCTCTATTTCTCATAGTTCACACCACCCTCTCAACCTATATTTGACACTTATTCGAAGTCCGTCTTGAATTTCGATGTGTACCAAGCAGGTGTCGAAAATTCATTGATCCGATCAAAAAGCGAGACATTTTTCGAATATATCTTATTGGAAGGAAAATAAAAAATGTGTTAAGAGTAATGGGAATAATTTGGTCGGGTGAATATTTGCGTAAAAATAGAATTTACGCAGAAATTTCCAATAATAATCATATACGGATACGTGCACGCGCTAATGGTCACGTGCGAAGTTCGTTATCCTTTGCTGCCGTTAATTACAATCGTTCGTTAATTACAAGGCGTTCTCATGATTTTCCTCGTTATTTTCCGGTATCGCGTGAAATTTTCATACGAGAAAAAAAATTTAATGCGATCACCACTATTTCCGGTAATCGGACCGTAATTCCACTTTCTACCCTTTCCCGCACGGCGATATTCTCTCGGGATAATTTTCTATTTCAAAACTTTCAGATTGCTTCCGAAACAATCCGCCCTTCTCTTTTTTCCATATAGCAAAAATCACCGTCTGAGAAACTCACCACCCTAACCTCACTAGCCTCATTCAAATCTTCTTCGCCAACTTGTTCTCCCTCCCAACTAAACTGGCCCCGACCTTTTGAACTGATTAATATTTCTTCTGGACTTCAAGCACTTTTTTTCCGATTCAGTAATACCGAGCAAACTTACCGAACACTTATAAGATCGATTGCACTTACCTAAAAAACACATTAGGGGTCTATATACATAAATGTAAGTCAACTTAACCTTAAAATAAATTACAAACGACATTAAAATACTAAAATATCTTGACTGATTCAAATTCCAATTAACATAGGATTCATGCGACATTCAAAAATGTAAAATTTGTAAAAAAAAATATTTTTATATAATTTTTATCAAACTTCATAATTCCTTCGTATGACCAATGCAATCGCTTCCGGAAGTACGTAATGAATGATAAAGCTGTTGTACAGTCTATACAATCAATTCTTATAAAATGACCATGTTTGAGGGTCTGCCTTAAGAATAGCAGCGTATATAACCATAATCCCAAAAGTGCCCTTCTGGTGATTACCCAACCGTAGAATAGAGGTTCCGTAGAATCGCGATCAAAATGGTGCGAACGTGAGACATCGAGAGTGGCAAGTGTACCGGAAGCACGTAGGATGTGGAACACAAGCGACCAGTTTCCGGCGGACGGTTACGTATGTAGCTACGATAAAATTCCAGTTGGCCGAAAAACAGTAAAACCTTCAACGATATTGAATCGAATGGCAAAATAAAGTGTACCGCTATAAAATCATCGGCGCTCTTGTCATACGGCCATTTCACTTTCTCCGGACCACGCATATTCCGGTATACATATAAATCTAATTCCGGTGCATTGATCTCGAATAAAAAATAAAATTAAACAATGAAATAAAATTTTTATCTTCCATTCGTAATCCTAGTGAAATTATTCCACGGTAATTCCTGAAGGAAATCATCCAGAAAGACCTTATTTACCCATAAGAATGCTTAATGCAATTTTGCTGAGAGCAGCATCCGCTGGACCAGCGGAAATAGTTTGTGGTAGTAGGAACAGTAAGTATAAAAAGGATGAATCTCTCTTGGGATCATATCATTTTGATACAGTAATGGATGCTGTGACAGGTAACGTCAGTCAAGAACAACTCTGACATGACAGTCGTACTGTAACAATGAGTTATAATCCTGGTACACAGTCGAACAAGACATCTCATTAGGGATGCTGTGTACGAAAACAATGTCATCTTGATTTTGTACCAAAAATATGACAGAGGACCGTATATTGTTGGGACTTATCTGTATCTTTGTTATGGAAAAGAATTATTACGTCAGGTAATTTTTATTCGCTTCAAATTTTTTCATCTGGACCAATTCACCAAATTAAGGGATATTGATTAATCTCGTGCCAGTTTACGTTATGGAAGCCTCTTAATTTCCCTGACGAATCAATTTGTTCTGTACCAATGGTAACATACGTGGAAGACATATGTATTCATATGTGTCTACACATGTGACTGAAGTATCATATCGTGATGATACGAATTGTTCGCGCTTCAGGCTTCCCTGAAAGCTTGTAATTTCCGGAGTGCTTTAATGTGGACCAAGTTGGATAAACGTGTGGATATAACATAACAATGATACGTTTGCCTGAAATGATACTAAAGACTTGAATTAGGGGTAAGTATATTTTTATTGGATATTGCATAAATATATATTTATTTATTATTAAAAATATATGATAAAGTGAAAAAAATGGTAGTTTAAGGCTAGGACGGCTAGAAATTATTTTTTTATTTACACGTAGCGACTAGCGACACAAGGAAAAGCCATCCTGTGGACTCTAATTAATCAGGGATGATTAATTACTATATCCCCCGCTGACCATAGGCAAGGTGTTTCCACCCCTACGGATATTAATGAACTACTAATTGATTTATGTTATCTCATAGCCACCCCAAACCACTAACGATCCATAACCAGACGAATACAGGATCACACTGACTCAAGGTATATATATATCTCAGTGAATGATCCATCTCCTTCTTGTTCGCAGCATCCAAAAATTGGGACCGTGATTTCATTGGGCCTTGAATCTTGTATATAAATTAAGGCAGATAAGAATTTTCCGGAAATCTTTTTTTCCGTCACCTGCATATCAGTCCAAAAGGAAAAGATAAATCCCATCCGGGGGAGCCACAAGGGATGGTTTTCCAGTCCAGCGGAAAGAAAGGTTGTTCAAGGCGGGAAAAGTCGGAAAGAAGTAAATTCGCCTTGATGATAAAAAGAAAAAGGAAAATGTAATATCTATAATAATACCCATAATACAAAGAGTCAGAGGGTGGTTAAGTGGAAAGCCAGAATATCGAGCTTTGGTAATTTCCTCTAATTACCATCCTCCCCCCAACCCAGCCCACCACCCTTGCTAGTCCCTAGCAGCAGCCATGATGGCCAACCCCCTGTTAGAGAAATTGGTGGCAGACGAGGATTTTGGTTTTGGTCTCATGCTGTTAGCCTGGCTAGGTTGGGATTGAACGGAGCTTGGGCCAATACCCGTGGGTAACGTTGGACGTAGTACAGGATGATGCTTTCGGTACGATACCATAATACCCTATGAAGGATACGCAGATACAAGGTAGTATAATATTACAACTATCGTCTGGCGCATTGGTTTTTTTGCGTTAACCACATTTTTCGTTATTCTATTGGAAACTCAAACTTTTAATGCTCTATAAATATTTCAACGACCAAGTCCGAAAGCATCCTCTGAATTTCCTTACCCAGGTGTTACGTCACTTCCCCATTGCGACCGACCGTGACACTGGTTTGCCTAATATTTATGGGTTAATTATACGTCGCGATATATATATAATATCCTCTGGGATCAATTTTTAGTTGGTAATCGAAATTCTTACGGGGATGACATGAACGGTACTGATGAAAATTTGAGTAATTTTTTTTCAAGTTTCATTATTCGTGTTAAGGGATGGTGAAAAAAATTATTTTTTTTCTTTATCACTACAGCCCACCCTGGTACGAAAGGTAGATAAATTTTGTTCAAGGATTTCCACAATTCCTATAGACGACTACTGGCAGGTGTGTTCCTCGGGGACCATGTAACACTCCCTATGGCCATCCACTATTCTTAGGCATTCAGGTCCCCATTTCTCCAATCAGCTCCGCTTTTATTTCGTGGATAATCCTATCCAATGGTAACCATCCTGGCGTGTCTTTCTTTCGCTATTTTATTTTCTCTTCGCCCTTTTATTTTTCTCTTTTTTTTCACCATCCTTACTTTCCTCCCGCTTCTTTACGCTCTACCGACGGAAATCTCGAGAACCTGCTTTCTTGCGGATAAATTCCAAATCCGCTCAAATATATATTGCGCCTACGCACGTGTCTATACGTGGACAAACTTCTAAAATAAACTGCGTCACCGTAAATCTTATAAAAACAGAACAAATAAATATAAAAAAAATGGACGATAAAACCTTATAGAATTTACTACATTCGTTATCGGACAAAGACAAAATTAAATCGAAATTGAAATTGAATAAAAAATCTTATAATGTAAATAGTAGAAATAAATCCTATTAAAAATAGATCAAATCGATCCAATTTGTGAATAGGCAATAGTTGGCAATAAAACTTTATCAAAATTACAACCGCGTGTAATTCGACAGAATAATTAATTAAAAATACAATAATGAAAAAACTTTTATCCTCAATAATAAAGCCCAAAAAATAACCTTAATCCCTCAATATTTATCCCCTTTCACATATAATCACTAATATCACATCTTTTTACGTGGAAATTTAGAACGTAGATCCCAGTTTTGTTCTTCGTCACGTTCTAGCGATAAAAGAAACTCCTATCTGTCAATCACAAATTTCCCATATACTGCATCATACATACAACCACACACGATACAGCCTATAGAGGAAGTTTCATCTTCTGGCATAACGTTCAGCCTGCACAGCGATTCATGAATCTTCGTATCCACACTGCACGAATCGCTCACAGAATTTACAATGGCGGCCATTGTGCTTCCTAAGTCCCTGGCCGAGTATTCGTGGTTGGTAGACCATACGTGAGTAAAATATACGTGAGCATTATATTTCTGATGGAAAGTACAGCCATACATATGAATTCAAACAGTAAACATTAAAATAAATTTCCGTGGATCGTACAATATAATTAAAAAAAATTTATTTTCTCTCAGCATCCGTCTGGTCCATTGACGGCCGTTACTACTTGAAAATACCAAATACCACAATATACAGATATTCTCACGTATATTCAGTATACAAGTGAAACAAACTTCGATAAATTGATTTATTTTTTACAAAATCTTTTTTTCTCTCACAGCATCCGTCTGGACCACTACCAGTCTTTACTACTTATTCAAATGCTTCTGCAGTGTCTATAAAGGTGCCATTATTATTATCCTAGACAATGAATATTATCCAATGCCTTAAACCGTACCAAAGAAGATGATTCGGGACAGTTGGAAAAGACTGGTGGAACATCAAGGGTATTAGCGAATCGTTATTTCCTAATTCAGCAACTTCAGCACGTCCAGTCCGGGTTAAAAGTTTTAACTCCGTCGCGTCAGAACTCTTAATGCCTTTACCGTCAAAGATATCCGGCGTTAAGTCTTCGCCAGGATAAATTCCTAAGGGTGGTAATCTGCCTCCCGCGAGTATGACGGGGTTGCAAGTAATTTCTTTGAGGGTTGCTACTACCTACCCCACTCGACGATGGCAGAAAAGTACAGAGGAAGGATAGAAGAGCAAGCAGTGCGAATTGCTTAAGGGTGCGAAGCCTTTTGTCTCCGTCTTATCCCTTTTTTACCCTCGAGTCATCAATTACTTTTATTTCTCTTTTTATCAACCCCTTTTTATCCCCCGAATTTTTTCTCCCTGTATATTCTCGCATCCACCAGCAATTAGGCAGAGACGCGTAAATCGCACGGTTAGGGGATGATTAAGTTGCATCGAATCTCTACAAAATTATCTTTTGCCACTGATACGTAATTAGGGGTGAAACCGCCAATAAATATCGGTAGCATCCCCTTATAAGACAAATCCCTTCAAATACGTATGATTTCCAGTCAAAGCTGCTTCGTCGGAAATATCCTTTTAAAATATTTCACTGATCCGCGTAAACGGCTGATAATAAATTTCAGTTTTGGAAAATTCGTAATTGGTCATTGATACGTATTATTGGACTTCGTTGATTAAATTTAGACCATTAAATATTCTGAATATATATATATATCACATTGGTAAAAGCGTAGTTTATAGAATGTATACATATATATTATACATGAATGCAACGAGTTCTCCGCAAAATAACTGTATCACTCTGATCTGACAATTCGATAACGCAAACTTTTCTTAGAACTAATAAATTATTCACTCTGTTGAAAAAAAGAGGGTAGGTAGGAGTCGAAAAAAAACCAGCCACTTCGAAAAGTCAAGTTTTGCCATTTCCATTTTGCACGTAAAATACGTACGGTCTGACGTAAAACTTTTAATTAACTGTATATGAGATCGTATTAGTACGTGACCGAAATTTTACCCCTATGCTTATTCCCGTGGGAGGGTAAATTCAAATCGTAAAATGGTATACTCTCGATCATCCCTTAAGGACTTTTAGTATACGTGACGTCATCGTTCAGTGAACATTATTAATCGAAATGAAGTTTACTGCCACGTACCATATATACCAGTGATTTGAGGAATAATCAGAAAGCTTGAATAGTTAGAAACAGTTCTGTATATGTATGGTATATATATATATATATATTCTCCTGACTGATATATATATATATATATATATATATATATATATATATCAGTCAGGAGAAATATCACAGTATGTGACAGACATTTCGGAGAGATATTCCAACGATCAAAGGAATCGCTTCATTAGTCATTTCAAGGCAGGTGATCAAAGTGAATTTAAATTAAAAGAGCTGCTTCATTACCACTTGTCCGTATCTGAAACAGCTTCAGGCATAACGTCATCTGTTAGCACTATAAATTAAGTATCAATAAAATTAAAAAGGATATTAAATAAAAATTGTGCAATTATAAAAAGAATTATAACAAAACATACATAATTATCGATGGCAAATAATCATTAATAAATAATACAATAATCGCGATAAATTGTGAATAAAAATTTTATCTCATCCGTCGCTAAACCGTCAAAAGTATCAAATATGATTTACCGTATAATTAAAAGGATACCAAGAATTTAGATTATTCATCCATTAAAAATCTAGGAGTTAAATTTTCTAATTGAATTTTTTTTTCTTCGAGAAGTTTAATTTCCCTAAAGCACCCAGTAAATTTTTATTTTTAAATGAAAATTTGAAATTCGCGATGCTTTGAACTCTGCTGCCAGTTTCACGTAGATAGCTGAGTAACGTTGCGTAAGATCTGGTGTATCTCAAAAGTGCCTCGAGCCATTCACCGTTAGCTGTGTTCACTTATTTCTGGTTGGACTGGCAGTGAGCAGCAATGGTTCAGAGAGATGGCCTTTGTTTCAACTGGCGTCTCTTGTTTGATTCTCCATTCCGTATTTGGCTTGCCAGCAAACCTACCCCTGGAGCCAGTACCCAGCATCACCCCTCGAGCGCCATTCTCTCCAGCGCGATAACCTTCCATCCCTTAACAATCCTGTACCATTCCCCATGGGTTCCCAGAGCCTAACCAAGCCCTGGAGTGACCACCATACACATTTCAAGTGTTTGCTAGGGTGAAACAATTAGGATGTACCCGCGTCCAATTTGCTAAGGGATGATTCGTGACCCGTCGTTTTGAAACGTAACGACCCTGGTGCGAGAAAGTAAAAATTGTGTATAAATAAAAAAAAAGTCAGACAGATACCAGCCGAGCAATGTGCATTAACTTTGTACATGTCCCAAAGGGCGGAAACCATTGCAAATGTGAAAGGGTCTTCCTTTTTATGAAAATAAGGGTAGTTGGGGTTAACGTGCGTCCATCCCCCGTCAGAGGTTATGCCCGGTTTGGAGCGTCCCTTTCGCATCCTTAACGATTTTCTGTCGTCGCACGTGTGGGGAGGGCGTTGCGACGCCTCTGCTGGGGATATTTGAATTTATCGGCCGATATCGGAAACTACTTTACCGACCGACAATAGATTATTGCGGGTTCGAATCCTCGAGGCGTTTTCCAACGCCCTTCGCCCTTTTTACAAGTCACACAGTATCCAACGACATTAATATTGCCCGTGGTACCTCTCCTTCGTATGGAACGCACCCTTATTATCTACTTTTTTTGGTAAAGCCGCGCCAAAAATTGGCCTCGTGAATGTTTCACGGAGATGCAGAGTTCCAAGGGCGACGGATAGAACAGGGGATGTAAATGCTTGAATACACGTACGAGGGGTTGAGATATTTTCAGGAGGGATGCTACCCTGGGAAAATATTCTCTTGCGAATCGTCTCACCCTATATAACCCCCTGGACCCCTTTGCCAAGAGGAAGCGAGACCACCCCTATTCAGCTCCTCCAGGACATTCAGCCTTGGGGGGGTAGTAACAGCAGCCACCGCCCCTAGATGCAAGGACTTTCACTGCAGCCCTCATGCAAATTCCCCAATGAAATAAGGTCAGACCGGGATAAGGACTACGAGAATAAGGAGAACTTCCGTCGGGATTTAAGGTCCGGATTCTCGGAAGCTTTAAGCCCAAAATCCCAGACGATGCCGCGCGCGTCCGCCTTCGGTTTACTTAACTTTGAGCGGCTTTAAATTTAAATATGTTTAAATTCAAAGACGTCCGTCCAATCCCCACCCTTGTTGTATTCGCTATTCATGCTGCACTCCCGAGAACAACAGCAATGAACGAACCTAACCTACCCTTAAGCCTTGATAGAGGCACAAAGAGTACCTATAGGTTAACGTACTTAATACCCTTATACCTAACTCCGACAGGCGCCCTTCGATTTTCTCAGGCCTTAACAAGATACAATTCTTTTTTTTTTATTTTTTTTTTGGTACTACCCCCTTTTTTGTTCATCCTCTCCTTTGGCCTTGGTGCCTATATCGTACCTAGTATGGTATCAGAACGCTAAACGTAATCGACGACCTGGGAGCGATTACCCGGCAAACGAGTCCGATGAGAGAAAAGAGAGTCAAAAGTCGACCTGGCCCGCGGCCTTCGACGGCTGGAAAGAAGTCGTTACTGCATCGGACGAGTGCCAAGTTTGTCGAAGCTTGCGGCAGTAATCTTTTCTCCTAGAGCCACGAGTGGTGCAGGAGGCAGTAGATGAGGTAAGGTGGGAAGACAGATAGATATAGACATAGACAAGAGATCGTGTCGGAGGGTAGAGGAAGTACAAAAATGGGATAATCGAAGAGCTAGGGGTAGGAGTTGAAGGGTGGATGGAATAATTCATTGTGTCAAATAAAAAGTCGGAAAGTGCAAAGCCGAGGGGAAGGAAAGTCTTTTTTTTCTGTGAAAATACTGAAAGAAGATTGAAGGGTTGGATCGATAGAAGGAGGGGGTGAAAGTAGGGGGTGGTAAATATCTAAAGAAATAGTAAGAGGTAAGTGGAGCGTTGGTATATGGTGACAGGAAATTCCCCTAGGAGACGAATGAGACTCTGGTAATAAAACTGACCTCCCCTTTCATCCCTTATATATATACTGGATAAATACAGCTCGACAGAAATTGAAAACCCCTCATTTTTAATCCACTATTCCCTCTTGGAACATCGAACTGCTCCAATGGCCAATCACGGTCGGCCATTCGTAACAATCCCAATGGTCCAACAATATAAATCACGGGACCGTAGCGAATTAGTGTATCGTCCAGGAGAAAATGTTTTGAACACTCCGCGCACTGTCACGAATGTTTCGAGTGATTTATAGAGACATATTGAATTATTAGTCCTTCATACCCAAGTACAGTAGTACCAACACGTCAGTGAATTTGGGTACAAACAATTAAATCAGGCAGCCATTGATAGATAGATTGAGCCCTTAAAAAATTTATCAAATTCAATTACGTGTCAGTTGTGTCAGTTTCGGTACTGAATTTCGTCTGACCAATGAGTGCTTTATCTACTTTTCGATCAATTTCTGTACAAGATGCATCCCCCACGTTGAACTTGTACCTAAAGCCTTGTTTATATGTTAGTTGCAATTTAACGAAGTTATATAAGGCAAGGGTGGTTGTTGGAAGAATAGGGGTAGGTTGAGAGGGGATTGGTTTGTAGGAAGCGACTGGCGGCTGGGAGTCTCCAAGTGGCGGCAGTAAAGGTACTTTACGGCGACTACTGGCCACCCTTACTGGTATCGCTTTGGAGGTTATGAAAGAAAAAAGGTGTCACGGGGTACTTGCCGATCGTTGCTAAATTAATTGCATATTACTTCTACGGTAAAGCTTTAATAAGGCTTTTCGCGAATAGGCTGTCTCGTGGAAGAAACTGAGGTCGGGATTTTCTTCGTGAGATATTGAGTATATATAGGAATACTATTTGTCTATAGAAACGTTATGTATTTATGGCATGAAATTAGCATTGATATTGATGTTAATAGTTATGAATAACTAGCGAATTTTAAGGAGGAAAAATATCGAGAAATAAAAACAGATTGAGTTCTTTTTTTTTGTGGGGGGGGGGGAGGGGGAACTGATAAATTTTTTCTTCAATTCACGTCACAGATTTTTTATAATTTTTAACTTTTAAATGAGATGTCGGAGGAACCTTGTTGAATTTATGGATACGCATTTTTAAAATGTTAGGGGAGTATGACATTATGTTACCGTTGAAATTAGGGTGCAGTCGTGACCTTTTATTACTTCATACTTTTCTGTCTGACCCTCTCCCCAATAAACCACCCCAATTCTTCGTATTCGTATCGACCACCCTCTCAGGAAATCCAAAGAAATAAACGCCGAACGGATTCGTCTGGCTTTTGTCGGAGGAAACTTCTTCTGTATAATTTAAATACCGACGCAAAATATTCGAGTGGGATTTGAAGAGCTAAGGGTGGGAATTTTTCAATTTTAAACTGTACAAACGTTTTTTTTTTTTGTTGAAATTTCACTGAAATTTTGCTGGTACGAATTTATTTGAATATTTTTTACATCATCGCTAGCAATTGTTCACCACTTTGTCGTTATCAGGTTGTGTCTCTATCCTAACCTCAAAATTATTACCTGTCACGTTCCGACACTTTCCTTTCGACGTGATTAAGAAAGAAGTCTCCGGACTTGAAAATTAATTAAAAATATTCCTTACCACCCTTCCCGGCCAACTCGTTCGAAGTTTTAAGGGATGAAAGGGACTTGGCTCAGGGATGGTCCAATGGATGACATTTCCAGGTTAAATAATACCCGGCTGAAAATTAACACGTCGTCTTTGCGACATGGAAAAAAAAACAATCCCCCATTTTCATCCCCTATTAAAGGAACTGTCAAATTTTGTTATATCTTGATAATGAGAATCGGCAAACTCGTTTCTTACACAGCTTAGTAGGATGGATACTATGTATAATTGTATATATTGTACATACTTCTATATTCATAGTAAATAATAATTACTTATTACAGTGACGCAAGCGAGGAATTTTTTGTGAATTTTTAAAAATAATAATCGATAGAACAAATCTTCAGATTCAAGTGAATATATAAGCGATGATAAAAATCTTTTTCATTAGGTTTCCACCAATTCCATATTGGCCTTCAAGATTAACTTAATAAAATGAGGTTAACCAGCCTTCCTGGTGAGCGTAGGGTGTTCTCTTGAAAATTTTACCCTCTTAATTTTTCAAGTTTCATATTAAACGAGAACCGCCCCTTTATGAATCCGAGATAATACTCAATCATATTTAAAATACGTATAAGCTTGATACCAAGATAAGCATTTCAAATGACCCGCCAAAGAATGGACAAGTCCGACTCAGAGCTTTATTCTTATCCGTCACAGGAACTTACGGCAAATCAGTTCTTAATATCGGGTTCAAGAGAAATAAGAAAATTCAAATTTTCAGCAGTCAAAAAATGCAAAATTTGTACCAGCCCCTTCGAAAACCTAACAACTACAATCCTTGACCATAGCACCAAAAATAGTTTATAAAAAAAATGGCGAATAAAAAATTTGAATGTGTACTGACCGCAAAAAATATTATCCCACCACATTAGGTAAACTTGGCAAATAAAATCTGATATGTGTAAAAAGACTATTTACTTAACACAAAAAAAAATATTCGCGCCAAGAAAAAACGTGTAATAGCCCCAAGAGAAAAAAAGATAAAAATTTTGCCGAGTGTAGTTACTTTTCTCAAAGAATAAAAATTGCAGACAGTGCAAGGGAACAAAGAAGCAAAAAAAAAGTATCAAAGTAGCGAAAGAAGAAGCAGAAGTGTTACCCAGTCTACAATGACTCGGAGAACCAATGGAAAGTCGCACGTTAGACCAAACAGCACGACGTCGTCCTTTAAACAATGGCAAGAGGTACAAACACGCTTCGGTAGGTAGACGACTATTCTCTTTAAAATATTTCGTTTGCTCTTAGCGCCAAGAGTTTTTTTTAATATGGCAAGAGTCAGCCAAACAGTAAAAGCTAAAGAAATCGAAACGACCGTCAGCCATTTCTTAGCAACGATATAAATAAAATTGAAAATAATTTCAAAAGCCAGCCATCACACCCCAGTAGATTACCAAGCCACTAACACCTCCCGAAAATAATTTCCAGTATAAAAATAATAAATTCTGTAAATAAATAAAAAAAATCATTTCTCTATCCCAAAAAATTATAATTTATCTTTCGGCTCAATAAAAGTAACCCGGCTCACGATTATCCCCATAGCAATATAGTGCAGACTGAAATCCTGCCCATGATCTCCCCACGTAAATAAAACAATGAGGTGACGTCATCGCGCGCATACAAAAAATTCAATAGTCTGGAAAAGACACTAATAGAAAACCGAACGCTGCATCTAGCAGCTACGTCATTGTCTCTGACTCGATGCGAAGCAAGAGACAGAAGGGATGCTGGGGGCATAGAAACAGCAGCCTGCAGTGTTGCCATATTGTGAAGAGAAGCCTTTGCTGTCTCGCGAGTCCCAGCAATAACAAAGGAGTCAGGTAGGTACAGTAGATCCAGGACGCAACCAGAGACAAAGAGCAACGTTGATAAAACGGGCGTGCACTTTTATTACCTAGAGAATTCGAATACCCAACTTGAATCCCTGAGCGTCCCTTATCACGTATATAATGATTCGCGCAGCGTCGAGCCCGGCGTCGAATCTCAAAGGGATCAAAAGGTCCTCGATAACACGGAAACGTCGCTCTGACGCATTTCGCGAGCACTCGATCAGCCAGTGCGAGACCTAGGGGGGGAAGTGGTTTGAAGAGTGGCGCTAAGGGTTGTAAAAGCCGGGCGAGGGTGACTGAGTGGAGCGAATGTATGAAAGAGAGGTGAGGGGTGAAGAAAGGGTGGGAGGATGAAAGGGGTGGTTGTAACGGTAGATTTAAAGCGAGTGGCTGATGCAGCCCTGTGGAACCCAGTTGCAAATTAACCCTCCATATAGAAGGGGTGAGGTAGGGGATCATTTCTCAAAGGCTTGTCCCGTAGGCCCTGTTCGGTCCATTTACGAAATTTCACATATGGTGGCGCCACTGTAGAGTCATCCTATGCGGGGTACCTACCCCTTTCTCTTACCCCTTCCCAATCATCCCCCGTACACGTTTGGCTCTACACAGACGATGTTCCTCCCTTAGCGATCACTGCCTTTCTGTTTTAGGTTATATCTATAGATTGCGACTAAGGTTGGGTTAGGTTAGTATCTACAGGAGATCCCACGTCACTGTGTGCACATTGCGGATCATTAGACTGATGGAGTGGATTTAATCGGGAACCATACATTAGCGCCATTTGGCTTTCGGTTATCTGAGCTCGTTCATCGGTTCGGGATCAAGACGCGGCTTGCGAGGATGTCCAGATAACCCCAGACACTGATAATCCGATTGGATGATACCAAAGGGGTGGTTTGGCGAGGGTGGGAAGGGGGTGGGGGGGTGCTGGGATTTGGTAGAAGCGTTGATAATGGTGGAAGAGACTGTACCATTGGATGAGTAAGGGTGGATTGAGAGTGAAGGGGTTGTCCAGGGTCTTTCGATTGCTAGGGAATAATGGGTTATCGGAAAAATTGGTGATTTTAGGTAAACAAGGATTTTTTAAACTTTTTTTTTATTATTTTTTCTATACCTATCTATGGGGCTTTTAGGTACTACTTCTCCATTAGTGTTTTTCAATTATTCAAATGACTCTTCGGAGGCTGAACCTTACTTAAGCCTGTCCCTCTTGGTAGCCTCTGTATAGTCAATTACGGGGGTCCCTGTATATTGCAATACAGTAGATGCGATTTGAGGGATGAGTAACCTTCCATTGGAAACTTAACAATTATTATGAATTATTTAATTCCAGCGCCTTCGTAACCTTGCTGAACCCACCTCGTAGCAGATACTGAGTTGAAATCATCCATATTGAATTTCAGGTTTAATTTTTTAACATTCACTGACATCCTACTCTGTTACTCCCTCATATATTAATGAAGTGAACTCGTACGAGCTAACCCAACCAAACCTTACTGATTATGAAAATTTACTTCTTCGAAATCAAATTCTACTTCCCGTATACGCGTGCATAATATTTTATATTGATTCTCGTTACTGCACTTATATACGGTACAAGTAAAAAATTTCATTTTACGAAAATTTTTATACAGCGTATAACAAAATTTTGACGTTTGAAAACTAACAATGTGTCGACCGATGGATCTTCGTTTTATCAAACTCTTCAGTCCTGCCAACTGTATTGATGCTTTCTTGACATTCGAGTATTTGACACGTAGCGTTGGGAAATTTGATATTACTGAATTTAATTTCAGTAAAAAAAATTTTTTAACAGCTTACGATGTTGTACTTCCACGAGTGTGGATAGCTTTTCGAGGGTCATCTCTCTGTGGATTTCAATGCACCGGAGTCCCCTAGACAGGATCTGTAACTCGTGTAACGATTATACAGTGCACAGACTGTAATAATTAAGGATCCATACTGCCTCCCGGCCGTCGAGTGGATTAGATAGGAAATTCGAAGGATCCCCACAGAATCTCGACAAACTCTCGTTAATCTATCTATACCAGCTGCTAACCAACCAGCAAGTAATTTCCTAATTACACGTCGATTGGTAAGTACACAATGTTAATTACCGCCAGGTTATCCATCGCTAGCTGGCACTGGCAAGTATTATCGGTTCGCTTCGAAATTTCCAATGGTACCACATACCTTTTACGATCCACTGGAAACACGTACGCGTACGATACATATGTAAAATTACTTGGGTATATATATGTACATATATATTACCAATATTACCAACTGGCAGGTCATCGATTTCACAAAGTACCTATTTATTAGGTAACCGTAACACCTCTGTGCAAACGTAAACACGTATGTACATATATAGATTCACTGGCGAAAGATTCCACGAAATATAAGCATCAATTGCCATATCGGTACACAATAAAAAATGCATTACCAGACTACCGAAAAAAAAAAATTTTTTTTACCGACAATTTTAATACACGCGCCACGCTTTCCTCGTATTATACAATTGTGTGAAAAATAAATTATTGTATAACAAATCAATAAATATTGTATAATAAGTTATATCAATTAGATGCGAAACAAGGTGGGGGACATGACGCGATTACGTGAGCCTTTGTAAATGATAGTCATGATAAATAATAATCAGATAGAGCTTGTAAATCTATTCTAAGATCTTCCCCGGGTGAATTCTGTCATTACTATGACAAGGGTGGGATACACGAAGCGAACTGAGAAAATAATTTAAACCTAATCGCAGAACCTAACGCTAACGTATTTCGGAGAGAGTCGAAAGCGCCATTTGAATAATGGGTCGACGGCGAACAGTGGCAGCTGCGTAGACAGGGGAACCCCCAGATTCCTCGTAAAGATGTCAAATGGAAATTCACACACTGGGTAGCGGTATTAATTAATCCGATATAATCGAATGCAATATATTATATATATATATATATAATATACTACACACAACATACTGTGTATATATATATAGATTCATCATTCGATCTAGTATCTTGAAATCCGTCGCAAAATTTTTTCCATTGAATTTACCTTAACGAACCACTCGTTCCCTGTTTCCTCCTCTGCCACAGTGATCTCATACGAGACGCACTTCATGAGAGCCAACAGAGGGCGCTTCTCCTTCTCGAGATGATCGCGAGATGATCAGGGATGCTGCTCGCGTACGTATCGTAAAATGAAATTAACTCAAGTGCCACCTAACCCTTGGCAAGTTAGTAACCCGTCGTCAAATGATTTCACGAAATTTCGCGGCCAACTTCGTGACTCCAGTATCACAGGAACTAACTTTACTCTAGTATGGAATAACCCTTTTCCTTTTCTCTCTCTCTCTCTCTCTCTCTCTCTCTCTCTGATCTTCACTTCTATATCCTTCAACGGTATATCTCGAGTAACTTTACTCTACCTTGTAACAGCACACTCCTCTGCCCTCTTCTATCCGGTCGAATAGAATAGCCGGTGACTCGTTACAATTTACTGGACCGGAAGTGCCAGAAGACATCCGACGACTATAATCGGCGAACTTCGTTACGGCGACCATTATTCCCGAACGTCTTAAAAGGGATTCGATTCGCTCTTGCCAAAACGCTCGTTTCTCCTAATTGCACGAGAGTAACACTGACGACTGTGTGACGTAATTCGAGAATGAAAATGAGAGAATAGCAAAAAAAATTGAAAATAAATAATACGTCGTTATCCAAATATCCGAAAGTCTGGGTGGAGCAACTTTTTTTTTGTTTATATCCCAAACACGCAAAATAAAGGTTATTTAAGGTTGGTATGAAAATTCACCAGCACTTGACGCAGGCAACTTCAAACTTTTCTCCTTGGCGATTTTTTAAGTTTTCAACAGCAGCTTCCGCCAACTGCTTTTGCATCCAAGGACGGATGTTAATTATCGCGTAATTGCACTGACGCTGTACTTTTTTTATTGCTACCTGTATAACAAGGTATTCTGGAGAATAATTTACAATTTTACAAATTTAATTAAAATTATACGTTCATGCATTTTTTTTTAAACCTCCGAGGTATTTAGATCCGAATCAAATTGTTTTACGATTGAAATATTTTTTATTGCTTTTTTTGTTTTATTATAATTTTCAAAGTATATGCTGAAACTGTATACAGTGTGCACTGACATATAAGTCACACTGAGGTCTCGGTAGCAATTAATTTCAAATTTTCCAGTCAACCCAGTACAAATCTAAAATCACTAACAAGAAATTCCCTAGGATAACTTCTTTAGGTAATTTCATTGGGTAACTACCAGACCTAACCTAACTTAATACGACCTTATCATACAAACAGAATATTCCTGACAGATCACGGTGCCCATGCAAGTACATATCTGATATCAGCTTATCGATAGGTTAGTCAAGTAAATAAGCATCTCCGGAAGATAAGCAAATTAATCACACGGTATATCGCGTCTAGATCCTTTTACCATGAATTACACACGTAGCTACAGTGAACCCTTAAAGGGAATTTCTAATCATGATATTTCAATTCCATCCTTTCGATGTATCACACGTACCTATATATATATATATATATATATATATACATATATGTATAATTGAAATTGAAATTACAGAATGGGAAATGCCAAAACCAGTAGTAGCACCAGTAGCACTAGCAGTACTAGTGCTGGTGATAGTAGTACTAGTAATAGTGGTACTAGTAGTTATTCTGGTTACACGATATTCATCCGTCCCAAGAGGCAGAATTTGGATTTTCCTCAGCCCAAGAAGATTATGCTAATATACTGGATTACTTCACGTGTAGTTGAGACACCCGAAAGGACGGTCGAGTTTCGCCAGAATCCTGAGCCTCCTGCATCAAGATCGTATAGAGCCTATGGGCAAAGTTAACATGCGCAAAAGCAGCCCTAAAGGAACCCAGAGGCTAAAAGTTTCGATGACTCTAAAATCCCTGATAACCAATCAGATCGTTGAGAATCAATGCACAGTATTATTTAATCGGCCTTCGAACGTGAAAAAAAAAGGAATAATAAACAAAATTTCTTCTTTACAAGTAATACATTTACTCGTAATTTTTGTACGGGAAAAAAACAAATATACGAACCTTTGTAAAAAATACTCGTTAATTAAACCTCTCGTGTACTCATCCTGATATCCCACGAGATAAGGGCTGGCGGGTCGAGTGTTCGGACGCGAGGGATTTTAATTAATTCAAATTTATATACGATTCGAATTTGGCGCCACTGGCTGCATATGAAAAACTGGGGATGATTATTTTTAATTTTTTTTACAAAGGGGTTGAACGTCGTTCAATCAAAGGGTGGCAATCTGACGAGCATTGAATTGACGTAATGAATGACGCAATAGAAGGGGAGGGAGGTGGTCAAAAAAATTTTCAATCACACATAACAAGGTAATTTTTTGTCTGATTGTGCGCGTCCGTATGTGTCGTTGGGTGATACGTTTACGCGTAATATTATACGCATTATTTATTAAAGGATTGTACATCTCGCACGTGGTGAGACAAAATGAAATTTTACGTCGACGATGAATGTCCTGCCGCAAATCTGTCGTGCGAGCCGCGAAGCCAATTTGCATGGAGGATTTAATTGAAAAATACGAGGCTCCGAGATTAAGCTTGTAAAAGAGGTAAAAATTCAAATCGGTATATACGTCGCGAAATCGTCATTTTCTCGCATACAAATTCGCACGGTTACGAATCATCTCTCCTAAGGATTGAATATAAATTTTTTTTTATTTGCCCTTACGCAATACAAGGGTCGCGAGTGACTATGAAAAATCTTTCCTCGAAATATTCTATCTTCGTCGCTTAGATATACATGCGGTCTTGCATACGTTCGAGTATAGATATGATAAAAAAAAATTTTTATTCAGCCTTTTTTGCCAATTATACAAATTTTTCAAAATTTCACTCCGGTATCCCTTTTTTTCTTCAGTGTCAACATCGGCCAATTTTATATCCCTGTTACGACGTCACGTAACGTACAATGTTGACCCATTAGAAATTTGATGGGCAAACGATAAAAATAAAAACAACCAATTTTTTTTTACGACACCGTCCCAACCGCCACTGCAATTCCTAACTTCAATTCGATCGAACTGTCTGTTGATTTAACATACAAATCAAATTGTTACCACCGATTGCGCCGCATTTATTCGATTGCGCCTTCGAATAGACGGTCGTGCGGTTGACATTTATGAAAGACCAACACGTAAAGTTACAGTTACGCGATTCATGGGAAAATACTTGTAGGTCAAAGGTCACGTCGATAAGGATGACAGTCGAACGAAAATCCGAAGCAGGAACAAAATCAAAGTATAAACCATGAAAGTGTTCGTTTTTTCCTTAGCTAGGTTAGGTTAACACATTTAATAAAAATTTTCCAACTATCTTTTTCATTTTTTCTCAAAAACGGGTTTTCAATTTTTTCCTCTTCCCCCCCCCCCTGGCCCTACCCCCCGCCACTGCCTCCTTTTCTTATCAAAGCTACGTTACTCCTTTGCACGTTACTTCGCACGTCATTTTCACTCGACAAAATTCCACATTTTCTTTTCCTCTTTACGCTTCCAAGGAAATCAGACACCAAGTCTCCGTCCCTCCTATCTTGCCGTTATACGTATTTTCGTTCTTTTCGCCCATATACCAAACACTTGCTATCATATATCCCGTAGCGTTATGGATACGTCTCGAACTTCACATTGGGTTAGCGAAAATAAATATTTTCTCCCTCGTTCGGTCCCCGTTTGTTCCCTTTGATTCTATATGGACGTAAAGAAAAAAAAGAGCCCAAAGCCCCCGAGCAACAAAATGGAAGCGAATACATAAATGATGTACTAAAAAAAGAGCTATGGACTACCAACGGGTACAGTCCCGTTAAAGACACAGAGAGAGAAAGAGAGAGAGAGAGAGATAGAGAGAGAGAGAGCACATAGAAAGAAGGCAAAGAAAAGAGTAAGCAACGTCGGGTTAGTCTCGAGCTTTATAAATTCTCAGCGTGTTTTAATCCTTCCGTAAGCCGCTCAGTTGTGCTACATAGGAATGGAGGGGCGTCGAGCTTTCACTAAATTAAAGGATTTAATAGAACAGCCGTGCTTCGCGACGTATTCGCGTAACAAAAGCGCGTAGAAAACCAAATAAGCGAGTAACGGGATGGCAGCAGCTTGTAAGGAAAAAGCACAGGCGCACCCTCGTTACAAAACAGGGAAGGTTTGAAAAATTTTCTTCGCGTCCTAAATACCCGTCATCCAACCAGGTGTATATATATAAAAGCATGTATTAGTCAACGGTATGCATACGTGAAGTAAATATAACATCCCTTCGCTCTCCACCCCCAAACAACAAGAAACACTCGGCAAGCTCGTAAACAAGCATTACCCTTCTCCGAGCTCCTGGTGTTACACGTACTAACTTAGCAGCCCGAGTTACGTCACGTTTACTTCCATACGCGCAAAGGGACGAAATTGCAAAAACCGGAAGCCGGCCTCTGTGTGTCTCGAAAATGATTTCCGTCCTGCCGGCGCCCTGGGTATCCGATTCACGTTTGTTAGGACCTCACCGGGACCGCAAGGGATTCGGGTACGACTAGACGTCACGGGACTAAATGGAATTACGTTACTCGGTGCAGAAGCTCCGAAGGTGCTTTGCGTAAAGCGCGTAGTTAATCGTTACTCTCACTGCGGCAGCACAAGCGCGCTTTCCGGTACCTTGTTAGCCTTATGCAAGCTTTAAACAAAGCTACGAGACTAGAAGCAGTCGCGCTCCCGCAAGCTACGTGGATGTTTGGTACAGACAGGATGGCCGGAGAGTAATCAGTGATGGGGTTAGGGTTACGGGGGGGGGCAGATGGGGGGAGGGGAGGGGGAGGGGAGGGGGAGGGGAGGGGGAGGGGAGTTCATGTATAATCGAGGGAAGGGAGCGAAAAGCACAGAAAAAAAAGGAACATGGCTGCTTCACATTCTAACCCTAGACACTTCATGCTAAAAGGGGTAAACACGGGCTCTTGTGCTCCACCGAGCAAAAGCTGGGTCGGGATACGCGAAGGTGGATGCTGGATGGAGACAGAGAGAGAAACGTAGGAAGTAAAGGGTGGTCGGTGGGTGGAGGAAGGGAAGGCACACGAAACGTTAGCGTCAAAAATTCGTTTAATTTATTTGTCGAAATTTTTAGAATTTTTTTTTTCCTTATCTCTACGTCTTCGGAAGGGTTGATAAACTTTAGGGTGAGAAATGATTGCGGGAGAAATTAAGTCAGAGGGTAGGTCTTGATCAGATACGAAATACCAACTGGGACGTTAGGTGGAGCGGGGGATGACGTCACTATTCCTTTTTTTTTGGTACATTACAGTGAGGTAGGTCGCTTTACTTTCTGACATTCAATTTCGTCTTGTCAACACTTATTAACTGGACTGTCATTTCGTGTACCTTTCGTATCTCTATTTTCAACAGTTTCTCTATCTTGGTTTACGTGTGTCATCCCCTTAACGTTCATGTTTTCATCCCCTCAATGTCATACGCTTCACGCATACTAGTTTCCTCCGTTTCTGTTTGAACTGTGCCGCCCCCCCCCCCCCGACCATTCCCCTCTCGGCCCTCTATCGTCTGTCTCTTGTCCTCACTTTTTTCTCTTTTTTTTCTTTTCTCCCCTATCCACTCGCCGCTCTACCTTTTCTCACAGTGTAAACGAAATCGTGCAACATTTTTTGGAAGCTTTCTTTTGCTCTCGACATATTTTGCATATAAATTGCCGTCTCTCGGGGGACACACGTCGAAACGAACCTAGGACTCAAAAAGCTTTTAGGCTCTCATTCAATTTTACTTTGTCTTAATTTCCCACGCGATACGGCTACGACTCGCGAGCATTTGACGATTCTTTTACGACAATATTATCCGTCACGTCGTGTAGGCTCTCATGATTTTACCTAAAAACATGAAATAAACAATTTTTTTTATTTCTACTAATATTACCTGTCACTCACGCATCCCATCCATATAAGGCCTTTACGAGTATCTCCCTGCGTACGCAATTTTTTTATTCGGCCCAAACGCCCCACCTGAACATGATTTCAACATGACTCAAATAAGCGCCCTAATATTGGTGCATTTCTGATGAATCACCCTGTATAAAAATTCGTACATAGTATAGAAAAAAAATATGGTACATTGCGTTGCGAATCGATCAGTGGGAAAAATATCGATAGGGATTGGAAATATGCGTTGTCAATGGTCAAAGGTTAAGGGTATATGAACGATGCTCGACGTTTCGGTCCAAAGAATTTTTGACAAAACATTAAAACCGCCTGTCGAGTCGCGCGATATAAATTGCAGCCTGGTCTGCCCCGATTCTCACGTTCAATTTGTTTTTTACTGTGGAACAGGGAAAGTGGAAAATTTATGTAAATTATTAAAACCCACCGTCGAGTCTCCATTGAATATCATAGGCTGGCGATGGAAGGGAGACGCGTGCAATTTTCATGAGAATTCACAATGAGCATGAATGGGAAGGGTCAAGATGTGGGAGGGAGGGAGAAAAGTGTAGGGGAGGGGGTTAATGAAATAAAGATGGCAACGATGAAGGGAGGGGTGGGGGGTGAGAAATGAAAGCAGGGGAGGAAGTGTTGGGAGACAAGGCCCTTCGCGTGAAAAACATTAAAAATTTCTTCTCCTGCTTTCAAATATAGGGGATGAAGATTTCACGCGTACATTAACATCACCATTCCCATTTGATGCTTTTTGAAAAATAAAAATGAGTTATTTATGCAATACGTAATATTCGCTCTTCATGTAAAAGTGTGACGAGGTAGGGTGAACATTTTTTTCCAACTTTTATTAAATTTTGTTTTTTATGTAATTTTTTTTTCCCCATATATCATGGGTGTAACGCTGTGCTTGTATAGGGATACTAATAGTCATTTTCGTAGTTGACACGTAAATTTTCTTACAAGGCAATTATTAAACTTCCTAGAATTTACCCACCTGAGTAAAGATGCATGGAGCAGATTCTTAAGCCTGTAATCGCCGGCAGTTTTGGCTTTATGTACGTCAAACATTTACCCTGTTACAGGATACAAAGGGATTGGAGTGCGAGAACGCGTTTATTTTGTTTCTTTGCGGATGGCTAATTAGTCATACATACTTTTCTATAGTGGATGCTTGTTAACTCTAGTCTTTCGAAAAAAAAGCGCCTTTTGCTATTCTATAGTCTATACTTGACAAATTTCGTATTTATATAAATGCGTTAAGTATGCTGAACAGACCAGGAAAATGACGAGGATGAAATTTTTCGCGTGTGTTTCAAAGGGGATGATGGTGGGGGTGGCTGGACTTGACCTCGGGGATGCTTAACAATGCGTTATACGTTTGAAACCTTGATAATTGATCCTCCCAAAATTGATCCTCGCCCAAACGAAACTTTCCGTCGCATAGTTTTCCGTATAGAGGATGAAGTTTGCTACGTGTCTGAATTACCAATGATTCCTTTGTTATTTTTACGAGATGAGTTTTGCTGTGGGAATCTTGGAATGGAAATGTTTTTAGAATAGTAATTGAATTTTTTTGTCAAATTAACAATATAATTTACGTATTGGACATACAATCGTCATTTTTTCAAGTGTCAAAAAGAGTTGCAGGAAAAATTTTGTAAAATTCTCTAACACTTTTTTCAGAATTTTTCGCATATTTTCTCATTTCCCTATTGCGTTCTTATTCCATCCTGGATGTGCTTTTCTTAGAGGTTTTGTTTGCACAATAAAATAAATGCTAGTGGAAGACTCAAATTTCAAGTCGATTACAACTTTTTTTATAGGAAATGCGAACCCGATCCTTCTTCATAATTAAAACTGTTTAATCGAATTGCTACTCGGTTAACCGAGACTCTTGGTTAGGGGATGCAAATTACTTCATTTATTTTGCATAGAATTGAACAGCGGAACGAAACCGATACGCCAAATCGAACGAATTTACCTTTTTAATGAAATTTTACTGTGACGTAAGATACAACGTAGATACAAGGAAGCAAAAGATTTTTCATTGGCGTAGAACAAAAATGAAATATATCAAAATTTTTACTCAAATTTAAATATCCAAAATAATACGTAATCCATACCTATGGCGTTTAATCTAGAAACTCAAATTTCTTCCCCCAAAAAAAACAACGCATTCTAAAAATTAATATACTACAGTACCACCCTCGTATTATGATCAACAAAAATATTAATCACAAAAAATTATCTTACCCTTACCAAGCAAAATTAAGTGTCGCCAACTTTTTCACAGGGGTTAATTTTCCAGGGTAGTTCTTTATTTGGTATAGATTTTGCGGGAAAAATGCGCGTGTGCCCTCCACGTTTCATACCCGATGGCCAGTTTATCGATAACCGTTAAACCAGCCTTACATTTTACGTTGACCAAAGGGATGAAAGTAAAAAAAAGGGAAAAGAAAAAAAGCAGAAAAACAAGGTCGCCAGGAACACTGTGGTTCGCAACAGCATCCCTACTGGTCCAGAGTCTTTTAAAAATGACGCAGTGGTTCTTGGAAAACACAAAAGGTTCCAGATACTCCACCTGTATTTGTCCAAGATAATATCAAGGGATGCTGTACAAGAAACGCACTCTTCCCCATGAGAAATCAAACTGGCATTCCAAAAAAAAAAAATCCATAAAACTACCTTTTTTATCTTGAAACTCCAGTTGAACCAATAAGACAAACTCCCGTTTATCTCGCCAAAAAAATGTCAGCCCCTCGATTCTTTAGTGCTACCCTCCTCAGGCAAAACAATCTTATTGTTTCACCGAAGGCCGGATAATGTCCGACCGTCTTACTTTTGTAGGTTAACTACTTCGGTTCAACTCCAACAAAAACGCGTCTATACCAACACGCACGCGTTTAACGAGCCACGCGGCAACGTGTGAGCTTGCACATGCGCAACTGCATCCATAACTAAAATGTACTTCCGCATAATGCCGTCCCCAGCTTTAATTTCAATATCTTGAGAAAAAGAAAGTAAAAAAAAATAAAAATATTTACAAAAAAATTCAAAACACCTCACGACTAAAGTCCATTTTTATAATCCACCCCTTGGATCGAGTGAATTGAAAAAATTGCAGACTCTCCGCTACAGCAAAGTAAAGCATTTCTCTTTTTTTTTCAATATCAATTTTTAATCGGATCCATAGCTCAGGGCTATTAGGGGGCTGTGGATGCACTTTCCAACGAACGAAATTATCGGGTCAACTTTTAATGAATAACGCCTATGGCCAAGAGAGGACTGTAAGGGTTGGTAGGTATCAGGGGATGGTTATCTATAGGTATCGCCCTATAAAAAAGGATGCAGAGGGTTGCTTCCCTGAAAATGGTAATATCCTTCAAACGTGACTATAACGAGCTTAAATTTTCAAAGTTTTCCAAGAGGCTTGGCGAGAAAATTACTTTCACACACGACTATTAATCAAACGTCGAGTCAAGAGAGTTTATACACGGGAATCTTGACTGAACGAACTTTGTGATTTCTCTTTTTATTATTATCTCAACCCCTCCCTCCCCCCCCTCCACCCCCTACCAGTTACCCTCAACGAAATAATTTAGAGAGAATAAAAAAAAAGCTTGATCCCTTCCCCAAAAAGTATCTCCATCTCTGTCGCAAGACTCAAAATTTCAACGAAGCATAAATATCCAACCCCCTATTACTAATACAGATACCTATGTAGATCTCGATTAAGGGGTAGTTCAAGGGTGTTAAACTCGTTAAGTCAAGCTCATACCTTGTACCTACCCCAAAGTAACAAAGTTTACCTACAGATACTAGTTAATCCTGATCCACAGAAACGTCAAGAAATGTCAACCCCTCTCCCCTACCCCTAGTCAATAAATTACAAAAAACAGAAGCAAAACTGTCGTAGGTAAAAAGAAAAATTTTTTTCTACCCCTATAAAAATCCATCCGAATGAAAGAAAACTAATTAAAATCTATATCGCAGAACACAGTCACAGCATCCGAAAATGATCCTGACCTCAAGCGCCTGTTTCGTTTAATCAAATAAGCAGATGATAAGATTCATTAAAAATCTCACCTCTGCAGCCGACGCCTCGTGGTCCTCGATGGGTCTCCGTCACTTCCAATTCCTGTGTCACCCCTAAGTCCAACGGTGTAAAAACACCCTTGTATCAGACTTGGCAGGGTGGCTGCTGACTGTTCTGTCCCCGAGCGTTTCGCTTGGCAATATGGATAATTTCGCTCCGGATTAACCACCCTCACTGTCAGAGGGTGCGCGGACGACTGAAGTTCGCCTTGCTGGTTACGTGGGTGTAGCTGTGGCTCACGCCGCGACAAGACTAGGGCATTGGCTGGCTCACGGGGTAAACGAGGAGAACAGCAGCCAAGGGTAGGAAGCACGCATGGCGTCTGCGTGGAAAACGAAGAGACGCCCGATGCGTCTGAATGATTGGGAGAGGGCTAGAGAGAGAGAGAGAGAGGAAAGCAGGAGGATGCCTGGCGTCTGAGAGAGAGGCTCGCGAGAAACCAGGGGTGACTTTGGTATATGTATATATATATGAATGTGTATATGCATGTATACGTATGGCCTGGCTACGGGGTTGGTGTCGAGGGTGCGGCATCAGGAGGTTACGGATCTGATGCTCCAGAAGATGCTTTATTACACGAGATGATTGAAGGTTATGTTATCCTCTGGAATAAAACGAAGGCTGGTACGCGATTACTCGGACTGAATTACGATTACGATCGCAAAAAATTAGTAAAACTTAATTTTGAATTTGGAAAAATTATGAGATAGAAATTTTGAAAAATTTTTAATCAGGAATCATACCGACGAATAGAAATCGTTTATGATCATACTTCATTTAATGCTAGGGGGGTCGAATTCGTGATATGGGGGTTGATGGTGAGGCTTTTTGCAGTAGTTTATTATGCTTATCATTATGCTTTTACAATGCGAGTATAAAATTTATGAGTAACCAAATGGAATTGAAGTAGCATACATAGTATAGTAAGCCAACATATTTTTTTTATTTCAATATTGTATTTAACGATGCATTATTAACGTGGCTTAATGGGGGTTGCTAAGAGAGTAGCTAATTAATTTATCGCCGAGGCGTATTAGCGATAAAAGTGGCCCAATAACTCCAAGACGTTGATATCAGAGACCACTACGGTTTTAATCAATACTCCGACGTGTCCTCCTTGGTCCTGGATCTCCTTTTGTCTACCGTAAAAAAAAAGGAAAAAAAAATTGAAAACATACCCCTAAAAATAAATAAATATTTACTCGAGTATAAATAGCACGCAAAAATGTAGGATCGATAAGAGATCTGAAAAGTGGATAATGTACCGGCCTAGTCAGCCGCCTCCTAAGGTTTTCTCGAACCGCTAAGCGGCAGCCAGATATGCCTGGATAATTATTTGGCAAATACACAAGCAAGTACGCCAAATCCAGAAACAACCCTTAATTTTAATGGGGTTGTAAAGGATTTAACGACGAAATTGGATTTTTTTTTTCATAAAGTTAAAACGAATCAATCATAATTCCAGTCTGTCTCTTTTCATGAAGTATCTTTCTATTGAGTACTACATAATAATAATAATCGTGGCTATAAATCATAAGAAGCTGATTAAGGGTAGAATATAATTTTGACACTTAACATAAAAGTACAATATGTAATTTGATTTGTCTAGAAAATGAGGGGGTGACTTTTGAGACATCCAAAAGGGTGTAAGTACCTGAAGTATATTGTCTCATTATAAAATGGTGGTTTCGATATTAAACAACCCTTGTCCATGGTGAAGAGAGGGTCGTAGTCCTGAGCGAATATATATATATATATATACACACACACACAAGCTGCTAGAAAGTTCGGAGATGCCAAGTTGAAAACAAGGGTAGCGCCACTCTGTCGCACCACCTTGGCGCCTCCCTCACTCCTATAATTCGCTCTCCTCAATTTCTCCAGCCTCAGGCAGTAGGGGATGGTAGTAGGACAGCTCTGTGCGCGATACCGTACATGCGTCTCTGCAAGGGGTAGATATTAGGGGGTGGTAAATTCTATGAGTGTAGATGAATGCAAACGTCAGGTGGGGTTAAAATGGACTGGACAAAAAATGTAGGCTCCTGTTTCTAAAGAGAAATAGAAACGTCGAGATAACACGAAGGGATGAAAAACAGAGAGTCTCAACAACCCCTAAAAGAGAAAGTAGCTAATATCGTATACGGTAAATACGTTATGATTTGAATAAGACTTTCTGTACTCAAACGAATATTCAGTTTCCATCCCTTGGAGAATTTGATATTATACATGCGTAGAGAAGCGAATATATATATATATATCTTAAATGAACTTCCACGTGGATTTTCATTTTGCCAGCAATTTCAAATTTCCTTTTTCATAAAAATATTGATTTTTTAAAAATAAATTTTACATTAAGATTTTTCAATTCGTATCACTATACACCTAAATGAATATTACGTCCCGTACAATACATATCTCGAACATCATGCGCGACGCTCTTGAATATCGCCAACGACATTTTCATGAGAGCGACAACATCGCAAACTTTTTAACGCGCAAACTACAGAATTTTTTGTATCCGTAAGGGATGAAATGAAGGTACTTTGCTTATTGAAAAGCATATCACATATAAAGTCACACGAATTAATATTCTTCATAGAGTATAAAGAAGCATTACATAAATGTAAAAAGCCTCGCGACACGAAAATAGTTAAGTAGCCAGCTGCGTGCTACGTCGTCAAAGAAAATAAAAAAATAATGAATAAAGCCGAGTATGCAGAGAGGGAACGAATGAACTCCCGAAAGGCTTTTCGAGAGTTTCGCCGGAGGCGACTTTGAAAAAGGTATTGAAGCTTCTCTCGCCGAGAGGAGCTTTCAAATTATATTTGGAATACCCCTATAATTTAATATCACTTAATTCACCCCTGTAATTCACGTCTATCGTCGGATACACACATCTCCATGTCAGAACCATATACCCATAATATGCGAATCCACCATGTATAATTCTATTAAATAATAAAACGCCTCGTCAATTTTCCAGCTTTACACGCGAATTAGAAATACGTATGATTCTTGGCCATTGAATTTGATGGGTGTCGTAGCGTTCGAAAAATATAACGTCATAAAATTTTATCCTATCGGGTATATACAGTTTATTCGTGTTATCTCCTTAATTGTTATGACGTCACACCAAGTCGAAAGCTGCTATGCATTTTAATTAAATGAAATAATGATAATTATAAACCATCATCCACGTGACAAGATACATTAGAGCGTCGGAAAGCGCGAATAATTTAAGGCGGGAATTTCAAGTATATTCAAAAATAGAACGTGTCCGTTTGTTCATCCCTCTAGCAAGCCGACTAAGGAACAAACTACCCTTATACACTTCGTGTCACTGTCCTCATAGTTTATTCAGCGGATGGCGGGTCTTCAACCCTCTCTCCTGACGTCACGCTGACCCCTTAACCCCTTATGGACTGCGGCGAATATAAAAGAGAAAAAAAAACTACCCCCATTGCACATATCGACTTTTCGTTTTTTGATTTCTTCACGAAATTAATTCCTCGTACTGTGGATGATTAATTTTAATATCGACGAACCTGTTTATTGACAGTTTTAACGAAGCTGATACGGTGCAGAATTATGCATAATTATAAATTGCAATTTTTTTTTTACCAAAAATATTCCATCGACCACCCGCTCCATTTATTTTATAGAATAGATGGGCGTTGCTATATTCGCAACTTATCGAATCGCAA